>JAODKF010000147.1:26607733-26619213 GCA_026779585.1 Mormyrus proboscirostris
AATGGTGAACACTCCAATGTACTCCAATGGTGAACACTCCAATGTACTCCAATGGTGAACACTCCAATGTACTCCAATGGTGAACAATTCTGCCCCAGAACCGGAACATTGCAAACAGCAACATTTTAATGATGTTCAGAAAGATTGCACACCCAGCTGCTGCTCAACATGGCAACAGTTACCAGGACCCAGCACTGAAATATACAGTAATATCCTCAGTAGAGTGTGTCTGAGACTGTTAGACCAGAGACATCTTCCAGGATTAGCAGCTAGAGTTCAGAGGTACAGACTTGACTAGACTAGTTAGTTGTTATGTTGAATGCTTTGTCATTTTGAACACGGTAATCACTCCTTTGGGGATATGCAGTATGAAATGTATGTTTGAACATCTCTTCCAGGGCTCAGGCTTCTTAGGTTGAATGTTTGGTTCTAACCCCTGACTCCTCATTTGCATCCTCTTCCTGTTTGTGTGGGCTTTCTCCCACCACCCGAAAAATGCGTGGCCAGTTGAACTTTCGTCATCCTCACAGGGTGTGGCTTACACCTTAATAGATGGGACTGACTTTTACACACAGCGACTTTTGCCACATAGATCATCATTTGTTGTTGACGTTCCATTTAGCATTAGTATTAAAATGAAACTGCTCCGGCACTATGCTTCAGCTACGGGTTATCGCCATACGACATCATACCTGATTCCTCACCAGAATATATATTTTTGCAATGCCGCCACTGAGACGATAACCCGTGAAATCTTTTATTCATAAGCAAACAGGCAATATAAGGACTTGTAAAGCACAGTAATTGATATTCACACAGCTAAAAGCTAAATGATGGATGAGCCTTTAACAAGTGCTATGAAAAAAATAACAATAATGTCAAGGCCCTGAGGCGATAGCTCTTCCACGCAGGGACAGATCATTACGAATGGAGCCGGCCTTTGTTTACAAGTTCATATTGAACAGATTAAGGAAAACACAATGCTGCAGCTTCTCGCTCATTAGAGAACTTCAGTCATGTTCTGTGCTAACTGAAAAGGCTACTTTCACTCTCAAGTAGTACATTATTGTGATATTATATGATGTTACAAGCTTCACAATATTTGCTAATTGAGTATTACAATAATAAAACACACAGTCTAACAGTGCAGAATTTGTTTAATGTCCTTGGAGTAGATAAAGTGATGGACAGGACACATAAATGGGGATAATATCAAGTTTATAGAGTGATATCGTAACAGAAAGACAGAGTCAGGCAGTAAGTGTAAATGGATGTTAAGATTACCCTCTATTGGCCTACGGCGCTGTTTGTTCCCTGAATGTTCTTTGCATTACACTTTGTCTCCTGATTGGAACAGTCATTTTAGCCATTTGGCAGAAATAACATTCCCTTAACCACGATGATACTCATACACTACTAGTCAGAAACTTTTGCACACACTTAGATTTTCTACATTGGCATGTTGCTCACTTAACATTTACTAAAAATACACTCAACATTCTTTGCTAACAAATATATTTACAATAGATCACCATCTGAGTACCTTTATTAACAAGAAAATGTCACATCTTTCATTCATCAAAGTAACCTCCTCTAGCAGTTACGACAAAAACATTCAAGGCATTCTTTCTGCAAGGGACATTAAACACTGCTCTGTTTCATGGAATGAAACTATTAACTAGTGCAGTTAAAGTTAAAGGACTGTTAAGGATCCGGGCGGATTTCGAGCGACGGTGAGACGCGGTGCAGGCAGGTAGGAAAGAGCTGGACGATCTCGCAGGGAAAATAGGGCTTTAATAACAAACACAAGGAACACTATAAAACAAACTGACCACGGGGGCTCAAAAGCAAAAAGGGATACACAAAGACTAACTACAAATCGGGCAGGGAAAACGAGAGGTAGAAACACTAGACACTGACAACAGGGGAAGACAGGAAAGACTGGGACACACAGGCGCGACCCTGACAATGACAGCATAGAATTTGACTCTGCCATCACCACACAACCAGTCAATAGGATATCAGACATGCATTGTTACATACTCTTTCCATGTTATAAAGAAAACTTGTTTTATTTGAAATATTTTCATTTATTGTTGTTCACTCAAATTTCCAATGCTGAACAAGAATGAAAAATCTGCAGTTTATAAAGTAAATGGAAAAGTGGTAAAAAAAAAAAACCCTGTGGCGTGCAAAATCTTTTGGCTGATAGTGCAGGCCTATTCAAAAATGTATGGACAAGAAAATGGGGGAGTGTATAGAACAGGCAGAGTTCAGTGTAGTAATGTGGAGTAATAATGAGTACATTTCAAAGTTAAATAAACAGAACTTGACAATGACAGCAAAGTGACAATGTCCTGGTGGATGGCAAAGTTAGTGTAAAGTCGAAATCTCTGAGCAGTTAAGAGTTCAGGTGTCCATGTAGAACTGTCTTAGATTCTCTGGTATCTCCTGGCATAGAGACTGTGGGTAGGGTGAGAGGCATCCTCTGTGATGGACAAAAGTGTTTGCTAAATAAATGTAAACATCCGGAGAACAGGTGCATGCAAAAAACATGGAGTAACCATATATCTGGGAAGCGTGACTGCAGATATCCTGGAGCATGAGAAAATATGGCACCTACATGTGTGTGTGAGTAAAACATCAGTATTAGGTCTATCATCTACAGCCCCAGCGTCCATTTCTCCAGGTCTATGGTGCACATAAGACATCTGACTTTGTTACTTGTGTATTCATCCAATTTCCATCCCACTAGCTGGACGCCTGGCAGCATAGTGGAACTCGACAAAATCTGATTGGCTGAGCATTGCTGGCTGATCTACTCAGAGGAATTACAGCAGAGGAAGCTTTTTCCAGAACACCCTGCTTTTCTGCTTAAATCACACAAACTTTCAAGTTCTATGTACACTCCCTCTGTACAGGAAGAAATTGTGTTTCTATTTTGAGTAATTAAGTAAATTAAGACCAGTAATTGAACTGGAAACCTTTAACAAAATTGTTGTAGATCAATAATATGTGATTATTAAATTACAAGGGGTAATGACTGGTAAACACTATCAATTATAAGGATTATAATAAACACACATAATAATAAACAATTCAAATGTGTGTTTTAATCTGAACACTATGGTAAAATATTGTCCAAATCAGGAAACTAGTTACTTGTAAAAGCTCCATTAATTTTAATAGTTTTCTTCATTATAAGCAAGATTTCCATGTCTAAATCTGTATGAGGTCCATAACATGCACATCTATCTATCTATCTATCTATCTATCTATCTATCTATTTTACTTTCACTTCTGCCCTAATATCATTTGTTTTCCGTTCTTTTCTGAAACCGTTGGAAACCAAGTGAGAACCAGCCAGGACTACGGAGCACAAAGTAACTTGCTAGAGCTGCCTTGGTCAGCCACAACTGAAGTTATTGCGAAGGTCAACATGTCTGAAGTGACTGTGAAGTGGAAACATCTGGGAGCAAGTTCAGTTGTGAAGTGGCCGGCTAAGCAACCTTACCGAAAGGGACCAGATCACCCAACATCAATACCCAACCTGAATGACAACAAATCCCACCAGCAAGGTTCCTTCATATTAATAGCTTTGTTTTCAGAAGGAGTTGGTCAAGCTGGTGTCCAGATACTTTTAGGCATATAGTGTATATTTAGTAATATGATGAGAGTGTTATGAAATGTTACCGTATCTGTCCATCATTACAATTCTACAATCATTGTAATTTTCACTGTTACAGTATCAGTGTGTGATTAGGCACGGATGTCTCAGAAACGTCAGGAGCTCAAAATCAAATTTACCCCAGACACATGCGGATGTCCCAGTCCGCATTGCCATTAACGTTATATCGTTTTTACATTTTCTTCCTGTAAGTTTTGCTTGATTTTTATGGACACTGTTACAACTGAGTCCGATACGGTTCATACAGTATGTACAATGTGACAGCATATAATTCTATGTGATCAGAATGTAGATGGATCTGCCCTATTGTTCATAACTGGGCTTATTACATATGGTTTATTTTTTTCCTAAGATGAGTTGCACAACATGATTGTAACATAACCTGTTGCAACTTGAGTCCCACACGGTTCATAAATCCGCCGTCTCAGCGACTCGCCAGCCAAAAGTGACTGTGTCATCAATCTGAAATGCATGACCTCATGAGGTCTGAACACACGTTTGCTCAGCACCAGGTCCCACATCCTACAGCTTGACAACACTTCCCACGTTTTCCTGATGGATGCAAGCGACGCTTGTAAACAAGGCCTGGTGGGCCAGGGGACGGACGCTGAGGGCCGTAGGCCAGCAGCAGCGCTGGGGGGTGGGGGGGTGCAAAACATCACAAAATGAGCAATCAAACAACCAACCAGCTGTTACTGGCAACATTCGTGCTTAGTCATTAAGGACGAGGGCTGCTATTTATATCTTTTTATGATAATTAATTGCACATATCCTCCAGGGAAATGCAGACGCTTCCTATGCGTAAGAGGGATCTCCATGCTTGTTTTGATCGATCATGTCCCGCCCCCCACCCGTAATGACTGACACTTCCTATCTTTGTTAATAACAAGCGGTGCCCCGTTTCCCTCCAAAATCAGGCTCCTGCTTCTGCTGAATGGTGTAGCTCTCTACAGTTTTAGAGTTCTCGAGGGCAAGTGCAACTTTAGAGAAATGTCAAAGTATTTCAATTATGCATTTTTTTTCTGACTTTTAGGGATGTACTTCGGAGCGCTTAATTTTACATTAAAGAGGCATGATTACCCCGGCGTTGGATTTTGAAGTATTTTCCTGCAGTCTCTGACAAAAAAAAATTGAAGCGGTCACGGATAATTAAACATGAATCAAACGATTGCGCTTAAGTGTGGGGGGTGGGGGGGCGGCTTGTTGTTGTTTGTATTACAGACCCCGTAAATAGCACTTTAAAAAAACAAAGATATCCATCTGGAAGTATTGTCTGTGTGTCTGGCTATATGTGACTGTGTTTCTGTGCATGTCTGCCTGTGCCTGTGTGTCTGTGTCTGTCTGTGTTGGTCTGTACTGGGCGTCTGTGTGTATCTGTGCATGTCTGCCTGTGCGTGTGTGTCTGTCGATCAGTGTCTGTTTGTGTCTGTGTGTGTCAGTCTGTGTGTTCCTCTGTATATGTCTGTGTGTCTGTCTTTGTGTCTGTCTGTGCATGTTTACCTGTGTGTGTGTGCGTGTGTGTGTGCCTTTGTCTGTGTGTGTGTCTGCTCTTGTTGTATTCCAGCTGTTCAAAACTCTCCAGTGTTAATCCTCAATTATGCTTGTCAGGAGCATTTCACGCATTTGCATTTGGTGGTGTCTGTTGATGTTAGTTGTACGATGAAAATGAGGAGTTCATCTAATGCCTGGCAACTAGCTTGTCGTGGGCTAAAGATAGCTTGCTTATAATTTATAGGAAATTTAGCTAAAAGAGATAAGATAAGAGATAAGTTTATTTTATTTATTGCCCTCCTCAATAGCAGACAGGGAATATCGGGTGTGTTCTGATTTGTGGATTTGGGTTTGCAGAGCCATATTAGACATATGTAGCAAGAACACCTGCTTGTTGGCTTAGTTCAGGTGCAGAACATGCTGCAGTCTTTGATTTGGTGTCTTCAAGGCTGGGGGCGGAATCAAGGACATTCAGAGATGCCACCCACAGAGTGACGAGGCAGGGCTGTCTGACAGCGTACAAATCTGGGGGGGGGCGCACAAGTCTTGTGGGGGGTGTGTAGAATTATGATGGGATAAATGACCAATTCATACTGGCAGAATTCTGTTTATCATCAGATGTGTGTTTGCGTGATATTTCCCCTGTTTTTCTTCTCTATTTCATTTTGCACTAGAAACCCACGTGACGTACAGTTATGGAACGCCGCTAATATTTTTTATGCCTTGCATGTCCACTGAAGATTATTCTGGAACTAGGTCATAAAAACAAAGAACCAAAACCTCTACTCGGGCTTTAGAGATCACACAAACCAATTATGCGCTGCAGCCCAACAAAAACGAATTTGAGTCGGTTCTAATGAGGGCTTTCAAAGAGGAGAGATGTCGAAACGCCCGTATTTTAGGGGACTGGGGAATGTTTTCATTTAGCTAATAAACACCTGTTATAGATAATTAGCTTCTCCAAACACACCACTGGCCCCGGTGACATGAGACATACCGGCATTTTCAATAAGGGAGGCAAGGAAAGTGAAAAAGGGAGAGACTCACCAAAGTAATTAGGCTGCACCCACTTGGTTAATTAGCTGGTTTAATTACTTGCATGAGGATGATAACAGAGCACCAAAAGATATTCTAAAAACTGACTCCCTCATCCTTGTCTTTCAGAGACAGAAAGGTTATATATTAGAAACTCACTTAATATTTATTTTGTTAATGTTATGCACATTAATATTAATATCAATGCTCTTTGGCAATGACCAGAACACTTGAAATGTGTTGAAAATTTCAAGCGAGCACTTTATTTTGCAAATTATTAACTTTTCATTATCAAGTGTACTACTGCAAAGTCTATTTTCTAATTTAAATGCAAAAATTTAGAATTGCTTTTCAGTGAAATGTTTATTGTTGGAATGTGTGGTATTTCCTATTTGATGCGAGAGGAAAGGGATGTGGCCTGCATCTGGTCGGAGAGTCCGGTGACCAGGTTCATTTCCATTGATCGGTTGGATTGAACCCGCCTCCTTTGGATATTGCATGCGTAGGGTTACTGTAGGTGTCCCCGGTACTAAGACCTGCAAAGCCTGTGTCTGCTTGTGGAGTCTTTACTCCTGACTGTGACACCCCAATTCCTGGATGTTTCATTCATCTGCACGAACACCAAGAAGGAGAAACTTTCCAATTAAACATTTCGCATTTTGCTGTTTTACACGGTTCAGTCTGCCGCGTCGAAGCTGGACGCACTGCCAGTCAGCGTCATGGAACATTTGCTCTTCATTTATCATCTTCTCCTCTGTCATCCTTAAATTAGATTTCATTCAGCCGTCTAGCTCATCTGAATGAAAAATTGGTCACATTCTTTCTTCTCTCTAACCTATGAATATTAATATGGAAGTCAGTATGAAAAAGAAAAAAAGAGCATTTTTGGAAAACAGTTGTAATAATGCAGTTCTAAACCAGGTGCCACCTTGCCCCCATAACTCTTTATTCCACGAAACATTGCCCAGGGAACAGGGGGGACAGGACTTCCTGTTTGGGGTCTCATACACAATTGGCGATATATTTAAACTGCATGCCTTTAGGTTGTGGGAGGAAGCGGGAGAGGAGATCCACACCGGCACACACACACAGCAGACGCAAACACACATAGCGTATGCTGGCACCAAACCCATGACTCTGGAGCTGTGAGGTTACAGGACTCACAGGGATAAATCCAATCTATAGAATATAGTAGTACCTTCCACCCCATTCCCAGCTGCCTCACTGGTGGATTTAAAATGACCCTGCACCATGTGACCTCTTTTATGTGCTCCTCCAAGTGGGCGGACCTCCGCCGGACTGGCACATGACTTTCATATATCAGCAACCATTCGCCAAGAAGGACATCCATCACTTCTGGTGTCCTGAGCCTGCAAGACGATCCTGGAGGGGCGGGGCTTCTGAACGGCAGCCAATAGCACTTCAATCTGATGTTGTCAACTGACGCCTGAAACGCTTGTCAGTTACAGTCACTATAATATTTCCCTGCTCCTCTTCTGACTCAGTACGCTTCCCACGGCCAATAGTGGCTTAATCAAATTACCGCCGCATAAGTAATGTCCTGCCGTGAAGCTGCTGCTCTCCCATCCTGTTAGAGCCACCTCATCCAGCCCTGATGGCTCAGCGGAATCAGAACACAAGTTTAAATTGATGACTACATGTACTGCTTCTGGCAGGCCAGGCCTCACTGGCTTCAGAAATGACTGTCTCATCCGAGTCACCGATCTCCGCTCCTGGGCCCTGTGCAACACCAAGCTAAGCTAAGCTACAAATAGGGACACACGATCTGAAACCGTTCAATAAGTACTGTAGTACCATAAGTACTGTCCAGGCATCCAAGATACATGCACCGATCTTTGTATCTAACGACCTTTCCAGAACAGGGACATAGGGGGCAGCAAAGCACAAGTTGGAGAACACCCTGGACGGGATGCCAGTCCATCACAGGGCACAAGCAGAACCTGCAGTCCCTCCATCTCCTCTCCAGTAAATGGCATTTATTTCTGTGTAATGTTACTTAGGGCAGATTTTTGTTTGTTTGTATATATTATATCTTTAACCAAGATTTTAACCTTTACCTGAAAGAACATCAGAAGTAGCAGCTGTTATGTTTATGTCACTTCCCAATTTTCTTTTTTTATAACAAGCACTGAGGATCCAATCTTTTGGCTTGGTTGTGCTACATTAATTTAAATCAATACTAATTAATTTGGGGTCAATACTATGCCAACGTCTCCCTGGAAGAAGTGGCAGGACTTTGAGATTAATGAACTGCTCCGCTCACCACTGGCTCTCTGGCGATGTGCGACTAAGGCCCCCACGTCTGAAACCTGTGTCCTCTTCTGTAGCGGCTTTGGAAATAAGCCAAAGTAAGCCGTGAAAGTCCATCGCAATATGGTGTCTCCGCGATGCCGCTGTTTCGACACGGTTGGCTGAGTGATGTCAGAATCAACGGGGGAGGACTTTTGCTCTTTTGTTCCTGCCAGGTGACCATCAATTGCAGCATCGTACATTGCGTTGCTGTCTCTGTGCCTTTGCCCATTTCCTGCGCACAACTTCTAACACACCGTAATAAAAACAGCCGCAGCTATCTGTGAAAAAAAAACGGTGAATCTGTGTTTTGAGTCTCTACCCATCCGCGGTCTATATGCCTGCGTGTTTGGCATTTTGTTTTCTTGTCGCGCCTGCTGCAGATTTCCATGACCCAAACATTCAGCCCCATGGTCTGGGAGCCTCAGCTGCCCAGAACGTTTCAGATGGCCTTTTTATCCAGATTTTCTAGTGAAGAAAGCTGTTACTCTGCACTTTTCATTTTCATTTCGTTTTCATTAGTCTCCTGAAGCATTCACAGCTCAGTAAGCAGAGCCTTATAATTACCCAACCAACGAATGCAGCCCAGTCGATATCTGCGGAATGTATGATTAGCACAGCGGGCGTCGCTGCAGCCTCCCGTCTCCCGGGTCATCGGTTCGATCCCTGCGCCCCGGCATTGAGTTTTCTGTTTGCCTGCTCTCCCCTGCAGGTGTGCTGGCGTCCCGCCGCAGTCGCAGGACATGCAGCTGGGAGAGCTGCTGTCCCCCGACTTCCGGTGGCATGTGGATGGGATTGGCTTCACGCTGACTGTCACCCGACGTAGATAATTGGTTATGAAAGACCGGGATGGATTATGAAATCCTTGCTCACACATGCACTCAGTGCTAGATCTGCGATCTCCAGTATTCTGGCTCCCTGCGCAATGCCCCCCCATTGCGAGTAGAACCTCAGTGGTACCAAAGATGCCCCTGCCTTTGTGGCCGGCGCTCGCTGCCCTTCACCTTCGCTGCTGAATCTGCCCCCCTGCAGCCCCTCCCAAAAAATCAAAACAAAAACAAACCCCCCTTGATCCTGGTGTAGATTTAATATTTTTTTCCCGTTTTCCATGTTCAGTCTGCTTAATACTCCCCCCAGCTTTGGCTGGTATGGGCCCATACCCCCTCCCCACAAACCTTCCCCAATCTCTCATAACAAGAGCACAAACAGCCAGACATATAACGCATAAAATCTACACGGATTCCCACCCTATTATTAATTAGCCACCCCTCCCCCATTTCACACGCCTTTTCACGTTTGAGCCCAGTGCTCCCAACACAAAACACCCCTCAATACACTCTCCAAGCCCCCATCTCACTTCCTTCAGCTTCACCCCCCCAGTCTCTACAATTCTCTACCCCCCCATGTCCTTGTGTCCCCACAGGATTGATGGACTGCCGCCGTGTCTGCTGAGTGTAATGCATGCACAGAAAAGCGGGAATCCATCTGTCCCCCGTCCAGCAGAATAAGTCAAATGCATCCCTGCGTAAAGGATTAAAACAGGAGCAGCCAGGCCCCAGGATGAAGGATAAAAAAATGTATATACCGGTGTGAAAAAACTTATATAATGTCATCCGTCTCTGGGCATATCTCCTAGGATCCAGCTGCCTGTTTCCTAGGCTGGCTATGTTATTCCGCTCCTTAGTATATCAATTTATTCGTATATATGAAAAAAACCACACAGACCCATAAAACCTGACAGCATAGAGAAATCAGAATGATATGGCTGCAGGTACAGCTGCAGCCAGTAGTGCTCATGCAGCGAATGGAAACAAATTAAAGGTTTGGGTTTTGTTTTTTGTTTTTGTCCATAGCGGAGCCACAAACACCTCCTCAGTTCCTTTCATGCTGGGTGCTCTGAAGCTTCCACAGCTCGTGATCGTGAAGCTGGACCGGCTGCTTGACACACAGAGACACATGTGCAGCCCACGTTGACATTCACTGCTGATAACACAGCTCAAAGCTTCCTGGAACTGTTCCTAGGGTTAGAGTGCTGTATACCGGTCGCCCAGCCAACGGTAGGCTCCCATTGGTGCACCAGTTGGTGGCTAGCCAATAGGAATTCCTAACTGTATACTAACACAAGACTTATGGGTAACACTTAACTTAAGGCACTCATGCGTAATGCACTATAAAGAGTCTCATCATGCATTACCTGGCAAGAATTTGTGTGCATTATGATAGTATCTATAGTACATTATAGACATTCGTAATGCATAATAAACATGGGTATTACGTGTTATGCCTTTTTGTAAATAGTTATAGTTATGTGTGTGATACTTTATGAATGCATTATATTATATTATGTACCTATAATGCATTATACAGAAAAGACACCTTGGAAATGTCTGATATTCTTTAACAACTGCACCTCATAATATGACCTTTAACCTCATCATCTTTCCATGTCTGTGCCTGTGTTGTTGCTTTGGTGATAATTATCACATTACTTTTTCTATAAAAAAAAAAAATAACTTTTGTGATGACAACGCAGTACTAGAATGTGCATTTTCAGGGTCATTAATGCGTTAATCGAATGAAACGCATAAAGTCATTTTGTGTTCTAAAGTTTTATATTACAACTTGCTTTCCAAGAGCTGGAGGTAATAATTGGTTTTCCGCACCTCAAACAAATGGAATTTTATTCAGCAATTGCATTTTTGACAGGTCGACAGACATGGAACCATCACAAACACAATGTGTTACGGGAGGCATGTGTCCTTTTCTTCAAAAACACATGCATGACTAATTTTATGCACATTACTGTTTATTCAGTACAGGGACACACAGTGAGCCTACACTGGAAAGTACAGGTCACAAGGCAGGGGACACCCTGGACGGAATGCCAGTCCATCACAGGGCACGAGGCAGGGGACACCGTGGACAGAATGCCAGTCCATCACAGGGCACGAGGCAG
>JAODKF010000147.1:26631612-26653041 GCA_026779585.1 Mormyrus proboscirostris
TGGCCACACCTCTTTCTGATATAGCCTTACATTTTAATTTACTGAACACTGCATCATGCCAGTTCACCAATACTTCACAAATTATGAAATTATGTAAGGGAATAATTATTCCCTGCCTTCAGCTCATGCCTCCTGGGATAGCCTTCAGACCCCTGCGATGGATGCATGGACAGAAAACAGAATAATCTACCACCTCTGCCTGTAAAACTTTATTCACCTTGAGTGTTATCACTTCCTCATTTCTGCAGAAGTACAACAAATTCCAGAGATGCACACAGTTAACATCCAGATCAGGAACGTGTAAATGTTACTGAAGGTGGACCAAGGAACAAGATCTATTGTGGTCTCAAAGTGACTGTGAGGTCTATTACACAGATGAAGGCTTAAATGGAGACAACGTTTGTGACATCGCTAAGAAAACCATTCAAGGAGATTTTTCTGCATTCACACTTTATTGTTGTGAGTGAAACTATAAATGCTTTCTGAAGTAAATATTTATGCCGGATTTACGCTGAGGTTTAAAAGTCAGCCAGCAGCAGCTTTCATATCAGCACAGGCCTTTGGGTGCAGAGGGGTGGGGAATTGCTGCATGTAGGACGGCTGGATGTGAAGAACAGCTGCAGCAATTAGCTGGTGCAGGTAAGATTGCTGCATCAGACTGGGTTTGTATGGAAAGTGCTCAGCAACAGCACACTGACGCCCATTAATAGTCCGTTGTTTTTACCAGTGACTGTATAGTAACACTAGAACCTTGCTTTCCTCAACTTACAGACACACACACACACACATACACAAATATGTATTTGGGTTGGTTACTTATGGTTAAGGTTAGGGATGGGTAGGGGTTTAGGGTGTCATGATTGGGATATTTTTGTACTGTCACTTCAAGTACTTCAGCTTTAAATGCCGTATGTGTAGTACTTTGTGTTTCAGTTTATCACTTGAAGAGTGGAAATTTAAGAAGAAAACAGGGTTTAATTTATGGTCCTTCCCATATTTTGTTTGACCTTGAATTCCACTCTCCCCCAGCCCTTTGCATCGCTCCACCATGTGCTGGTGACTTCCAGACATACCTGTGGCTTTGTGTTTTTGGAAAAAGATAATTGGAATGTGGGAGACGGGTCACAGCGGCGGGCCCTCTACTGCTGCATAGCTAGTCAATGGACTCCATCCCCCTGCCAAGCTGCCCACAGCTCGCAGATGGCACTTAATGCCTGGAGTGGGGGGGGAGGGGGGGGGGGTGACTATGTCATGTGAGAAACCCCATACAGTAGATGTAGTTAGCCTTAAAGGCCTTTGGTCTAAGGTTAGACATGATACTTATAAACTATTCTTCAGTTTTTCTATCTGACCTTTAGATGATACCCCTTTATACGGATTTTACTTTAGGTCATATAGGTTGACATTTTTGTAATTCAGGTTTAAGTGCAATTACAGGGCTTCCGCTGGAATCTCACCCTTCATTGTGGTGGCAGTATCTTTGAATGATATTTTGATAGGGTTATGGCCATATTGGATAAGGTTTACCTATATTGGATACTGGATGAGCTAAAATGGATAACAGTGATTGTTTTTACCTAAAATAACATACGAATGTGAATGTCCCATACAGAGTGTCCCAGGCCTTACTGTGAATGAATGTCCCATACAGAGTGTCCCAGGCCTTACTGTGAATGTCCCATACAGATTGTCCCAGGCCTTACTGTGAATGTCCCATACAGAGAGTCCCAGGCCTTACTGTGAATGTCCCATACAGATTGTCCCAGGCCTTACTGTGAATGTCCCATACAGATTGTCCCAGGCCTTACTGTGAATGTCCCGTACAGAGTGTCCCAGGCCTTACTGTGAATGTCCCGTACAGTGTCCCAGGCCTTACTGTGAATGTCCCATACAGAGTGTCCCAGGCCTTACTGTGAATGTCCTGTACAGATTGTCCCAGGCCTTATTGTGAATGTCCCGTACAGAATGTCCCAGGCCTTACTGTGAATGTCCCATACAGCGTGTCCCAGGCCTTACTGTGAATGTCCCGTACAGAGTGTCCCAGATCTTACTCCCCCTGCCCCCTGTGCTCGACTCCAACCCACACTGCCTCAGAGTTTCGAAAAGGGAAAAAAATTCAGTCATAGCTGAACTCTACACTCAAGAATTTTCTCAGCGTGACGAGGACAACAGCACTCTGTATGGCCCCTTACATAACGAGGTCAGAGCCTAGGTTTGTAACAGGAGCTCTGTTGTGTTTTAGCAGCTGTGTTTCTGCACAAATGACAGCCTTGGTGAACAATGCCAGTACTTTGTATGTGTACTGCAGGGGCCACACTTGTCTTGCTTGGCATCTCAAAACTGTTTCCCTGAAGGGCTCTGTTTGAAAGGCACTAAATGTGGGGCTGGTGCACAAAGCCAGGATAGTGGTGATTTTGCATCAATATCTCAATCAAGTGGAAGTGAACCATCTTGCAAATTGCTTCCTGAAAATTGTGTGTTCTGTGTATAGGAAACAGGTGAATTGGGGATTGGTAGGCACTGTGACCTAAAGATCAAAAAAACAACATGATGTGGAGACTCACTACGCTGACATTCACACTAAGAAAAACAAATTATTGCGTTTGTTGGACTAAAACTGGACTTTTGAAGTACATGTGAAAATGTTAGTCCGACTGAAATCGTACTAAATCGAATTTCTCAAAGTCGGACTAAGGCACCCAGATAATACGACTGGGAGTCGATTTCCTCCTGCATCTGTATATTCAATCAGGCTCAGATTGGCCCAGGGGCTCTGCGCATGTGCCACAGTCCCCTCCCCTTCCTTCAGGAAGGTAACAAAAGTGCATTGCTTTATGGTCTTGGTTTTCCACGGGTGTAAAAACTGGTACTGGTGCTGGATGACATCACAATGTGCGGCGACGTACGATGTCAAGGCCAACATCGTTGTTATGAACATCCAGTTCTTAGGACAGGGAGTTTAAATCTCGCTGAAACATTTTTACTCATTTAGTCATATTACATATTTACCCTTAATAATTATTCCTTTTAAAGATTATCTAGTATATGTTTAAAAATCAGTTTAAAATTTTTTAAATTTCATGCTTTTGCATGAGCGTTCTTTGAGACAATCATGCACTGTTATAGTATATTATACAAAATACTTTATTTCCTGTTACACTATCCTGATCTTGTATCTGTTCTTCCAACCAGATCGCAATTAAAGTTTGTGTCAGTTCATTTGTCCACACACCCATTATTATTAATTTTAGAATTTTTTTTATGTCTGTGATGTAATAGGTCAACCGGAAAAATCTTAGTACTAACAAGCTGAAAGGAGCCATATCGCCACCTATTGTAGCAGACTCAAACATACCTCAGTCAATAAATCGATTCCCCTCCCATGCATTTATACTGCGACAGGGACAGCTGAGCTATAGCTCGGCTTAGCTGTGCATGTTGCATGTAAATGTACTGACTCCCTCATTACTCAATACCCCCATTACTCAACACCCCCATTACTCACTGCCCGACCACAGGGATGAGAGGGTCAGAGTATGCAGTGGATTCTGTTTCTGATTCTTTTTCAAACCAGAAACATGACATGAGACCATTTTCAGCTCATTGTCTGAGACCATTAGCTTCTGTAAAGGTGTCACAGTAATGATGAGTATTACAGTTGCGGTCAAGTTTACATACACTCATCAAGGGCATGAATATCGTATAAATTTTGGACTTTTAATGATTTATTTGATCTGTTCATTTTCCAGGGTGGAATGATTATACAACATACATCATCAATGATTTTTAAAAACAAGAATTGGGTGCACAAGTTTGAATTTATTTAGATTATTTAGTTTTTCTGCAATCCACACATGGTCAAAATCATACATACAGTACAGGCTCAAAGGCCAAGGCCAATCCACGTCTCATTAGTGATCATGCTTGTCTGCAGCCGGTAGTTTCTCTCTGCCAGCATAAAAAGGATTTGCTTGTTAGCACTCATTGGATTGACCAATACTCAGAACAGTGGGAAAGTCCAAGGAACTCAGTGAAGATCTAAGAAGGAGAATTGTACATTTACACAAATTGAGAAAGTCTTTTGGAGCCATTTCTAAACAACTGCAAATTACAAGATCATCAGTTCTAACAATTGTACGTAAGTACAAGTTATTTGGACGCGTCACCACTTTGCCAAGGTCTGGAAGAAAACCCAAACTGTCTCCCACAGATGAAAGGAAATTGGTGAGGATGTTCAGGAAAAACCGTTCTGAAGAAAAGTTTTATGGTCAGATGAGATAAAGACTGAGCTGTTTGGAGGAGGGAAGGTGAGGCTTTCAAATCTAAGAACACTGTACCAACTGTCAAGCATGGTGGTGAGGGCATCATGCTCTGGGGTTGTTAAGCTGCCAGTGGTACTTGTGCATTGCACAAACTGGGTGGAATAATGAAGAAGGAGGACTACCTCCAGATTCTTCAACTTAACCTCAAATCAACAGCTAGAACTTGGACACAATTGGGTGTTCCAACTGCACAATGATGCCAAACAAACATCAAAACTGCTTTTTGCAATGAATGAAGCAGGATAACATTAATCTTCTGCAATGGCCTTCCGAAAGCCGTGACCTCAACCCTTTTGAAAATTGCTTAAAACTGCTTAAAAGCCAGGTCCATGCCAGTAAACCAAACCATTTAAATGAACCCTACCAATCCTGCCATGCTTGAGTGGTCAAATATCCATCCAGAATTATGCCAGAAGCTTATTGATGCCTAAAAGTGTCTGGTCGGGGTGTAACTTGCTAAGGGACATTTAACCAAATAGGGTGTATGTATATATTTCATCCTGCATGTATAATTTTGACCCTGTGTGGATTGTAGAAAATCCAAAACAAATTCAAACTCATGTCTTGTTTTTAAAAATCATTGAAGATGTTTGTTGTTGCACCCTGGAAAGAGAACTTTTCAAATACAGTAAATCATTAAAAGCCCAAAATTAATATGACATTCATGCCCCTGATGAGTATATGCAAACCACTACTGTATATCATTCATTATTAGTACAGTATCACACATCGCGACTCGGAACTTGAAAATTTCCAACCTCCTACGGTACTTAAAAAAGTGAACTGAACGAAAAAGATTCATAATACAAATTTACACAAGCGAGTGGTAATTCCACCAGTGGTTGATGCTAACATAAGACAATGATTCTCATAGATTTGCTAGCAGAAATTACCATACAGTAAAACATGACGAACGCCTTGTGAACAGTAAATGAGTGTCTCTTTGGTTTTATGTCACTATCGCTCTCCAAACCCAGCAACACCATTACCGAGCCGAACCTTCTACGGTGGAAAACCGAAGCGAACTGGAACTGTGCTGTAACTGGTGTCTCTTTGTGGTACAGGTCAGGCCGGGCTTGGTTCCTGTATGCCAGTGGAAAAGCACCATGACTCTGATGCCCCACCTCACCAGTACCTTCTGAATTAGTGTGAGAGATGCATTTCGGGGACTGGGTGAGCTAAAATCATGCGGGTGGGCATTGGCCGCACCCTGAATATGTGTATCTGATTCCTGGACTCTGATGTGAGGGGAAGGTGCATCTTTTACTCATCACTGCTTTGCAGTGGGGAGACGGTACGTACTGCCTGTACAATGAAAATAATGCATGCTTTCTTTCAGAGGTACTTGGCCTGGGATTCCAACAGCACCCCCTGGTGGAGAGGCCTTTGATGACAGATACAGGGCCTAAAATCTTTTGCAGGCTGCTACAGAGCAGTCGTTGAGGCTCCATGCAATTAGCAAATACAAAAGGCTTTTGGATTTTGTACTTAGAAAATGGCATTTGCACATGCAAAGAAGGATAAGTACTATAATATTTTTTTACTATTTTCCTAAAGCATAGTAAGTGAAATTAGTCTTGCAGGTCAAGGAAATAAATGTCCTCTGTTCAGCAATCATTAACAATTACTCCAGCATACACTTTGGATGGGGTCTTCATTATATCAAATTCACTTTGACAAATGCTTCAATTTGCTGCTCCGTGAAAAATGGCCCCCCTCTCTAACTTCAGCACCTGCAATTTAAGTCTCATCTTCCAGACGCGTCTGCAAGCTGATGCTAGAAGCTGATTTAAAAAAAACCTAAATGGAAATGACGACAATATACCCAGCAAAACAATGATATTAAGCAATTTCCGTGTGCAGAGAGCAAAGCACATTCATCTCAGTGTCCCCCGTGTTGCTGAGCCATTTTGTTCCTGCTCATTTAGTTAATTTGGTTTTTTTAACCTCATTGTCGGCGGATGCTTAACTCCCAGCCTTCACTTCAATGAGAACAGGGGCCGAGGACAACATCTGGAGCATCTGCAGTCTCACAGCAGCTCCTGCCACAATGTGTTCTTCAACGGACCACCAGGTGGCGCAATGCCTAAGGATCTGTAGTCCATAGCAAATCAGCTTAATTAACTGTAGAACACTGCACCGATTAATACAGCTCTTCTAAGCTTCTGCTGATATACTGTTATGAGTGAGAGTGACTACATCGCCTTGAGCGGGGAGGGGGCACACCTTTCTCACAGCAGTAGACGAATGCTCCTCAGTTTATCCGCTTATGTCACCAAAGGACACATCATGCTGCAAGCCACTGCAAATTCCCCTTTCCTTATTTTTTACTGTGCGTGCTGGGGCTTTTATTGCTTTGATTCATACGTATTATTGCCTTTAATAATTTACCACCATATTCCCACCTAGCTACTCACAAAAGGCCTTGAATATACTCTACGGGTGGTAGCTCTCTATCTCCACCACTAGAATTATAACTGAGAGGCATATGATATTTACAGTGCCCCCCTGTTTCAAATTTTGTTGTATTACAACTTGAAATTTTGATGCATCAAAATTGGATTTTTTTTGTGTTCGACTTGCAGAATTTTAACATTTTAGGAAGGACGGCGGATATTTTTAATGGATGCCCTGATTATATAAGTATTCATTCCGGAACCTCAGTATTGCTTTGTAAACCCACAGCACTATAGTGGTTTCCATTATTTTCAACAGGCATAGCGCACTTAGATTGTGCACCCTATTTTGACGAAATTGTTCTAACCTTTTCAAATGGGATGAGGATTTTTGGTAGAGAGCAATCTCCAACTCTAAAGTAGACTATAGTGGGTTTTTAAGCTAGTTCAGGACATTGTCTCTACAAAAGGTCAATCATTTTTCTTGCTCATTTGCAGGTGGAAGTAAGTTTTTTCTCAAGGATATGCTGCAACTGCATTTAACTCCGCCAGCTTCATCTCCATCCTGCCAGACTTCACAGTCCCTGATGATGATAGCCACACGATGGTGTTGCCACGGCCACCAAAATTCACAGTAGTTACCCGGGTGATGACCTGTGACGACTTCATGACAGCCCTGAAGATGCTTTCCGTTTCATTGGGTGACAGAATCCTTAGTGTTGGCTTTCTTCTTCTGAAAAGGCTTACTGGCTTGTTTCATAGGCAAGTCAGCCTTTGGATGACCTGGGAAGCCACTGACATCAATAGGACTCTGTAGATCTTTAAGAACTGTCAGTAGCCTCAGTGCATCTCCACACTCGTGCCATTCATACCAGTTTGCTTAGCTGCTGAGATTTTCCTACTGCAAGCAGATGTCTTTTAAACCTGTAGTTGCCATTTTCCAATCGGTTCATTTCCACATCATCCCCAGGCTGTTTTCAAAGCTCCTTGGTCTTGGATATGGAAACATACTTGCTTTGAATTCAGTGCCCAACTGAGACTGCTACATTTAATGTGAAATAATGCAAATTACTTTCACTCCAAATATAAATATAAACCTCATGTAATTTGCGCATATTCCGAAGCAAATCAAATTCAGCTGACCTTATCTAAAAGTGTCCCAGCATGTCCAAGAGGCTAAATTTCGCTCGAGGGCAGACTCATACTTGGTGCACACATTTTTGTTTTGTTTTAGTCGGTCGCAAACAGAAGAGAAAAATATCATGTAAACACATTCGAATGCCAGGCTTACTGTACCTGAAAAATGTAAAATTCCAAGAGGACGAATATTTGTTTTCCTTCAATTTTCTGTTTGATTGCACAAAAGGAATTGATGTGAATTTCCTTGGCTTCTTGGCAAAACACTTCCTCATTCTCTGATTGGTACAGCAGAGCCACACTATAAACAAAACTACCCATTTCACAAATGTTAACGTCAGTCACTGCATCAGGGCAAGGCTTTTCCATGCTGTATCTCTTTCTTTGAAATCTGGAATAGAGCAGCAGATTAAGGTACCATCAAGCTACTCTTTGGATTAATTGATATCCTGGAGCAGAGTTGGCCTGCAGGACAGGCAGGAACCCTAAGGTGCATAGTGGTGACGCCGCCCTGCTGGTGAGAGGCCCAAGGGGTAGAGCCGCGCTGTCATCTCCCTGTCTCTGGCTGCAGCTGCAGAAGTTTTTGACGATCGTTTAGAAGCTACGTCGTGATGTGAATCCAACTTTAATTAAGCAGATGTTCTCCTGGCTGAGACGCGCAAACATTTCTGTTTCATAAATATTCTCGTGCTTCCGAATTTCTGCACTTTGGATTAATTGCATTCGAATGACCGTCAGCAGACTGTCACCCTAAATATGCGCTTGTTTGTGTGTGGCGGAATTGATGGTGAGTGATTCTAACGTTTGTAATTTAGTTGAAAAATTGAGTCCTGGATTTTATAGCCACCTGCTGCTTGCATCTTCTGAAAATTCATCAACATGTTGCGACGCTGAATGGCTCGACCCTGGAATCGGCTTCACTTTCCCAGAAGGGGAATTCATGAAATCCTCTTAAAGTAAGCACTTAGGTTGAATAGTTGCAGAAATATCTTGCAGTTAACATACTATTCGATCTTTAGTAGCCACACACTGCTGTAAATGCCCTACAGAAGGATAGCAATCAAATATTGGAACAACAAAACGGCAACAGTGAGCTGGAAGCTCTGATCTACAAAACCACTTAATTGGTAAACATTTTCAGAATGTTGTTCTCTAAAACCAGTAGTTACAACCAGTATGTAAGCTTCTGCACTTCTTTCAGCAGCATAGTATAGGTCGTTACGCATGGTTAGCTAACCTTTCAGATATGGCATCTGATCATGATCCTCTTTTCCTGCATTATCCCTATATTTCGTGTGAGCAAAGCAAGCTTATCTGAATGTATATAAGGCCAAGAAGCCGTTGGTGGTGGTCAGACTCTGTTGTGATAAAAGCATTAGCTATCAGACAGGGATCCACTGCTATGAAAAGATCGCCGTCATTAAAAACTAGATGCTGAGTACAAAACACATCAAATCATCAGGACATCCAGTTTTTCTGACATTGGATGCAAGGCAGTGTGATGGGTTATTAACTGAGAGGTGGTAGGTGGGGAGGTGGTGGAAAAATAGAACCAAGCTGTTCTTTACAATGTCTGGTAGACATTTTAAGTAACCTGAATGAATTATATTACATGTGTTATGTACCTTAAACAAATGCTTTCCATTTTATCCCATGATGAATCTCAATTAAATCTTGAGTATCGTATGACTGACCAGTTAAGTAACTGGACAATCTGGTTACCTACTGAATAAATCACTGTGTATATTATCTTACTACATGATCCATGCATCGGTTTGCATATTTTATTATCCCGTGTCAGATTGGTGAGTCTGGGTCCAGTCCCATAAAACACAGACAGGATACACTACGGATGGGATACCAGTCCATTAATAATTACAATATAGTTTTTGTGTTACCCATCCATCTTCCATAACCATTAACACGATACAGGGTCAGGGTGAGCCAAGAGCCCTCCCAGAAACCAAGAGCATACGGCAGGAGACACCCTGGATGGGGGGGGGATGGGGGGACAGGCCACTTCCCAGTCACATTAAAGGCAGTTTGGGGACATCAATATGCTCTTTGAGGAAATGCAAATATAGGCAAAATACTTCACACAGAGCTGGGGGTGGGTCTCAAACACACAACCTCATAGTAAAGTCAATCCCTGCACTCTATGCTATAAAGAAAAAAAAGATGGTGCTTCCTCAAGACTTCAGTCTTTCCACCATAATTTAAATGTAAATTTTGTAATACGTCAACCTCCCAATCAAGTCTAGTCCACTAAACTCGGGAAGAAACTAGCAGACCATATGGCTCCCCAAAATGAGCCCCAGGACACCTGTCCCTAACTCAGAGCATCTTGGAGATTCCCAGGAAATAGACTGATACTGAAGCCTGAGAGAGTCATCAGATGCAGTGCGAGTCATAGACGCCATTGATGCTTGTGTTCTTCAAGTGACCCATGTGGTCTGAAGGAACGGGAACGGTAAACAAGCCTTTCCAAAAAAAACACATTACAATCATATTGTTCCACATTGGGGCTCCAGCTGGACAGGTTACATCTTCAGCAACCTTGACCCGTCATTTGTTCTGATAGAAGACAAGACAGAGGAAAGGTTTCTGTCCAGCCGTGCAGGTAGACTGCAGTATCTCTTTTTGATCTTTTCCTGCCTTTGACTTATGTGGTGGGTCATCTTCGATTTTGTTAACGTGCCCCAGATGAAGACCTTGTTGTGTTTCCTTCTTGCCTCATCCATCTCCTTGCCACCGGCTGAGCTGTCGTCCCTCTCAGGGGTCAGCAGGGTTGGTCGGGAGCTAAGGACCATTTTCCGTGCCCTTTATTGCAGGAGCTGTGCTGCGTTCCTGAAGCAGACGCACGTCTCAGTCGAGGTTGGGCATACAGCCACAGGAGTTCCTAACCCACAGGAACCCTACAAGCGTCATCCTTACACAGACCTTGAAGACGCATGAAATGTAGTGGGGTGGGGGAGTGGAGATGTTCCCTGAGCTGAAAGCATTTTGTCATTTACAATATATTCTCGAAGCCTGAAAGGAATTTTAAATTCTGTGAGCTGTAAACCCTGAATTCTATCTCAGACCATGGAGTTTATGCTACGCCACCCACAGACAGCTCTGATGAACACAGGGACGACCCACTCTGTCTGCTTCATTATGTCCCACCATCGATACCCACCGAGGGAATATTTTATTTCCTCTGTCCTACTGTTATAATTTCTTTGCTATCCTTTTTATCTTCTTTATTCAAAGCGCTACGTTACTAGTGAAGGGTCCACCCAACCCAGGACTCAACAACGTCACAAACTAACAACAATCCTATGGACTCCAATCCCCTAACCCTAAAGTCCACAAAATAAGGGCATGGAATAAGTACCACTCAAATGCTGTAGCACATGTGGACCTCAGCTAGATTCAGATCAATTTGTAATATCGTCATGAAAGCTTTGTTAAAGAGCTTGGGCAAATCATCTATATAAATACCAATGGAATAAAATTGAATTATAGGAAAAGTAAATACTTTTTACCCAAGTAACCAACACGGAAACTGTGTTTGGTTGAAGTTGGCCTACCATTCCTCTCCCACTGAATCACCCTTCAAGTGTCTCGGAAACCATCCTGTACAGCCATGCTGACAGCTGTCAGTCATTGTTTAACCTTTTATAATAATGGCACATCTAAAACCTAAATTGGAACGTGTGCCTGAACCACCTTCAGAGCTTAAGGGATGCCTGTGGCACTTCTAAGCTTTTG
This sequence comes from Mormyrus proboscirostris, assembly GCA_026779585.1. Lineage (NCBI taxonomy): Eukaryota > Metazoa > Chordata > Actinopteri > Osteoglossiformes > Mormyridae > Mormyrus > Mormyrus proboscirostris. The sequence goes on from JAODKF010000147.1 coordinate 26,643,221, forward strand.
AGAAGTCACATGCCTCTTTTTTGTTATCAGCAAACATTTTGTTTGGGGTTGATTTCCGCTGCTCTGTTGCATGGAACAACAGCTCAATCAGCGGTACACATGAGGAAGGATAAAAGAGTTTACGCATCCAAATTACATTCCTCCATGTCTGAAATGTCCTCCCTATGGACACACTGGCATACTCCTCCTCCTGTAATCTAAACACTTTAGGCTCATTGATATCTTTAAATTGTTCATAGTAATTAAGGGTTTGGGGATGAAATGACAACTCTGGAGACAAAATCTCCGGCCCGCATGTGTTCCCCGTGTCATCATGGGGTTTCCTCCAGGTTCTCTGGTTTTCTCTCCTGCAGCTCCCTGATAGGACAAGCAGGTATGAAAAACGGATGGATATACAGTACAGGTGGGAGATGGGTTGGTGTCCTGTGAAGACCACCACATCACTACCCCTTACCTCCTGAAGTGAGGTCCATGTTCCATTAAACCCTGTACCAGATTAGCGGTTAATGCATGAAAGTTTTTTTTTTTACTGTCTACAGATTCATATACATATTCAGGAAGACTCACACATATATTTAGACTTCCGACACTGTGGGTAAAAAAAAGAATTTTACAATGGGATGAAAAGGTAATCATCTTAAGTTCTCTTCGGTTCTCTGATGATACGTTTTCTGTTTAAATGAACTACTGGGTATTATACTGTACAGCAAGAAATGACCTCGGTGAACCTGGTAGGTCAGTATTTAAGGGGTTATAACCCTGAAGTATGTGTCAGGAACAGTCCCTGCTCCGTCTTGTGAGTCATTTCCCTGTTTGGCCAGCAGGTGTCGCTAGCCACCCCATTCCTAGTGTTTGAGTCCATAGTGTTTCGTGATTATGATCCTCACCTGTTCCTTGTTATTCTAAGCCCTAGCGTTTGGTTTATTGTCAATAGCCTGCACCTGTTTCTTTTATAGTCTTAGTTACCTATGCATATATGTACAGTGGTACCTTGGGATGTGAACTTAATTCATTCCAGGCTGGTCAAGTAGAGAATTGATCGAGGTCCAAGTCGAATTTCCCCATAAGAAATAATGTAAATGAATTTTATCCATTCCAGACCTCCAAATGATTGCATATTTAACAAATAGTAAATAAATATTTTAATGTCAAATGACTATCACCACTGAATGATTTTCCAATGTGTTTTTTTTTTGTTATAATTCATTAACAGTTTAAAATGAAGAATTAGGGACATTATGTAATTTACTTCCAAATACTGGCTTCTTAGAATATTTGGAACAATTTGCCTCCCTCGCGATTTACATCCATCTGAGTCGTTGATGCAGATGTTTTTTAGGCAGCTGGAGACCAAGTGAAAAGTCACCATTAATCTTGTCAGTCGCTCTTGACACCTTCGGATGCTGTTCTCCTGCTCCTTGATAAATAGACATTCTCCGTTCTCCCATGCCAGCGATAAAACACAGAACATCTGCGCGTCTATTAGAGCTCGCAGGCGGCCTTTGACAAAACGAGCAGGATCGGAGGGGAGCGAAGATGGTACCCCTCTGTCCACCGCTCTCATCTTCAGGGACTCCAGAGACCACTGTGACCTCGAAACATCTCTCACTCAGACCACAGGATGTTAAGTGCTCTGCTGAAAATCTTTCTTAGACTGAGTCAATTTCTATTTCTGTCTGGGTTTTGGCTCAACTGTTATCAAATTTTCGGTAGAACACTCTGCTACTAAAAACATCCACAACTTTGAGGCAGAGCTGCACGTCTTATTCTTTTCAGTTTCTCCTCACGGTTCTGACCCGCAAAGACTTCGGTCCAGCAGTAATGCACTTGTCCTCTTTTCCACTTGAGTGACTGCATTGGCACAAACAAAGCAGAGCCGCGAATCAGCAGTTTCATGCTCATCGATGCTGGAAGGGGTCTCTGTAGCAGGGTCGTGCAAATTTCAGAATTTGTGAATTGTGCCACATTCCATTCATGAATTAAAATTTGAATTGAATTGGCAACACCTACCTGTAGCAGGATACTGAATTAGAATGACAGGAAGAAGAGTTTAATACATTTCAATTCAAAGCATTCAATGCAATCACACGACACATGAATATCATTTAAGTTAGCAAAACATAAATAGTTATGTAACATACTGGTGACATTCTGGATGGTAGATTTATATATACTGAGCTTGTGTGTGTGTGGATTATGTTTATATTACATTGTTGGGCCAAATGTTGGGACCATTTTTCAGGTCCCCACAAAAATCTGTGAATGCAATCAAAAACTAAAAAGTCTTGTATTTTGTTTGGTTACTTATGGTTAAGGTTAGGCCTGGGTAGGGGTTAAGGTCGTCATGTTGGGATTAGAGTTTTCCCCATAGAAATGAATGGAGAGTCTCCATGAAATTGAAAAAAGGAAAAATGTGTAGCTATTATATTTTAATGTCAAAAGAAAATGAAAGGACACATTGCAAAAAGAATTACATCATCTCATGCAGTCTCTGCTACTTATTTTATTTTCTACAAAACAATTGGCCTTATGGTATAACAAAAAAGAAAACCAGTTTTGCAGGACCGGTCTCAGTGGATCTCAGGAGAATGACTTGTTGCTGCCAGTCATCTTCATGTTTTTGCCTCCATGCCTTAAGCCTGCAGCACAGTCAGCACAGAGCCGGAGGTGCCACCTTCTCTGCCAGACACCTAACACCTCCGCACAGGGCTCCAGCACCACACATAGTTCCTGTACGATTTTAAATTCACCGGATGAGAGCCGGACGAGGCACTGCAGCTGAGCAGGGACACCAGTGGGAATGTTAAGGACTGGCTGTTGCATCTTCAACTGGCCATTTTGTAAATTTGGGAAAAAAAAGGTAAATATTTATGGATGAATATAAATTAAACATTTAATATAGTCATAATGTTTTATTTTACTGTGTAAAGATATAATAAACTTTTACTTTTTTTTACAGGAAACACTAAAAAATATACAACCAGAACAAAACAACACACAACACTATTTATAAGATACAGACAGAACAATAAATGGCAACAAGTCAGGTTAGTAGAAATGAACAAGCTTCAGTTAAAAGCACACAGAAACACCATTCATTTGAAATTTTTCATTGTAATAGTTCTTGTAGTTCCTGTAGTTATTGCACAGATAGTTTACGTAAGAAAGTTGGGCCCCAGTATTGGCATTTTCAAAAGTATGGTTGAACTTAAAAACAGTGTCATTGTTTTGTATAAATTAATTTTATTCTATGTATAGTTTGAGTATTTGTATGTGTTTTAGTCTGTGTTCATATTAATCATCTCTGTATGTATGTATATGAAACTTTTGTCTTTTTTTTCTTATTTACTGCCATCTTGGCCAGGACTTCCTGGAAGAAGAGATATTGTATCTCATTCACTCTCATTGTCTTATTATTTTATGTGCGCATATACAGTAGATACAGCTTTTGCTAAAGCCGATTTGCATATTATAAAATCTCTTCCATTTTATTATTTTTCTCTTCACTTTCCATTTTATAATTTTTTTTCCATGGGACTAGCAGCACTGCACCTTGTTGGCCATGGAATCTTGGTGCCATCTCAACTTTCTCAATCCAAGAGCCTTGAAACCTCTCCTCAATTCAAGTAATTAACTGCTCATTCAGCCAATTACCCAATCACAAAGCCTTTTATTAGTTGAATCAGGTGTTCTGGTGTCAGAATGCAGCTATTATATGTAGCAGCTGGGGGCTCCCAAAGAGAGGTTTGAGAATCACTGTCATAATGAGTTCACCCGCTGCTCCACAGCTTCGTAGGTGTGCTAGTTAGCATGTTCCTGTGCTAATTTCGTACTTTTGGATTTTTGTGACTTTCTGTAAACCAAAACCTTTGCCTGGAAATGGTATTTTTGTAGGATACACTGATGTGAATTAGGAATAGGAAAGTTGGGTCTGTGGATAGACCATCATCTGTCTATTAGGGAAGCCCGAGAGCTTGAACACCTGATTTAAGGAAACAAAAATAAGATGGTAGACACTTACCCAGAAATCCTCACACCATTTACCCAATGAAAACCTGAGCTAATGAAAAGCCGGCTGGCACAGCTATTTCAATAAGTATTATAGTGCCTGGCAGACTAAGGCAATCGCGAGAGCGGTGAAGGACGAGGAGGTTTGCTTGCTGGGACAGAACGTGTTCTTTATTATACTCTTAAACAGGACTATAACAGGCACCCAACGATCCCCGAACCCCAAATAGACAGAGCAGAAAGGGGATTGGACCAGGTATACACAAGATACAGGCAAACATACACGCCACGATCAGGAATGCAATATAACCATAACAACAACAACAATACAAGGACTATTTACAATACACAGACTCGGGGCTATATACACATGTTTGAGAGAAATGCTGGGATGCGTAGATCTCATCAGCACTACACTGTCAATGGTCAACCGTCCAGGCGACAACCACCAATCCGCACCTCAGTTCGGTGCTTCTGGGCCAGCTGGCTCTACAAACTGTGACACGTCTCCTCCCAGCTGAAGAGCGTCGTATCGCGGTCCCGGAATGCCACCTCCGCCACCTGGGCCAGGCATGCCTGACGATCGCGCTCCTGCTCCCAGCCGGTCACTCTAACTCCTGCAGCTCCTGCTGGCTCTGCTATCGCTGCTCAGCCAGCTCGCGCTGCTTCTCAGCCAGCCAGTCCTCCAGCATCCAGCAGAGTGTCCTGAAGCCCCAGCCTTCCCCAGTCGCCGGCGCCGTCTCAGACAGGGAGTTGACGGGATGGCAGGAGTAGCTTCAAGGCATGCCGCAGCAGGTCTGGGGTCTGCTGGACTGGCAGGGTTCCGGTGGGCCAGCCTTAGATCACGCACCCCGGCCTGAGGCACCTCCTCCCTCCGGTCTCCCTTGCTCATCTGCTGGCGGCTCTGGCTTCTGGGCAATAACGTACCCGGTGCCCCTTCTTGCCGCAGTACCAGCAGGGGAGCTTTCCCATGCTGACTATCTTCTCTCCGAAACCACCATCTCTCCTGTTTCCTGGCATCACTGCCACCTCGAGGTCTGCCAGGCTGGAGAAGACCTGCTGGATGATGTCCATCAGCACCCAGTTCTGACACCATAGCATCGAGCTCACCAAGGGATTGCATGTGCAGCGAAGAACAAAGGGATTTGCTTGCCGGGACAGAACACGCTCTTTATGATAGTTCTGAACAGGACCGTAGCACGAACGCAACGAGCAGCAAACCCAAACACAAGGTGGCTAGACGGTGAACTGTAAGGTGCACACACAGTGGGAGAGTTATATAACCTAAGAACACATGAGGATTGGACTGGGTACACACAAGATACAGGCAAACACACATGCCAAGATCAGAAATGCAATATAACCATAACAACAACAATAAAAGGGAAAATTACACAGACACAGAGTGATCCCTCCACATTCACATGGGATTCCTCCACAACACCAAGTGTCTGCTTGCCTGGCTTTGTGTTTGAATTGCCTGTTGTGAGTGCAGGTCCCGCCTGTCCAGCACATCCTTGAGTCCTGGGCTTCCCAAGCTGACATCCAGACTCAGTCAGCCTCTGTACTGGTCAAGCCAAGAAAATTTATGGATATTATAGAACCTTGCAAGCAAATGTTGGTGCCATTTTATATGATACAGTGGTACGACGTTCACTAAGAAATTATGACAGAAGGATGCTTTTGGTCCACTGTCATAGTTATTCAGCCCCAATTTGTGAAGCAAGGAATTGCTCCAGCCAGTTAGTGTCATAGATTCAGAAATGGTGGGTTTTCAATCATCTCTTTGTAAAACCTGCCCAGGTCTGACTGACGGCATATATATATAATATGGGCTGAGGTTATGGATCCCTGACCAGCGCACTAGGGGGCCCTGGACAGGATGCCAGCTCTCACAGGGCTCAAGCACTTACAGTCGGAGAATCATACTGTTCAGGAGCGGAGACCACAGAACTTGTAGGGAACCTGCAGGAACACGGGGGAACATGAAAACTGCCCACAGCTGGAGGTGGAGTTCTGCCCCCCCCCCCCAGATAGGAGGATATAGCACTAGCCAGCGAACCCCCATGTTCTCCTGAGGTTACGCATAATGTTAGAATTACACCAAACACTGATGTACTTCATTAATGGCCTGGATCCTTCCGTTTTTACAGACCTGCTAGTGCACAGTAGCCCTGCCCTGCTGCCCCTGTTACGTTCATGTGTTCTATTGCCCTTTATAACATTAATCCTGCTGTAAGATTAGCAGCATTATGGTAGGAGTGCGTTTCATGCTTGGATTTGGAGACTTATGAAATATTGAAGGACTGCAGCCCATGAGGGGAGACAAACCAGAGCAAGAAACCATATTTGTATACATGAAATGTTAATGCGCAGGGCCTCTCCTGCCATCTTGCAGGGGCGTTTACAGTAGGATGGGATTACTCTGGAGCACTATTAGGAGTGAGCTATGAAATATCTATCCCTGTAAACTTTTAAGTTTTCCCTTTTGGATTTTCCTGTATTTGGAGCAGCTGTATCTGATATAGATGATGGATCTGTTTTGACTGCATAAATGTCCTTAATATGCTGCTAGAAACAGCAATTAATGGGCATAGTTACAAACAAATGGCAGCCTGCAGTTAAACACTTTAAAAGGCTAAAATTATTTGGGTTAAAACTGGCTCAGCGATTATTATTTTTGGGGTTAGTGTGGACAGACATCTATTGGTTAAGTAGTTTCAAAATTACATAAATGAAAAAAAATGGGTGGTAAACTATCAATTGTAATTATACCTATCCATTAATAAATAATAAATGCAGGTATAATTTGTGCTGAATAATTTGTGAAACATTGATGTTTGTGCACAGGAGTACAACAAAATCATGATATATTAAAGTATGAGTTAGTGTTATGCATTATTAAGGAGTTATGTATTATTCAGGCAAGTTTGGATTAACACTTCTGTAATAATACCATGTAGTCAAATATTAATGTCAGTATTAATGTAGTTTGGCTTTAAGAGACAAACATGTTGAGTAACAAATTAATCTCAGCCTCGCTTGTGTTTTATTTAATGAAATGCACGAAAAGATATTGGGTACTAGTTTTCCAGTGCGTGTGAAATACAGAGTTGTGATGAAATAACGATTTTGGAGAAAATGAAAATCACATTTGATTCAGGGGCTTATAAGTATCCTATTCATATTTAACAGAGCAAATGCACAGCGTTGTGGTCCTTTTTTATTAACGTTGTGTGTCTGGAGGCATCTCACCTCTTGGGAGAAGCACAGACCAAAGCGAAAAGCCTTTGGTTGATGGCATGGCCAGTACAGAGGGCCCCCAGTGTCCCCATTCTGAGCACCAGTAGGGGGATTGACTCACTACCCAGAACCACAGCGGAAATAGATCGCTGGGAACACCCAGAAACACTCACACGAGCATCCAGCTGACTTCAGAGCGCCCCCCCCCCCCTGCCCCCCAGGAGCAGCCAGGAACCCTCGCTGTCGCTGCATTCCACATGTGGAAATTTAATCTTTATTTAATCTGATCATGCTGTAATGGTGCTAATCCCAAAATTAAAAGTATGCCTTCATGATCTTGCTAGTGCTGATGTATTTTAAGTATTATTTCAACATTTATGTGGCATTGTTAAAATAGCAACTTTGGATGTGGACAGAACTCAAGTGTCCCAGCCCTGGACAAGTAGTTGTGTTACTTTGAGCGGAGCCAAAATACTTAATAGTCAATGTCACTTTACTTTATAGATTGTGACTCAGAAGGCTGTACTTACACTTAACTGATTAATCAATCATGTTACTCCATAGTTCCTTGGACCCTCTTTCCTAATTAGGCTGTTTGAATCGCATGGCGGCTCACAAAAACATTTTCCCTGGTCTGGTTTTAGTGAGTCTCTCTGTGCTCGTCTAAAATGAGCAGGGGGGCGGGAAGGGGGCATCTAAACAGCTCACATTTTGGTGCCGATTAAAGTGAGTCATGCTCTAAACAATATATTTTTATAGGTCACACTTACGACAGAATTGCTGTTTCTATGGCATTTTATTTTGGTTGCCGGGAAAGCGATGATGTAAGCGGTATTCTGGTATTGTACAAGATTTGTTTTTCTTTGTTTTTTTTGTCTTGATCTCTGCAATCAAGCTTAAAAACCAGACTGATTCCATTTTTGAAGCCTTCCTCCATTAGTGTGCAGTAAATAAACAGCATGCATAAAGCATTCTCCTTTACTAAGCAGGCGAGTGATCATGCTAGCAAGCGTAAGCACAGAATCGCCTGCTGTTTTCAGATTGTATAAGTTTATTGCCTGTTTACGTATAGCTGCATACAACTAAATATTTTAATAAGCATTAAGAGTACAGCAGTCCTTTGGGACGACTGCCAGATTGTCTGTTTTCCAAACCACTATGTTCTCTGCTGCCTGTGTGTAAAAAGGTGTTTTTAGCTAGACCAGTGTTTCCCAACCCAGTCCTTGGGGACCCAAAGAAGGTCCACGTTTTTGTTCCCTCCCAGTTCACTACCAGACACCTCACATTTAACTGGGTGGAATGTTTGTGTGTCCCCAAGGTCCATATTGAAAAACACTAAGCTAGAGTATTTGTAAACATAGTACTTTTTCATTTACATGGTTAATAAGATAGATTTAACAGCTGTTCTGTAAAGACAACATGCAGAATTGGGGATTATATGGAGATTAATCAGACCACAGATATTTCTGATACAGGCACCAAGTCTGCGTGCGGCATTCAGGTTTAACAATAACTGGAAAGTTGGAAACTTTGGCATAACCATTGAGGTTTCGTGAGAGTACAGTGTAAGCCGTATGAAACGTGAAGCAGGCTGCACATCGATAACACGTGGATTTATTCATCTATTTCCCGTAACTACTGTCACAGTCAACCTAGAGCCTCTCCCAAGCGACATGGGATACAGAACATCCTGGATGCGTGCTGTGGGTAATTTAAAGGTATCGAGTCACCTAAAGCATGTCTTTGGGCTGCGTGAGGATTACTGAGTCCAAACTAGGAAAACGTGCTAACTGCTTACATGCAGCCAGGGCCGGGACTCAAACCCACAACCCTGCTGGTATGACAGTGTAATGCTGTCCAATGAGCCATTGCCGTGCTCGGGTATGTGACACCATACGAAAGCAGTTCACACATTTTAATGTCTAAATCAACTAACATTAGTTATGTTTTAACTGGGATGTCAGCCATTCTAGATTTCTAATATGCTTACAAAAGATCAGGTCCAAGCACATGAGCTTCATATTAGGACATTAGGTCCAAGTCTATGTCTTTGAGTCAATGAACTGGATGGTCTTGAAGCTTCGATAGAATAGTCACATGTCCGTGGGCCCCTGAGCAAGGCCCTTAACCCCCAGCTGCAGAGACACTGCATGTTGACTGACTCTGCACTCACCTCCAGAGCTTGCTCCCACCTGCCTGTGTGTCTCATGACGGGCTGAGCGAAGAGAAACATACCAAAGTACCTGTATTCATGCTTGTGCAAATAAAATAAAAGATTTTAATCTAAAAGGGGCTTTATTTGTGCCTGCAGAGTATGACACTGTGAGGGTTATGAGCCTTTTCCCTGATGCATACCCAGAGACCTTGGGCCAAGCCCCGGAATTGTCAAGCCAAGAGGCTAAAAGCAGACATTGGAAGAGGCCATTAATCGAACCACTGGGTTTGGCTTGTGCTAAGTAAATCCTCCCTGCTCTTGGTGACTGCATGCAGCCTACTGCAGTTTTGAAGTTTCATTGTAGCAGGAAAAACTCAGGAACTAGATCATTTTTCATTTGTTCTATGCAAGGTCG
>JAODKF010000147.1:26671633-26689516 GCA_026779585.1 Mormyrus proboscirostris
TTACTTGAGGAAGTAAATAAAAATATTTTATAAATAAATAAATAAATACAAATAAAGTAGTCCTCTGCAGAGGGGGGGGGTGGTGGAGGGAATATAAAAAAAAAAAAAAAAAAAAAAGGAGGGTAAAATGGCTCCACTCCCTGTAGTGCAGGACCGAGCTCCCCCGCGATGGCCCCCCATTCCTCAACTGTCACGTCCTCGGTCCTTGGTCTCCATGACCGATAGCCAGTAACGTGGGGAATCATCGCTGACCTGAGAGGCCAGAAGAATATCTGGGCCGGGGAGTTGCAGACGGGTCGTAGGCCCGAGGAGGGGGTGCAGGGGCGAGCTGGGCCGGCAGGCCAGGATGCCGATTGGAAAGTGGTGATAAAAGGATTACAGCAGAACATGGAGAACGAAAGGGAAATGGAGAATGGGGAGGAAGACGATGGCAGCCCTTCGGAGAAGATAAATCGGAGTGCAGGGAGGAGGATTTTCAGATGAAAGGTTCTCATACGGGTCTGTCTAAAACAGACTACTGATAAGCCATATATTGATAATGGTGAACCTTGAGTTTTAAAAAGACTGTTTGGAAATAAACAATCGAAAACTGAATTATGAATTACGAAGATGCCATAGGCTGGGTTTGAGGGCAACATCACAGGCCAGTAGCTCAGAGCAGGGGTCGAATTCCTGCTCTGGTGTGTGTGCAGTGTGCTTTTCCCCACTGCTCCTGCAGATTCACACACCAAAGCCACATGGTGTCTCTCATTGTCCAGTAGCCCTCTACTGTTCTAGCAGGAATGACCATTTTTGGGTGGATAACTAAACACCATATATGTAAGTCCTACAGAGACCACTGCTACAGAGAGCATTAGTATTCTGTTCAGCAAAAAGTTGTTTTGTTAGCCTAAAGCACAGATTTACACCTGATGCCACCTCTGATTCTTTCGAGGTTGGATTAGCATGCCTTAACATAAAGCATGATGCAAATTCCTGCAGGCTTTCTGCTGTTTTCTGCTGTATAATGTCTAGATGGATACTGTACTGTACAACTTTATTGCCATAGCATAAATACAGGCACGAGGGCAAAGGAATGTAGTTTAGCATCTAATGGGAGGGCAAGTACTATAATAGCAAGTAAAAGGTGAGCAGAAAGCAGTGCATGTCATATATGAGTGTTAATATACTAGGGATATAGAGTATGAATGGCAATACAGAGTGAGACATGATTCAGTGCAGTGTGTACATGGTAGGAGCAGTAAACAGTACCGGAAATAGTGCAATGAACAGTATGTAAGGTATGTTGTATAAGAGTATGATGTACATTATTACTCTTGAAGTTAATTCATTTTTATTATATAATTAAATAAGGCAAACTGTTAACTGTTTCTACATTTCTACTTATAGTAGTGAGGGAAGTGTCTTTTTGAGAACTATTGTGACGTGGTATTCCAGAAATCATCCACACTGACCCTGTGGGTTGCTGGGAGTTCAGAAACCAAGAACCAGCTCATGCCATCCACATGGTGATGACATGGTAGGATTAATAGGTCAATTATTGATCAACTTGCCAAAATGCTCCTTCGACAGCCCGGTGAGTGGCGTGATTACTTGAGGCAGACAGCCTTAGCTCATCACACCAGCCTTTACTCTTGCACTGGTTTGATTTTGCTGTAGAGGCTAGAATACCTGCAAACCTTCTCTTTGCTACAGAACCACAGACGTGTCATACTACTCCTGGAACAAATGCAGCTTATGCCTCAGAACTGATCAACAAGCTTCAGCTGGCATGCAGATCTGCAGAGAGAAGCTTTCCCCTCATTGGAAGGGCCTCTTGAAGTTCTTGGGGTGCCCTGGGCCTACTCCTAACGACTGGATGATTGGAGTTACCTATAAGATACAGTACCTTTTAGATCCACCCAGTATCAAGTGCTGCACTACAACCAGATATGACCATACCATGCAGCTGTAAACCAACGACTTGACAAACCCTCACAGGTATCTTTTGCTTCTCCACCACTAACTGCATTGTGCTTTACCTTTCAAATTAGGACACGGGAGTCAAAGTGACCATTACTCCATCCTGCACCAAACACTATGTGTGAGGACTCACAAATGCAACCTTCTTCTCAGGGAGATTTGGCTGCCTCTTCTAGGCATATGCATAAGAACAAGTATTTAAATGTCATGGAATATCCTCATGAAAACAGCAGCAGTGGCACCAGTGGAAAAGCGATCCAGTTCCACTATGGTTCCGTGGCACATAAAACCTCCTGGTTGGCTGAAAGACTTTGTGTTGAGCTAAATGTTGTGTGTGTTTCTATACCATAGTATCATAAACAAAGACAACTATTTTGTGGTAGGGGAAAGAATTGTAAGAGTATGATTTACTTTTTCTTGAAGTTAATTTTTATTGAATTATTAAATTCGGCAGACTTAACTGTTTCTAAATATGTACTATGATTATGGTACTTGAGGAAGTGCGTTGAATCAGTTTTCTAAAGTTAAAATAGGTTAACAAATAGATAGAGTACCTTTAATTTCTATTGGTTAAATCTGTCATGTGACCCTGTGACAACAAGGAGTTTGCAGGACTGTTAAGGGAAAAAGGCAGTTCCATGCATGGGCCTATGTAAAGTGTGACTAATCACAAAGTAATCTGTCTCCATCCTTCTGTCCTTTTATCTGACGAATTCATCCACTTAATAGCCACAACCCACAGGTTACAGTGTGTATAGCGAAGTACAACTGATAAACAATATACACAGTGTTGGGCATTTCAGGTCCATTAGCTACAAATCCAGACCAAGGTTTTGTTTCTACCAACCAGCTGAGTACTCTGTGACTGTGGCTCTTCATACTCACCTGGAACCTTCCCATTCAGCAGTGGGAGAAAATCACCAGTAAGAGACAGGATATTGTCAGCACACCAGGCCAGTACATGCTAGACGTCAGCTCTGTAGGCTGACTCATCATTGTTGTTGATGAGGCCTACCAGCATAGAAGCTTCTGAGCTCATCACCAGGAGAGACATCAGCAGCAGGAGAGCTGTTTTGGTCCTTCATAGTCAGTAATGGCTTAAATGCCCTTCTACATGTGGTAGGAGCCGGAGTTGTGATGCTTGATTTGAAGTTTATAATTGTGTGCAGCTTTCCTGATGCCCAGGTGACTCTGGAGGAGCTACAGGCCATCGCATCTGAAATCTGAGTATCGCGTAGCAGGTACACCCCATTGTTCATACAGGGCTTCTGATTATGGAAGGTTCTCATCTGTCTTAGTGTGGTAGCATCACTGATGTAGGAATTTGTGCATACCAGGACAGAGAGAGCATTCCTATCATGTGAGGAATCAACAGAGGAACGTTCATGTCATGGGAGGACACCACCCTTCCCTGGACCACAGAAAAAAAAACAGAAAAAGGTATGTGACCGGTCAGCAAGGGGGGAAATGAAACAAAAGGCTGAAAACCCCTAACACAGCCCAGGAGGAAGTGGTTCATGGGAGTCTTACTTACTGTACACAAAAATGCTCTGAGGGCAAAATGAAAAATGATTGGTTTAGAGAGATAACCTATCAGACTGTAGGTAGGTCCAAGCAACTGGAGGAAGTGGGACAAATCTGATTGATTATTTCTTTGAACCAATCATTTTTTTGTTCTGCCCTCAGAACCCCCTCTACAATCTGATTGGTTATCTCTTTGAACCAATCATTTTTCGTTCTACCCTCAGAACATTTTTGTGTAAGTAAAACTCCCACGAGCGAGGAAGCATGGCAATAGCTAGTTTGTGTGCAGGATTTGATTTCCTGCGAGGTCTACCTCAAATGTCAGGGATTTCATCAAAAGAGAGTCTGACTGAAAACCACAATAACACAGCGAGAGAAGAAGTGAGAGAAAATAACAAAGAAAAGCAGTTTGATTGGAAGAGATTAGGCAGATGGGGAAGCTCGAGGCATCAGAAGAGGCAGAAGGAGCAAGCGGTGACCCCACCTTTGCTATTGCACAGTAATATAGTCCATTGTGTGAAAAGCTGCCCCCGCAAAATTCTTAAATGCCTCCCGCCCCCAACCTGAGCAGTGTAGATCCGGGCCCGCTGCCTCATACCCTTTAGAAGAATTACTGTAATGGGGGCTGCAGGGTTGTAAACATAGAACATGGGACAGATACAGTAGGTGCGCATCTTCAGTGACAGAATGAGAACCACGGTGACACTTAGGGGACGGCATGAACGGTGATGTTCGCGATGACGGCAAAACAGAAAGGCAAGAAGTTTATTTTACCATTACAGTCATTATTATGGCCATTGCAGTGATTATTATTTGCACGGAAAAGTTACTTCCATCAGAAACATTTAGAGTGTGGATTTGCCCCAGTGGGGTTGTATGTTCAGATCCCACCCGAGGTGTGTGGTTTGCATATTCTCCCCATTTTTTTTTTGTAGGGGGGGGGCGTCCTCCAGGTTCTTGAGCTTTGCTGTGTTTATAGCTGCTGGAGGTCCAGTGTACTGTTGCTAGACTTTTACATTCCCTGACTGCTGTAAGTGTTGCATTTTGTACAATCAGATCTGCCGCCTGCTGTAGTTGAGATGCATTGTGTAGCTCCTGCTCCAGTGCTGCTTACACTCATTACTGGTCATTCTTTGGAAGCTCAACTGCACTTATGCTTATTAGACTCCTTGTTTGGAATGTTTGCAATGTGTTATTTGCCTCATTTTATGCCACATTGGACAAAAGTGTTTGCTAAATTAATGAATGTGAATGTGAATGCATGTTGTTTGGGGTTTGCACATTCTGCCATTATTTTTGTGTTTTAAAATTGCTCACAGGATGTGAGTGCGTGCCCGGGATATGCTAACACCCCATCGAGGGAGCCTGCATATACTCACTGCAACCATGTACTGAATCATTGAATGCTGGAGATGATGGATGGATGGATGAATGGATGGATGGATGGATGGATGGATGGATGGATGGAAAAAGCTTTGATATGGGAAAAAAACAGGACTGGTGTACTGCAGCATTTCCCTTTGTGCTGCTTAAATCTGCAGATAACAATTCTTCTCCAATCTCCTTTATAATCAGCACCATACATTGTATTACGCTTGTGGAGAAGTGTTTGGTTTTACCAATTAAATTTATGGCAGCAGTAATGCAAAGGAAAATGATGAGTAAATGCAGGAGAGTCCTTATACAGGGAAGGATTTTATACACATATTTGGGCTGAAAATTGAAGTCAAATCAATCAAACAAGCATGAAAGTTTTTTTTTGGTTAACTTACCCAGGTGTGCAGTGACCTTCAGCTGTGGAAGTGGAATACAAGATGAACAGATTGCAGATTATGTTTAAAATGCAGAGAGAGAAATTTTTCTCCACATCTCGCGCCATGATACGTAGTATGCAAATCATATTTTCCATTCTGCAGGCTGAATGTATTTATCTAGCTACTTAAAATCAAGAATTTACACATCCATGCCTGTCCTTTGCCTCCTTGTCTTCTGCTAATGTTTCCCTATTAGAATCTCAAGTACTAGATCACCAGAAGCATTATTAAGTAAGACTACCTGGATTTAAAGGCCCTTGCAATTTTGTTAATGTTATTTACCTGAAAGAGCTCATTATGAATTCATTTCAACAGTGTCTGGCTTCCATTTTTCTCCTTTCCACAAGGCAAACAATGGATGTTTGAAGGTAGCTTTTCATTATCTGCTGGGTCAATGTCTAGATTTAATCGTTTTAAATCCCAAAGTACTTCCTCCTGCATTGGAGAATAATCAGTCTTCAGGAGTGGCACCGTGATCAATGGATCAAAAAATAATTGTTTGTAAGCAACGCCACAGGCGTGTTCATACGAGTCGTAAAGCACACAGGAAGGAGTGTGTGAGGGACGTCATGGAGAGTGATGTCAGCCTGCCAGGCACAAGCGAACGGCGGGACGCATGTTAGGGTGCCTCGTAAGGGGAGCATGAAGGCTTGTGAGCAAGGGAGAGGAAGGGAGAGGATGTGTGCAGGAGAGGATGTGTGCAGGAGAGGATGTGTGCAGGGTTCTCTGCGGGTGACCGGGCTGGGAGAGCTGCCACAAGCAGTCCAGTCGGGAAGAAAAAGGCTGAGCATGTCGTGGACTGTACATGTCCCAAAAGAAAAAAACCAAATGTCTTCTTCCAAGATATGCTTATTCTAAAACGATCGCAGCGTGTTCCAATAAGATCTACAGTAACTGGCAAACGGGATACGTAGAAAAATAAAGAACAACATTTGGTCTTAAAATCTCTCCTTCAGGTACCGTCGTTACTTCAGAGCTTAACCTGAAAACTACTGGAGACCTGCACGGTACCTTTTGATAGCAGAACAAAAAGGTTAGAATAAGTCGGGTTCTAAGGCATCTGACATGTACTTAAAGTCACAGGGGAGAAAAACGATTTTGCACCGCTGTACTTTTGTTGACAATTCAAGAAAGCACAGCTTCAAAAGCTCCTTCCCGTCATGCTCCAAAGTCAGCAGCAGCACTTTACAGTCGCAGTTTTATTTTCTTCCGGGATCAATCAAACTTAGTCCCCTTTGAGATGCAAAGTAAATGACAGAAATCCCAAGTCAGGGCGAGATGTCAGATGAATGAAAATGAATCCTATTTCACAACCTCCGTAAGCGTTTCTACAGCACAGGGTCATGGTGATCCTGAAATCTATCTGAAACAACACAGAGCACTACCTGGACCGAATTCCCATCCATCACAGGGCACACACTCCCACTATTACACTCCGATGGCCATTTAGAGACAACAATTCGCCTCACCCCTCGAGGTGTGAGTTACAGTGGGCAGCACTGTATCTTTCACTCCCTTGAGTAATCAATGCCACCGGCAAGCTAGTAAAAGCTCAGAACGCTTGATTGTACAGTATATTTTTTTTCTTATGCCCAGATAGGTCCCCGTTAATCACAGTGCCACACTGTCACCCACAAAATGAGACCGAAAGAACTTGTCTTTGAGGGAAAGGGAGAAATATTTATGGGATCTGTTTGTGCTCAGCTGTGGGGTTAGAAAATACACACCAGCACTTCTGCTTTCATGTGGATATTGGGAGCATACCTCTGATTCAGATCTGTCCAGAGAGAGATTACTTCCATTAAGCCTTTAGGTTTCCAATCAGGCCGGTGTTTCTACCCTGCCACCTTTCATTGCTGGACACCACCGCCAATCACCTTGAACAGCGAGGCACAGGCCTTTCTCAGTGTGGTGGGGGCAGTCGCTGTCGACAGAAATCCACCGTGAACATGCAACCTTGAGGCTGAGGAGTGTGGAAAGAGACCCCTGACTACAAACACTTTTGGAAAATATATAGGGCAGTAAGAGACCCCTGACTATGAAGTCTTCTAGAGACAATATAGGGCAGTAAGCTTAAGTAAACTTTTGGAGACTCTATAGAGCATTGAGACCTCTCACTACAAAGACTTTTGCATACTGTATAGGGTAGGAAGAGACCCCTGACTGTGATGAGTTTTGGAGACTACATAGGGATGATAGCAGAGGTGTAAAGTACAAATCCAATCCAAGTTTTGTTTCAACCAACCAGTTGAGTATAAAGAGTCGCAGTTACAGAGTACTCAACTGGCTGGTTGAAACAAAACTTGGATTGAATTTCTCCATTCCCAAACCTAGGAAGAGACCCCTGACTGTGAAGAGTTTTGGAGACCGTATAGGGAAGTAAGAGACCCCTGATTGCAGCTCCAAATGTACATAAGAAGAATTTTCTATTGCTTCCCATAATTTTTTAAATATTTTTTTTGCATGATTCTTTCATTGTTGATGTTAGTTATTTCTGGCAGCCTAAAACAAATCTACAATCCATCTCAATTTTTTAAAGCTGTTCCTTGGCAACTGAATTTCTCTTCAAAAACACGTCACTCCCTAAGTAACTGCTGCAGCCGAGGAACAGACTTCACATGATCAAACCCCACTATAGAAGGTTGTATGGTTTTGGCTGAACCAATTCCCTGAATTCCCAACAAAGGCAGAGTGAGTAGCAGCGCACCTACATGTCCGGCCTGTGCTGCTTAGGTTCTCATCTGCGGCACAAAGGTATGCCGGTTGGCTAATTGGCATCTCTCAACTGGTGGAGTGTACATGTGCTCTGCAGTGGACTGGCATCATGTTCAGGGTGCAGGACCCCAGCGTTGTGCCCTCTCCTGCTTGTGATAGATTCCAGACCAGAATAAGTTATCAGGAGATGGATGACTCTGTGTGTGGTTGTGCGTGTGTGTACATGTGTGATTTTTCCCTTAAAATCAATTCTAGAAATGTGCATTTACATTGAATTATGTATAGATTTAAACTCCTTTGGTGAGACTGAAAGGCTATTTGATCTGTGAGCCCACAGCCATGCAAAACAGGAAGCCGTTACTGACAAGGCAGATTAATGACGTCTTCTTGGTCCAGCTGCATATCTTCAAATACTTATTGACTTCTTTTTATGGGCTGGAGTTTAAATTCAATCTTTAAGATAAAGTATTGATATTTTTCAGAGTCAAACTCAAGGTAACCTTTAGCCAGACCAATGTGCGTGGGCACCACCCGACCCAACAGCCCAAACATGGAGGCCAGGATTGATTTTGCCTGCAACACTTAAGTTACTTAAGCTACCAAAGCCATATTATTCTATCTTTGCCCTCATTATACTTCGGCAGGGTCAGCCTGAGCGTGTTGATGCTAAATTATTGCCGCCTTATCCCTTTGTTGCGATGTTTTGCAAAAGTAAGACTGAAGCAAATTAAATATGTAGCTCAGAAGCAGCACAAGGCTGCAGCAAAATCATTATGCATCAAAATATTTTTCAGGGAACTGCTGCTCTCTTCAGAGAAGGCAAGAAGTTTGTCGTTTTCATGCTTCTTCACAGAAATTCTCTGACTGGCACCAGGTATTTTTTTCACCCAAACCATGACCACCAGCTCTCACTTCGTCCCGTAGCCGTTCCCCAGAAGTGCAGCCGCCGGGTCTCGTCGTGACCCTGCCGTGACCTGCCGGTCCCATCGCCGCCGCATCCCTGTCTTTGTGTCTCTCTCCGAGTTACCCTTCACTTCCGCACTCGCGTAATGGGCTGGAAATGTATGTTTGTGGGATCATACATTTTAATGCAATTGATAACAATGTGAACGTTCACATAATGTCTCGAGATTAAGGAATCGCAGGGATGTTCACACAGAAGGACAGAGACACCTGCATACAGATGCATACAGTCACGCACACAAGGATAACCACTTACCTCTCTTTGCAGGGATACTGACACACATATTCAGTCTGTCTCCGTCATTTGCTGGCAGGGATTAAAGTGAGCTGAAACACTATTCTGGCACCTTCTTTTAATACATGAATAGAGCTGATTGGCAGTTTCATACACAATAACGTCAAGTGGCTTTATTTGTCGTGTGCTGCAGCCTGGCGTTCTTTCCAGCTAATGCCATCAAAATACGCAGCAAATCAGAAGGTAATGTCACCCCACAGCCCTGCCCCCACACTCAACACACACCCTTTTCCGTTCTCCTCCCTGCCCTTCACTCGGTTAACACATGCGCATAAATCACGGCACTAGCTAGCTACAGACGAAGAGTGGATGTAAAATGAGTTGATTTTTTTTCTGAAGTGATCGGTCATGTCAAATGCAACGTTTCCTCGGAGCACAACAAACATCAGCAAACACTCAAACCGTTTCTTGCTAGCTGGCAATACATTAATAGTGCACTAATAGCAGTTGACACTGCTAGCACTTTGACTAGCTTAGCTAGAGTGAGGTTAGGTTCGCCTTAGAGGCGGAGCTAGCATGGGGGTGAGGGGCGTGACCACTGGCGATGACCGTCAGGAATTCCCCACAAGGGTCCTCCTCCCCTGCTCTGTCTCTGCTCACTGTCTGAGTGGGTGGAGGTGAGCTCCACCACTAGCTTTGCTGCAAGGATGAGGTTACATCCAAACTGCTACATTTTTATCTTTAAATGGCAATAGTACACTCTGTTTTCAACTTTTGCTCACAATACCCCGGAGTTTTCAGTCCCCGGAAACGGAGACTTTTGTAAATACTGCAGAGAACTCCATTTTATAGTTGAGTTGCGGTGTGGTTGAGTGAAAATGAAGACTTCAGAAAACGCAGGCTCTGAAAGTGCTCTAACTGGTATCCACTCATCACATAGCCTATCCCTGATCTGACCCCACTAGTCACACACTCCCATTGTCTGATTGGTCACCCGCTCACCTTACCCGGAAGTAAACAGTATCCCAACACGACAGATATGGAAGAGCTGCTTTCAGTGACGCTTCCCCTGTGGCCACTAGATATCTAAATACCACGGTACACAGTGTTGTTTTGTGTGTCCGTCTCCCACTGCCTGCCCAAAAAAGTATCATTCTGCATTAACTGTCATTTTTATTAAGACAATTCGAATGATTTGAAGCTATATAAATATAAAAATATATACAAAATTGGATCCGTACACTGTGCAGAATTGTTAGGCAAAAACTATTCCTGGAGATTGTTAGTAAAAGTTGGGCGGACATAAAAATTTATTCAGAAGTTTTCTTTTGCTCCAAGTAAATTTATTTAGAGAGAAAATGTTTTCTTTTTCTCTCTTTTTTCTTTTCTTTCTCTCTCTCCCTCTCTCTCTATCCCCCTTCTTCTTCTTTCCCCCCCTTTCTCCCTCTCCTTCAACTGAGGAAGTAAATAAAAATAAATAAATAAATAAATATTTAAATAGAAATAAAGCAGTCCTCTGCAGAGAGGGGAGGGGGTGGTGGAGGGATTTTTTTTTTTTTTAAAAAAAAAGAGAGAAAATGTTACCTTCAACTTTCACAAACAAAAATAAAAGGAAAATACCTATCAGCATGCACAATTATTAGGTAAACAGAAAAGTGGAATTTCTCTCTTCACCACCATCAGAAATAAGAATAATCTTAGTTATTCAGTCTATATACTGTAAGGAATAATGAACTATTGACAGCCCACATTACCAGGAGCAGGTCATGACAGTACCCCACCCCAAACACAGAACAAGCACAGGGGCAGAAACTAAGACAGAATCCGACAAAGGACGGGGAACACGGTCAGACAGACCAGGAAGGGAGACATAGGGGGAACACCGACAGGTGGAACAAAAGGGCCAGGAGTGAACGAAGGAACCAGAGGGGGATGAGGAGCAGGGACTGGTGGAACAAAGGGACGAGGAGCAGACAAGGGAGGCCAGACAAGGTCGAGGGACAAAGGGGAGCCTGAGAGAACCCAGGTGGGCGAGGGAAGGCAGCCGGAGGGGTTGCAGGCGACTGTGAGGCAGGAGCAGGAGGGGATTACGAAGGGGGCAAGGAGACGGACGGAGCGACCGACAAAGGAAACGAGGAGGGAGCAGGAGGGAACACCAGCGCAGGCAGGCAGGAGGGGGAAGCCACGGCAGGTGACAGCGCAGCCAGGGCCAGGGAAGGCGCCGTCCGACACCCAGCCGAAGCAGGGGGGACCCAGAGGCAGCCGGCAAGGCGCCGGCGGAGGGACCGCAGGTGGGCGATGACGCACCGGAGGGAGACCCGGAGGCGACAGCCGAGCTGGCACCGCAGGACACGCAGGCAGCCACCGAGCCACGGCCAGAGGACACACGGGCATGCCCGGGGGCAGGGCAGGCAGGACCCGGACCCGACGTTTGTGTCCCCTCCCCTTACCGGACACAGAAAGGCAGGGATTTCGTTGGGCTCCACCTTGTTGGAGTGTTAGTGGAGGAGTCCTTCTCCAGGGAAGAAGGAGCGGTGGTCAGAGTCTGGGACCTCCTCGGGGACAGGAACTCCTGCAGGAGAGTCCCGCTCTTGCTGGCAAATTCCCACAGGATGGAGTCCTCCCGGAGCAGATCGAGACGTTAGACCTTCTGATTAAATTTTACGCCATCTGCAAGTCAGAAAGATCTGACAAGTTCATCCCTGATCATTGCAGCCCACGCTGTTACTCCCCCATCACTTTGTTGGTGCTTGAAGAAGGTAACCATTCACGGGTTCATCCATCTGCTCCATCAAGACTCACTCTCATCTCATCTGTCCATAAAGCCCATGTAAAATCAGTCGCGAGATGTGTCTATACAGATTCTTGAGGATTTTGCTTGCTTGCCATATAGATTTGAGGCTGTGTTTCAGCCTTGGTGACCTTAGCAGTGTCACACAGCACATGTAGTAACTTCTGGAGACTCCATTCAGAATGCAGTTTTGAAAATGATGGCACTTAATGCAAAAGAGTTTCTGAAAGTCTCCCATTTAATTTGACACAGAACTTTGGCAGTTAATGTGTATCTTTTTCTCTCTGCATGCCTCTTCAGTCTTCTTTGGCTGCTGGCCACAAAGCATTTGATTGCACCGTGATCTTGTTTCAAAAGTCTAGCAGTTCGATTGTTCTGTTTCCCTTTGACTGGCACTTCACTTTTTTTCTGCTCGCTGTAAGGTCTTTTTTCAGTCTATTTTAATAGCAATACTAATTTGCTTAATAATACTGCATAAGGAAGTATCTCTTTTCTTGTTTTTCTCTAAACAGAAAGTACCCAGACTAAATACTGAACATGCTCTGTTTTTAAACAATCAATTCTTTATTAGGGATTCATCTTGACTGAAAAAATTGGTGCCACGATGAAGCATGGAAAGGAGGAGCAGGCAGACATTGGGATTTAAATAAAAGGGACTTTATTAAGAACAAAAAAACAAAACTGACCGTGAGGGTTCGAAACATGATTGGCACACACAGGGAAGATCTTGGGAACGCAGTGGTGATGACATTATGATGTTTTGAATTTAATGACAGGACTAAGGAGCACAGGACCGGGAAGCACTAATGTGCAAAGACTAACGAGGGAACAGAACAAGAGGCAGCTGGAGTGAATCACAGAAGGGCAAGAATGCAAGGTAAGATTAAAGGCCACACTGGGGAAGGAAACAGGAGGATCACTTGGCAGGGTGTGACAACTGGTCAAGAAGATGCAAGCAAAATATGCACTTGCCTAATTATTCTTCATACAGTGTAAATATCAAAAATAAGTAACAAAATGGCAAATAGAATCTAACTGTAGTATATACAGGTAAATAAAAAAATAAAGAGGATCAAATTATTGCACTATTACCCTATTAGCTAACAAACGCACTAGTGTTATACCAGCCTATTTCATTACCTGAAGCCTTAGACCTTTTCTTATCCATTTGTGTTAATTTAGCACTCGAGCATCAATACATCACCCATCCCTAACGCTGCCGACCAAGAGTCAAGGCTAAAACAAATTCATCTTGGTGGCGGGCAGACCGTCTTTATATTATTATTAACGATGTCGCGCGAACAAGAAAGAAATGCAACATGTTATCGAAACTACATATTCACAGTATTATGAATGAATTGTGATTTATTTGGTAGCATTTTCATACAGCAGATTGATTTTACGAATTATATCAGCACCTTACAAAGTCAAAAGTGCACTATTTGCTAGATTCCCCTGCGCCCCCTACCTCGGGAATCCACTGGGGTGACCTGAGGTCAGCCCTCCCCCGCCCCCTCCCATCTGGTACTTCTGAATGGTCACCTGCCTAGCTTACAAACTAGAATCAGGGCGCCCACTCCGACAAGGTTAATTGACCCACACGGTAGCATGATATCTTTGATGAGGCGTGTAAATGAGCAATAGAAAACCGATCGTGGAAATGTCATCATTTCAATTTCGTCTTTTGTGCGGGTGCAAGACACTTCGCCCAAACCTAAATCCGCCACCGTTTCAGATTCAGTTTTTCTTCTAAATTGCAGATGCTGAGATGCTTGTAGAGTCAGGAAACCAGTTCTGTCGTCAAGGGTTTGAGGTAATTGATGATAATAACATTTTTTTTTCCCTACCCCAGTCCCTCTCTGTCCCCCGAGAGAGATAAGAACCCGAAAAGCGCTGCGCCCGCTATCAGATGCCTGATTATCTCCATCACTTACACTTCCCGATGGCACATGCTTTAATTTAATCAACTGCTCACCAATCTACCCCCCCCCACCCCCATATGATTAGGTGATACTGAAACATTCCTGAAATCCATACAAGTTAATAATGAGACCTTGCATTCAGACATAATAATTACGGCCAAGACGGGGAATGGGCCGCAGGTGTGCGAAGCTGGCAGCAGGGGGCAGCGACGGAGCCAACTGGCGAGCCGAGGCAGCTTTCTGGAGTGGCCGCGATGGCACAGAGCATCCCGGGAATGGTTTCTGCGGGCCCCCCTTTGAGTACCTAAGCCGTTCGAGCTCATCGGGATGGCAGGGTGCTGGCAGTGGGGAGAGGGGAATGAGGCCCGGGATGGCTGGCTAGGTGGGGGCCGCAGCCCTGGCTAGGTGGGGGCCGCAGCCCTGCGACGGGAGAAGGGAACAGCAGCTGGTCATGCTGCCCATATGCATGATCCTGCAGCCACATCGCCAGCCCACCCCTGCAAAGCCTCAGCCCAGACCAGCGCATTATTTCCTGCACCAAACGCAGCGGCAGTTGCCACTAAGCAGACAGCAAGTGAAATGAAGTTTCTGTACCGTGACAAATCCGGCCTGTTTAGCAGTGGCTCATCCGGCACGTTCCTGTGTTGGCAGCAAAGCCCAGGCACCCAAAAGGAGATTAGCCAGTGCTTCGAACCTCGATCGGGCTGCGGTCACGGGCCTTACCCACGTACCGAGAACACTTTCTCACATAGTGACAGCACAAAAAAATCCGCCACCATTTACTCAGAATTTAAATGTCTTAGCGGCACAAATGAGCAGAAGCTTCGTTAAACCTTAATAGCCAGTTCTGGGAATGTGCTTTTCTGTCCTTTCACAATGGCGTCTTCAATGTGCTAAGGCTCATTGGCACCTTGCAGAACAGTCTGTGTGATTAAAAGGATTTGCTCTTCTGTCGCATGTGATACTCTTCTGCCCAAAATGGACCTGCTTCACCAGCGTCACATGTCAAAATGAGGACTTGGCTCTGCTAATTGTACATGGTCTACTTTCTCCCATCTTGCAGAAGCAGAAGCGCGGTTTGTTTTCTTGTCCTGCACTCTCAGAAAAAAGGGTAAAAATCTGTACCTTTTTGTCACAGGAGCTGTACCCTCGTAATTGTACCTTTTAAGGTATAGAATTGGACTCTGAGGAACATCCCAAAGGTACAAACAGCATCAATGTACCATCAATGGTACAGAAATAATTCTGAGACCATTTCGGTATCTTTAAAGGTACATTTACCTACAGTTAAGGGTACAATTGGCAGACCAGTGAGAGTACTGCCCCAGTGATAAGCAAAGGTACACATTTTTACCCTTTTTTCTGAAAGCGTAGGACAAGAAAACAAACCATGCTACATCCTACCTGATGTGTTTATGTTTTTAAGCAAAAAGCAAATACATTTTTGATTATTAATGACAATTATCGTATTAATTGTAGATCTTCTTAGTGACAATTAAGGATTGTCACTTGCAGTCAGATCCAGTCCAGCCCAGAGCTCTGCTCAGCGACTGTCCTCCCTGCACAGGTGTTACCTGCATTGTCTACCTAGGGTTCATCGACTGGCCTCCAATCCCCAGGAGGAGAACCGTGCAGCAGCCTCGGCGTGATGTGGCATCACCGGCGCCGTCAGCTGACCGAGCCGACAGCGGGGGCCCCCGGAGAAGCAGGCCATCCTTTACGGAGTTGTTCAATTATGTGAGAACAACATGTGTTGTCTTCTGGGCTTGAATAAAATTAATTGAGCAGCAAACAATGTTACTCAACACTAACTCGCTGATATTAAACCCTCTGTCAAGCCGGTGGCACTGGCACCAAGCACGGTGACAACGCGGCCGCCATATCAATTATTACAATGCAATTTCCTCTTCCCCTCCCAGTTTTATTTCCAAGCTCGTGTGAGAGGGAGGTCCCATCGCTGCACTAATGGCTTCTTGGATAATGGTTACAGCCTTTCCGGGGAAAATGTCGCCTGCAGTGGCTCATGCGAGCAGCGGCCGGGTTCTTATTAGATTCCAGGATGGAGACAATCAACGGGATACGCCTTCTGGGTAAAAGCGCACATAGCCGGCTGGCTAGGACTTGCGAAAGGATGGATGTCAGAGCGATACGTTTCTTAGTAGCGGCGTTATGCCTCAGAAATGATGCTGTGTTTTTGTACAGAAAGACCACACAGCAGGGAATAGAAAAGCACGCCCTCTTGTGACTGGCTGGATGCTGTGGTGATGTCACACAGTGCTTTGGCCCCCTTTCCCCTTGACCTTGACAGATGATTGATCGGAATCCAACAGGATTTCAAGCGACTGTTTCATGATTAACTTTTAGGATCTCTCGGGATCTGTTGTCGGTCGGGCTCCTATAAACCATCTGTCCTCAAATCTCCTCTGAGCACATGTGTAGGGCAAAGGGATCAGCATGAGTCTCTGTGTAGCCAAGTCAGGTTAGCAGCTTTTTGCTTTGCTAAAGGTTTTTGGTTCACCAGTGTGAACTTCAGAGTGTATCGGTGATAGAGTATGGTGCCGCGTATAGTATATTGTAATATTATACACAGTTTAATACTACACTATCCATAGTATGATATTACAATGCCTCACAGTGATAGTTTAATATCTCATAGGTATTTCAATATCATTAGTGGGCCAAGGCTTTTATTAAGAACAAAAAAAAAATCACAGCTCAGATTTAATCGACCTTTCAAATCTTCTAAATCCTATTCTCGTTTTTGTCCGTTTTGCAAATTAATCATGCGCATTGTCTGCTGGCCGCTCTTTTCCCCGCTGCTCTGCCGTCGTCGCATGTGTGCTGCTTCTCAAAGAGCTCAGGATAACGGAGAAGGATAAGGGCACCCTCAAACTGTGAGAGGGCGCCACGATACGGTCTCACCGAGTCACATTTCCCGAGGCCTGGCATCACCGTGCTCCAGTCAGAGTGCCTCTGCTATAACGGGTCTCTCTGTTGAGATAAATAAATCCAACAGGAGGAGATGAGCTGCAGGAGGGGTGTTCCATGGTCTGTATCTTGGGGTTCTATACCAACATGCATTTACACACATGCATTTATTCAGAGTGACCTACAATTTTACCCACTGATACAGGTGTGCGTTGTAATGAAGGTGACATAGTGGTTTCATACATCTGGGGCTAATTTGAGTTGGATAAATGAAAACGGAACCAGAAACATTAATATCTATATAATAAATTGTGCTGCATGTGTTTTTTGACATATACTTACCTAAATTAGTGTGTTTTGCTTGGCCCTGTGGGGGACTGGTGACCTGCCCAGGGTGTACCCTGCCTCTCGCCCGAAGATGCTGGGATTGGCTCCAGCTTCCCCACAACCCAAATGGATAAAGCGGTATAGATAATGGATGGATGGATAGTATGTTTTGCTCATCTGACTTTGTTTTGAAAGGGAAAAATCACACCGTGCATGTGCAGAAAGTTTTTGGCTACTAAAATAGATTACAGGCCAGGTTGCTAAAGCAAATTCAAATTAAAAGAGGATTTCTAAAAGATAATATTTTGAATTTTTAGGCAAAACAACAGAGCTACTGAAACCCAAGCAGAGCAGAAATGAAAGAAAACCTGATAGAAGAAGAAGCAGCAGATAATAAGGAAAGGAACAGCGTTTGTGGATGCTAATGCAAAGAAAAACACGCAGAGACAGCAAGGAGACAGCAGGGAGAGAAGTAGCATTTGTGGATGCTAATGCTAATGAGAAGAAGCAGAGAAAGCAAGGAGAGGAGTAGTGTTTGTGGGTGCTAATGCTAATGAGAGCAAGCAGGGACAGCAAGGAGAGGAGTAGCGTTTGTGGATGCTAATGCTAATGAGAGCAAGCAGAGAGCAAGGAGAGGAGTAGCGTTTGTGGATGCTAATGCTAATGAGAAGAAGCAGAGACAGCAAGGAGAGGAGTAGTGTT
>JAODKF010000147.1:26704747-26714875 GCA_026779585.1 Mormyrus proboscirostris
ATATATACGCAGAGCAAAGGCAATATTTGGCCCTGTTTTTGACGATCTAACAGAATATAATGATGAAAGAATGACATGGAAACAAATCCGCTGGCAGGTCCTTTTTAATTTATTGCTTTTTCTTTACTGCAAGTCTCTTCTGAAGGAAAGTAGGAAATCGAAGGAGAAGCAGAACTGCCAGAGGGATAAAGAATCAAGTAATACATGAAATAAGGAAAATACAAATATAAAGTTGCTTCCGTTGCCAAGTTTTGAGGGATGCCCCAGCGGTCTCCACGGAAAGTCCAGCAGCAGCTGGGCTCTTCTGATAAGGCCGAGCCGGGCCAGGGGGGCCACCGTGGAGCAGAACCGGAAATGGATCCAGAGAGACGTACGGTTTTGTAAGTTTCCATCCAAACAGAGAGGTGGAAACAGAGATGGGGTGAGCTCCACGAAGAATAGAATGGGGAAAGGGGAACAAAGCATTGTGGGTAAATAGCAGATGGAGGCGGAGCCCCGCGAGAGGGCACAGCATGGTAGTTGAGGTTCTCCACGGGAGCCGAGGTTAGCCAAGGTAGCTCTGCCTAATAGTGTGAAGCACGCTGGCATTTGGGGCATCCCCTGCCCCTGCCCTGCCCTGCCCTTCCCTGCCCCACTCACTCATCATGACTTACCCCTCCCTCCCCATCAGATAGACTCCAGGTCATAACATCTCCAAATGAGCAGGACTGACTTCTTTTTACTGTTTTGTTTGTGTTTTGAACATAAAGATCCTTTTTAGGGACTGAAGTCTATCTGTAAAAAACCAGGGTAAAAGTCTGGTAAAATGCCACCTGGATGGGGGCTGACCATCTTCGAAGCTTTTCCTTAAAACCATATAGTAAGTCCACCTGTCTGGATGATGAAGGAATTAAAGAAACCAAATCTCCTTCCACACCCCCTCTGCTGCCACCCAGGCCTGATCTTGAAGAGATCTTTGGTTTGAATACTGGCTCTGTGGTTTTCGCAATCCGGCTAAATGTGATGGACTTGGAAAGGTGTGGATTCACCAGGGTGCTCAGCCAAATAATATCTGTCCCTGATCATTTGCTACCTGGAAACAGCTCCTGTCATTGGGGGACAACAAAGCCTTTTACCCTCTCAGCACATTCTGAAGTTTATGAATAAGTAGCAGTGGGCTCCCACTGTGACTCACTGTGGCACCGCGATGATGTGAATTCATTAAAACCTTTAATTCAATCTGTAGTATCAAGTTTAAAGGAAACTGGCTGACCCCCACAGTTCAAGGATTTGTTTTTTTTAGGGGGGGGTCATCACCACTATATAAAGTTGAGCTCAGAACATGGTTAATTTGAGCAACAAAAATGAAAGAGATATATTATGTCACTGGACGCAGGATTTATGAATGCCTGACGAGGGTGTTTCTCCTGTGTGGCCTCAAGGACCAATCACATGCAGGAATAGAGGGCAGGAAACCAAAGAGCGTGCAGATGACACTGCAAAGGGCAGTGGTGGGGGGCTGTGATCACACAGCTGATGGCTGCCGTGGCTTTGTGGGGACCATTCTTTTGGTCCCCACAGAGGGAAACTCAATTTTATAAAAATCTGTGACTGCGATCAAAAAACTAAAAACGCCAAAAGTCTTGTATTTAGTTTTGTTACTTTTGGTTTAGCTTAGGGCTGGTTAAGGTCGTCATTGCTGAGATTAGAGTTGTGCCCAAAGAAATTAATAAAGAGTCGCCACAAAGATATAGACACCTTATGGGTGTGTGTGTGTGTGTGTGTGTGTATGACCCTAAAGTGCAGGAGAATGACCATCTTGTATCAAAGTACAAGATGTGTCCATGTGATAAACTCACATCCTGCCCAGATACATCCTTTAGGAGGACGGTTCCCCATCGCTCTACAGTGGATTAGCAGTAACCGTTTGCTAACGCATTACGTTTGCAGCTCCAGTGACCAAAATATCATCATGGCCAAGCTGCAACTGCGAGGATCGATTCACGCAGCTGAAGCAGCCTCTGAGGAGCAGCCCGTACCCTGTCACATCGCTGAGGTTCACTGCGCGAAGCCTCCTGCAGTGTAAGCTTTGCATGCATGAAACAACATACCCTTCCCTCCTCCTTATGCACCGAGATCCTCCAAATTCCAAATTCACAGCGGCTCTGGTTATTGAGCCGAGGATCTGGGGGGCTGAGGGAGAGCTGTTGATTTAGAGACCTGGCAAACACGGCGTTTGCTCTTATATCGAGGCCTCCAAGCGGCAGAAGAACTGCGATCGCTATTGGCCAGGCTCGGAAGCATTCTTGCGTCAGATTAGCTCAGAGGATTTAAGGGAGGAGGAGGATGGCCCCCCCCCCCCCCCCCCCCCCCCACACACACACACACACACACACACACACACACACACACACACACACACACATGTTATTGCAGCTATTCTACAGCTCCAGTTGTCATTTGATTCGTTTCTTAAGTTGTTTTGCCCCCCCGGCAAAATATTTTCACACATGGGGCTCATGTGGGTTAGGGGAGGCAACAGTGGAAAATTGTTTTGGCTAAAATCCCTGCCTGGTTCCAAGAACCGCTGTCTGCATGGGGATGCTGGATTCAGTCGTGGGGCTGGGGGGATGTAACTCGGACCCACCAGGGGTCTGAACCTGCTGTCGCTGAGGACATGGTATCTGCTCCGCCAGATCCTGTGGGACAGCTCTGCACATTCTGTTGCGCTCTGAGCCTATGAAAATCCATCAGGTGATGATGTCACTTCCTCAAGTTAATGTCAGTCTTCTGTTGAATTTCCCAGTTGGGTACTTTGATCATTAGGTAAGCGGACTAAGGTTTGCCAGTGTGCTGATGCAACTTGTGGTTGCTGGGCAACATGGCTTTTATCTTAGGCCTGACGAAGGTTGGCAGACTTAATCCCAGGGCAGAACAGGGTTTGTCCAAAGACAAAAGACCTACAGCCCCCATTTACTGGGTGCAAATGGACTTAAGATCCCTACACCTTGCTCCATAAGCTCCTACAGCCCAATCTTAATTCTTTCTCTGGATACATTGGGAAATTGTAGTGTGGTATATATGAACACAAAAAACTATGCAAAAAAATAAATGCATAAATGATAATATTCAAAGGCATAATGAAAAAAAGTGTCTTCTAGGTTTTCCATTGTCATGTTTATAGAGTACATTGAAGTACTTACCTGTGGGCTTTCTGTAGACCTTAGTGGTAAATAAATATAGAACAAAAAGCAAAAGTCAGTAAATGCAGTGGCCGATGAGAACAGAAGACACAAGCCGATCGTAGGCTGAACTATAATGAGGTAACACTTGAATAGTTATCCCTGGGCCTTAAATAAAGTGAATTGGGACAGAAGGTAATTCAGCCCTGTGCTACACCTCATGTTCTTCCCAGAATCCCTATCTGCCTGGAGCTATTGACTGTTGCTGCTTATGTTCAAAGCTCAGGCATCCAAATGTATATTTTGAACATGCACCGAAAAACCAAAGCAAAAATCGACGGGGGAAATCTCCTTGTTCTGCAGACCCATTAGTACAGAGGTTGTTAATTGCATCTTTTTCGGATACACATGTTCTTCATTACGCAGCTTAATTAAACATATAAAAAGCCAAGCTCTAAATGACTCGTGGAATATTTTATGAGATTGCATTTCAGCCCTGAAAACATAAAGAGCGTATTTTCTTTCTCTTCAGTTCCCTTTGGGAAAAAGTGATGTTATATTGTGATGCGAACATAGAAAATATAATCAATCAATCAATCAATAAACAGGTGGTGCATTTGCAACTGACACAGTAAATGTCCAGTATCTGTTTCAAAGATGCTTAGGAAATGTTATCCTGACATGTTATGGCTGGAGGTGGGGGCTGAAACGTCAGCAGGAGACACTGTGGTACCTGATGGCAGCAGGCAGGAAGGATCTCCAGCAACATCTCTCAGCGCTCCATGGCAGAATAAGCCGGTGGCTCCAAGAGAGCACCCCCTGGAGCAGATGGGCAGAGCTGTTCCTGATGTTCTCCGGTGAGTGTGCTTAGGTTGAATCAAATGCCGTTGATGTGCATCCTGTTCAGTATCCTCCTGCTCCCGCATGCTGCGCGTACTTTGGGTGTCTGTCATCGCAAGTGACACCCTATCGACGGGGATTTCCAGTGTGGACGCCGGGATTTGTGGCATTGTGATGTCCCTTCCTCATCATTCGCCACATCTCTCAACCTGGGGGCTGCTTCTAGAAAATGACAGAAGGATCACACAAAGTGAGAAAAGTATGGCGGCCATTAAAGGGTTAATAGCTATCCGGTTCAAATAGGATATATATTCTGGGGGAAATTAATATTGTCATTTGTCAAACATGTCAAATGAGACAGAGAATCTCATATCCAGAGCACTGAACCTGGGATAGATCCAAGGAAGCGAAGCGTGTGAGGCAGGGACCACACTGGATGGGAGGTGGGGAATCCACAACCCTGGATATAGTACTAACATCTGAGACACCAGTCTAACCTAACAAACACATACAAGATGATCGTGCTCGTAAGAGGGGATTAACTTATCAAACGAATGCTCAAGAAAGCCGTGCTTCAGCTCTGAATGCGGTTTCTGTTATTTCTTAGTTCAGCCACAAATGCCTTTGTTGTTATGCGAGTCGCATTATGCTGAAAGCTTGTTTCAGGTTAATGTGATGCTCTCTTCAGCACGTTGGCTTTAGTGAAGCACGCCAGCTTCGTTTTCTCCTCCGTCTCCCTCCGCAGCCCCACTGCTGTCTGTAAACATTCCCCTGTGGTGCTGTCTCTGCCCTGGCCCAGGCAAACAGCTCCACCAAGGACTCTTCAAGGCCCCCCCCCCCCCCCTACCAATCGATCCGTTTAATGCGCGTGCTTGGTGATGTTCCCCACGGGGCTTTTCCGCTGAAGTTGGCCATGCCCCCTGGGGGGGTTGCAGTGAATGGCAGGACAGTAATACGAGAAACGATGAAACAATACAAAATGAGGTGGTGGTGGTGGCGGGGGTGGGGGGTTTACAGAGCTGACTGTGCCACATCAAAAAACATCCGTATCGATCCCCCCACCCACTAGGCACTGGGGGCGGGATGGTGCTGATGGCGGCTCTGGCAAAAGGCAGCAATCGGCAGTATAGATTGCTGGGCGATGACGGCGCTCTGAGCTCAGCGCACAAACGCATTTCCACTGCCGCTGTCCTGCTGTCACTCGCTGGGTGCTGATGGGAGTCTCTGCATCTACTGCCACTGCAATGGCACAAGAAGTCGCTTGGAAACTGGCGATGATCAGCCTGACGATAGAGAGAAATGTGTCCCCAGGCTCACTTGGGGTGCTAGTATCTTATACC
This sequence comes from Mormyrus proboscirostris, assembly GCA_026779585.1. Classification (NCBI taxonomy): domain Eukaryota; kingdom Metazoa; phylum Chordata; class Actinopteri; order Osteoglossiformes; family Mormyridae; genus Mormyrus; species Mormyrus proboscirostris. The sequence continues at coordinate 26,710,089 of JAODKF010000147.1, forward strand.
GGCCACCACAAGGCAGAGAAAGGCCTGACCCTCAATAGATGAGCTTTTCAATCCCGCACTGGAAGTCGAGGATGAAATCCGCATTTCATTTCCACTTTATTGTGTGATTTAAAAAAAGATATTTGAAACTTTTGATAGTTTTGAATCCTGTTCCTGTTTGTTGTTTTTTTTTTTTTTTTTCCTGTGGATTGCCCGAGAAAAAATTTCGTTGAAGCCATGGACAAAATAACAGGAGCCAGATTTGAACACTGCTGCTGATAACGAGTGTGGAGATTAGCAGAAAAGCTACTGGGGGGTGTGTTTTGAGTGACAAGCTCAGGGCCAGAAAAGTCAACGACTCTCTTCCTGTGCTTTTATCTTGCCGGTACGCTACCTTCATACTTTCTAGGTGTATGACGAATATAGAAATATTTGGAAATAGTTGGCCGCAAAATATGGACAATTAAAGACAGCTGGAGTTTTTGGGTCCTGTGGAGACACACAGCAGAGTATTAACGGTCTGTCAAAAGTAGGAACGGCATGCTAATTTGTTGATGTTGTGAGAAGTGCAGCTACATTGGAATAGACATTTTTTTGCCTTAATTTGAATAATGCAGTTCCCCTAGTACATACCTACACTTCATCTCGACCAATCAGCTCCCATTACAACTTTTATGAACGTCTCATAAAGGTCACACATAGATGCATCTAGCAGATATCAGTCAAGAATGTTTTTAGCTGAAAGACCCATCACCCAAGCATGCATGCCTCTCTAAGAAGAAACAAGAGGAATCATGCATATCTAAGACAGATCAAGTTTCTCAGTTGATACTTTTATTTCCAAGCAAAGGACTCCGGCACAAATGAGAAAATCCGAAAGGCATGTAGCTTATTACAGATGCAAAGCAAATGACAAATGTAATCAGCATTTAGTCATCTTTCTAACTCTTCTTTTTTTAAAACCAGACCTCTGTAAGAAAGCCCAGAGTTTAGGTTTCCAATCCTAAAGTTATTAAAAAATGTCAACCTGTATTTTTGACAGAATGAGCAAGTCACAGTGTAATAGACTGCGACCCAGGAACAGGTGTGCGTTCGAGACGCCGTGTAATAGAAGGACCGGTGTGGGCCGAATGCTCTGGGCTGCTCCCCGTGGAAGGGTAATTCATCAGACAGGGGTAAGCGCGGCGTGACACTGTCACCAGCGAGGCGAGGAGATGAATTATCCCTGCCGACAGCACGGCGCTTGCACTGCCTCCGTTTCTGCAGAAAGGCGGACTGGGCTGAGACGCCGACGAACACGGATGTGAGACTGGTGAGACTGGCGGAAGTGGTCATTGTTCAAAACCTCCATGCAGGAGGTATGCAACCTCCAGTGTAAATATGGAGACATGGGGAAAATTGTTGCTGCCTCACTGGCTGTGACTGCCGCTGGATCTCCTGCAGCTCTCGGGACTGGATGGGCATCATTAACCCGGCATTGTTGCACGCTGCCAGCAGCGAGAGGCTCGCAAGAGCCACAATCCCGCTCACAGCTTACAGAACCTCCGCTATCAGTGCACTCGGGTGCCGCCAGGGTCTGCTCACGCTCAAGTATGAGCTTCATGAGGGGAGGGGGGAGTGGGGGCTGAGAGTCTCCCCTTGCCCACCACCCATCAACCATCAAGGCACTTGGAGCTGCAGCAGCAGGCTGTGACCACCACACACTTTCACAAACTCACTCTGAACCATCTGCAGGTTTTAACAGAGTGCTGTTGTGGGTGTGTGTGTGTGTGTGTGCAGGTCGGGGGACCTTAGTAATCCATCTCTGACAGTTTTCCTGCACCAAATCCTGAGATCTAATCATGCACTGGGCCTGTCCAAAGATAGAAGGTCTGTTTGTTTGCAGCACAATAGACTTCATGCTGACCCCTGTACTCTTAGAGAAACTGATTTCTTATTCCGGATATTTAACTATGATGTCAGCTCAGTTGAAAGCAAAAAATAACAATAAAAATGAAATACTACAGCAAGCATAAGAGAGGATGTTTTTTGTTTGCCTTCAAGGTCTGCCATACCTTTGAAAATCTCAGGGACAGAAACGATTGATTTCTTCTCTCCCTGCTTAGTGGTTTTTGCCATTAAACAAACATTGACCTTTCTGTGTCCTCGCCTCCCGCCGGTGCCCTCAGGACTGGATACAGAACCAGCCCCGTTCACTAGCAACTCCAGCCAGTTCGGCCCCATGGACACATCTGTGGGTGTCCATTGGACTGAACTCCTGTTGGGACTGCCTGTCACAACCTGTTATCCGGTACAGGGTCACAGAGAGCCTAGAGCCTGTCCTAGAAACCACAGGGCACGGGGCAGGGGACACCCTGGACGGGATGCCAGTCCATCAAAGGGCACAATGCAGGGGACACCCTGGATGGGATGCCAGTCCATCACTGGGCACGAGGCAGGGGAGACCCTGGGCGGGATTCCAGTCCATCACAGGGCACGAGGCAGGGGACACCCATGATTGGATGCCAATCCAACCTCAGGTACACGGAACACACTGAAGCCCAAAGAGGTGTGATTGGCGCCGACACCTCCGGAGGCCTGAGGCTACACTGCTGACCACCAAGCCACAAGACATAAATGAGGCCAAACTGTGAAGGATCCCATGTGAGCTGTGTGTATCACCTGCCCTCCCCACCACCAGCAGCATCCTCTTATCACCTTTCACTAGTCAGTGAGGTGAGGATCCCAGAAAACATGCATGATCCACAAACCTCAAAGCCAAAACTGAACTTTTTAAATTTAGCATACGGGTACCTAACTAACCTTAAGTGACCTGATATGGGAAACGTTCGCAGCCCCCAGTGCCAGGAAAGAATTCCTGTCTCTCATGAAACAGCAAAGGCAGTACTGGGCCGGGGACACATATTGGGACAGGATGCATTTTCAGGGGCGGCCGCATCACTGACAAATGCTGTAGTCAGAGCTGAAACGTAGTTTGGTCATTTTACAAATGTGTCGGAATAACAGCCCCACTGATGGTAATCAGACAGGCTTTGTGTGTTCGCTGGCTAAAGTACTGCAAGGTACACGCTGTAATGATGCGGGTTCTCGTGTAGATGGATCAGGTGGGGCTTGGCTCTGGCTGAGAATCCAGTGTGCGCCAAGCCTCTGCCTTTTGTGTGTCCCTGTATCATTAGTCTGCATTCTCCTTTGCTTTCTTCCTGTGCAGGTCTGGGGCTGTGGGATTGTTCCAGCACGGAACACCTCGGACATCTGGGGTTCACTGACCGTCAGCATTCCAGAGACACCGATTCCAATGTCACGTGCGGGAGAAAGGAGGCACAAATTGGGGACACACACCAACTGCACGCTAAAGGGCAGGAATTGTCAGGAATCAGCGCCAAGTGCTGAAGCAGCACAGCTCTCAGAGAAATGGTCTTCATTTGTAACCTTAGTAGTGGATACATTGGTTTTACATTGTTATTAGCTGTGAAAAATTACTTAGGTGCACCTGAATGTGCAGGTAAGACAGGTGTATCAGAAGACAAAACGCTCAACTGAATTAAATAAATCTTTCACAAGCACCTTCTAGATAAAATATGGACAAAGATTTATTAAATTTAACGTCTTAATGCATGGTTTCTATAACGATGGTTGGCTGATGGAAACGTGGCACACCTACCGTGGCGACATAACTGCTTTTCACCTGCAAATGGTGCGACTTGCATTTGACTTGGGATTATAAATGCTTTACTTGCTCTTTTGTTACAGATCAAGCACGCAAGCATAAATGTCGATTTTAAGCTAAAGCATGCAGAGGGGCATCAGTACACAAGAGAACCAACAGAGTTCTGCTTTGATTCACAGAAAAATGCTTGCAATTACAATGTATCCATCAATGGCTCTTCCATTGCAATGACGCAGAACAGACAGCCTATGTCTGTAGGGGCAGGGTCTGTGGGGGTGTGGTCTGTGGGGATGGGGTGTATGGGGACGGGGTCTGTAGGGGCAGGGTCTGTGAGGGTGTGGTCTGTAGGGGCAGGGTCTGTGGGTGCGGGGTCTGCAGGAGCAGGTCCTGTGAGGGTGTGGTCTGTGGGGGCAGGGTCTGTGGGGGTTTGGTCTGTAGGTGCATGGTCTGTGGGGATGGGGTCTATGGGGACGGGGTCTGGAGGGGCAGGGTCTGTGAGGGTGTGGTCTGTAGGGGCAGGGTCTATGGGAGCGTGGTCGGTCGGGGTGGTGTGGACCTCAACAGGTTAGGATACTGAGCCTGTGATTGGAAGGTCATTGGTTCAAATACTGTGGTTAGAAGGGTGATGTCACCACTGGGCCCCTGAGCAAGGCCCTCAACCCCGTCTCCTATAGCGACTGCTTGCCCTGCTGTCTCAACTGTAGAACAACACATATAATAACAAACCCTAACTAGCATTATTGGTGTACAGTTGGCAGTCTGTGCTATCCACCGTCACTGACCCCATGACCAAATCTACTGTTTCAGAAAAATTTATCCAGTTCAACCATGATGACATGATGAATATTCTGAACCGGAACGTGTTTAATAATAAAAAAAAGTAATTTAAATATTCAGTGGCAGCTTTGTTTGCTTTACTTTTCACGTGTCAGTGGCTGATGAAGAAAAGGTATAATTGTGTGCATGTCCTTGAGAACCGCTCTGGATAAATCTGCTGAACAAAACGCTAATGCAAATATATTATAACACATTTGATTTATAATACATTTTGGGTGACACTGAAAAGTACACAAATGGATGGAGCGGCAACAGAAAAGTTTACAATCGTCATGTTTATGTATATGGGGGGGGGGGGGGGGGG
>JAODKF010000147.1:26734348-26749224 GCA_026779585.1 Mormyrus proboscirostris
TAGTTGCTGTAATAACAATAGCAGTGTAGGAGCAAAAATGGTTTATAGTGTTATAGTGTGAAATAACCCTTTAACCTGCAGGGAAGTTGGCAACCTAGCACCCCCTATTGGCTGGCCGCAGGTGTTTTATGTGCAGTTTACACATGCTAATTAGCCGAAACTTCATGAGCCTTTGGGCTGCATGACGAATTCATCTGTTGGTTTTTTGTTTGTACAGAATCTTTATTAAAGACAAATATGTACAATAGGCAACAAAAATGCAACAGATATTCAAAATATATTAATATCTAACTACTGTAACATATGTGGGTTACAATTTGTTCCAATGCCAACCCGGTTATCATTACAACCTCCTGTTCACTGGATAATCATGTGGGTTTGGGTTCTTAGTGTGGATGTCATTGATTTGAGTCAATAATGGCGTCGGAAGCCTCTTCTGTAGTGGCCCTTGAGCAAGGTACTTAACCTGAATTGTTTCAGTAAAACACCCGTCTATACAAATTAATTGAAATTGTAAGGCATGTTGGAGACACACATCAGTTTGTCACGTGAATGTAAAATTGAGTGTTTAGGCATTTGATGAAAACAAAGAGGGCTGGCATAATCTGAACACGGTGATTGAATTGGTGAAATTAGATGCCAGTTTGTTTCAGCCTTCAGTAACCATTAAATTACAAATTACAATTACATCGATCACCCAGACCTTTTAAAATAAATGATTTGCATATGTGCGACCAACATGCTTTTTAAGTCCTTAAAAGCACCTTCATCAAGGACATCTAGTGGTCCAGTTCAACGATCATCTGATTTTTCACAGTTTGGTAGCAGAGTTAATATCTATGACTTATCATCCACATGGCAGTGATGACATTCCCCTACATGAGAAATCACACATACTGTAAGCATCTCGTAAAAAATGGTTTGCCATCCCTAGTGACCACCCGCCCCACCACCAGCAGCCCTGCTGAATCATTTTAGTTGACAGCTTCATGAGCTTAGTGAGAAAAGCTTATTAATGAAAAGATATTTCTGCTACACACACTCACACATCCATCACGCAGCCCAGGCACTCAGCTGATGAATGTACGGGGCTTTGCTGGTCACTGGGTTAAACCGGGATCATTGGGAGCTTGTGGCCAGACATTAATTGGGGTAAACGAGTGTGGGAAGTGGCAGGGAGTGTCAAAAGACTGTCACTGCCAGGGCTGGAGAGAGATCCTCAAAGATATTACCTAATGGTCTGCCGAGGTGCACTAACACTCACTGGTCACTTGTAAAGATGTATTCCCTCTAGTCAGCTATGTTGGATTCTCTCTAGCAAGCAGTGGCAGATACAGACAGTGGCTGATGGGTGGCACTGTGTGAGGCTCATTACCGCTCATTTTCTGAAACAAGCTTAGATATGTACAATATGGTGACAAGCAGTGCAAAGCTCACGTAGAATTACAGGTGTGAGTTAATGTCAGTCAATTAGACATGAGAGGAAGTTCTGAATATTATTATTGTTATTATTATTAACTCCCAAGACAAAGCAATTCACAGTGTGAAAATTTAAATTAAAAAAATGTTAATTTTCTTTAAACTGAATTGCTGGGCCCAGGTGTCAGGCCAAACCCACCCATAGGTTCGCACCTGTTAGTAAGTAAAGCTTTTCATCCTGCGAATAGTTGCAAGTGGAAAACTTCGATGAGCTCATTTGTTCTGATCTTCAAGGTCAGCATCCTTCGGCAAAGCTGAGGTCTTCCAACCACGGCACAGCAAAGCCCGAGCGGGAAAGTGCTCTGCTCACATTTTCCTCCGTCACACTGAAGCACATCTCAGAGTGTTGAGCCTTTACGTGCCACAGTGTCATCCTTGACACAGTTCTCATTTAAGAGACCTTTCCATTTTAGCTGTGGCATCCATTAATGGCTTTGGAAGCATTTAAGCATTTGCTCAGGAGAAGATCAGGATAATGTGTGTCAGTAACGTGTTTTTAGCTTCTTGATTGTGGGAAAGCCACAATTAAACTCTAGATCTTTAGAGTGAATTTTGAGAAAAGCATGCTCTGTGGGATGGACAAAATCCACCGGGGGTGACCTGAAAAAGCCATTCTTCGTAACAGGACCACACACTGATGGCGTAAGAAGATTAATCAGCCGAATTGTAAGGCTGCTTCATTAAAGCGATTATTTCCCAGGCTTCCATGCAAGAAATGGTGATGGGAGCCCCCCCACCACCATGAGAACAGCCCCCCACCACCATGAGAACAGCTGTAAAAGGGCTTGTTAGAGGATTTCATCCAGTTTAAATTAGGCTTATTCTAAAGTGGTCATGTGGGATCCTGACACAGCCAATCACATACCAACTCTGGCTGGCACGGCTGCTCGAAATGAACCAATGAAGGGTACTTTAGTAAATATGGCCCATGTCCGAACATTTGTTTGTCATGTGATTTGCGTAATATAATAACAGCTCCTGAGTACTTTTTCATTTCGACATCATAATGTGGATGCCTGCCATTTGCAGTGTTCCCATTCTCCCATTCCAAGTTTTCACTCAAGATGACAAAAACATTTTCATTTACATTTATTATATTTAGCTGAAGCTTTTGTCCAAAGCAACATATAAGAGAGCCAAATAGCACATTACAAACATGTTTGACCAAACACTAATACATGCGTTCCGCAACTGATGATGAAGACGCACAAGGACTCTGAGCGTGTGGAGAAATGTTCACATGAGTGATCTGACTGCTCTGCAGGTTTCATGGTACTTTCTTGGGGAGATTAGTCATGGTCGAGGCTGCTTATGAAAGGGAACTTGTGAATAAACAGGGCAGGATCCTGCAAAAGGGTTTGTGCCCTGTGATGGACTGAATCCTGTCTAGCGTTTCCCCTGTCTTCTGCCCTTCTACATCCCATCCAGGGTGTCCCCTGCCTTGTCCCCTGTGATGGACTAGCATCCCGTCCAGGGTGTCCCCTGTGCTTCCTGGGATTGGCTCCAGGCCCCCTGAGATCCTGTACTAGGTAAGTGGTTATGGAAAATGAACTGCAATTTTCGGTTTACCTTATTATTAATTATTATTATTATTATCGAAGAATTCTACACATATCAATCTGTCTGTCAGTATACATTGCTAATTTTATCTTGATTTCACATTTCTGCACCTGAAACGCTACCCCGGCCAACCGTCCGGTGACACCCATAAACTGGGGAAGCTGTGCTGGGCGCTGGCTCCAGTGAATGAATCCAGTGAATCCCCCCCCCCATCCTGTGTGACTCCTGCTCACTGGCATTCCCCTCATTGAACTGTATTTAATGAAAAATTCTGCATCATTCCATCTACATTTGAACCTGACATTTAAACACAATGCGGATGTCATTATTCTTAAAGGAAAGCATAATAAAACTATAACGATGTGATCGACCCCATAACTTCCACTACTAAATGTTTGTTGTATTTCTTAATTGCTTCCATTTGTTATTCTTTTTCCTGACCCAATATCTCCCGGTCTATTTCCATTAGAATATTAATTACATAATAAAAACCGTCACTCATGTCCTGTTACTCTCTGGGGCTGAATGCACCAGTGGCCAGAGATCATAAACCATTTAAAGTTGTATGAGCAGTGGAAACCTTCGAATAAGGTAATTAAAGCTATGTTTCACTGGGATAATAAAACCATATTACACCAAAGACACACTGATCAAATTTTCATAGTTCTTTGTAGATTTTTTCTGAGTGTAATGAGTCATGCTCTCTGCTTTTGAGAGTTTGAACAAAGAATGAAGCTCCAAAGGTAATTTTTAGCAGACCCTTTATATAAGTATATGCGTGGTAGCCATGAAAGTTCAAATGAACAATGTAGGTGTCACTCCTACATCAAGCACAGTGTCCATTCAGCCAATGCCAGCTGGTTCTCAGTCTGCTTCACCGCATTAATAGACATGTCTGTAGCTCATCAACCTGGTTAATTAGTAGGGATTAAATACACCTGGTGTATCAGTTAATGGTATTTTGGAGTATTAAATTTCCGACCAAGTGGGCGTGTTTGTTTTCATAATCAGGTTCTCATACATGACTATATGCTCGTTTCACCAGATCTCATGCTTTTCATCTTGTGTTTTGGATTTGCTCATTTGCCCTGTATCACCCTTTTCGAGTTTATTACTTGGCCTGTGTTTGTCCGATGGATTTGCATTTTGTTGCCATTGTTTGTCTTTGCTGATATTCTGACCCTCCACCTGTTTCGCGGACTATTGTTTCATAAGTTAGCTTTGAGTTCCTGAACTTGGATGCTCTCCCTGTCCAGGTATTGCAGGAGCATGTTTGTGTAAGTAGACCCATGAGGACTGCTGATGAACCCTGAAACAACGTTAATCCTCCACCATGCCAGCCAGCTTCCCTTCAGCCTCAGGTGACTGAAGCAGCTGCAGGTTCAACCTGAAGGCTTGGCAGCGGTAAATGCATTGTTTGTGGGAGATTTTGCAGAAGATCACATATCTCCCTACATCTCATTAGGGTTGCAAAGGGGTGAAAAATTTCCAGAAACTTTCCATGGGATGTTAAGTTGGGGAATTCTGGAAATATTAAACTCTGTGGAACTCTGCGTGCTGTCAGATATGGTGAAGAAAACAAATTATATAAACATAGATTATGAATTAAGTAGTGCATTTTGATGCAGATGTTTTTACGCATGCATAATTACTCACAAGCACTTGGTTACGCAATGATCACTATTAGTGTTGTAAAGATTTTTTTCAAATTTTATTAACTAGATTTAAGTTCTAGTTTCAAGTTGCAAATTTCCAGTTATTCCCATTAATTCCCGTGAATTCCTATGGAAAGTTTCCAACTTTGAAAATTCCTGGAAACTGAAACTAATTAAACATAATTCACAATTTAAAGCTCTTGTTGAAAAGGCCATACAGTCCCTGTGGGTGGAATAGCAACATGAGGGTTAAAACGTGACCACCCATAAATACATTATTGCAAAAATTAAACAGAGATTTCTTTGTCGTTGCAACCCATAAACTAAACAGTCTTTACAGATATGTCACCTTTTATTTTAAATCAATTTCAAATTAATAAAAATCTGTTATGTACTCTCTGCATCCCTGCCCCTCTCGTTTTCTCCCTAGTGTTCCTTTAACAAGCTGCACCTGTTACTAATTTGTATTGCCTCTTATTTCAGCCCTCGTGTGACTCACTCCAGCTGCCTCTCATCTGCTCTCTCGTTAGTCAAGTATAAGAGGGCCTCCCAGGGTTGAGCTCCCCAGTCTGGTTATTGATCATGTGCATTCCACAGTTATTAGCCCTGTTGAAGTTTCCGAAATAAACCCCTTATTGTTTGCCCTTACACCTGTTCCTGCCTCTGTTGTTTTTGACATGTGCCAGTACTATACTTGAAGAGTCACATGATTAAGGTGTCTGGATTGTTACATTGCTTGCTAATTATTAGCGGAGGTGTATACAAAGTCACCTTTGCTGTTTTCAAAGGGCAAAAAAAGTAAGCAGCAAGTTTTATTGTTGCCCCTGACAACACTCATTCTGCTAAGGGAGACTATGCTATCCACTGCATCACCATGAGAGAATCGCATCTGAGAATCGTGTGCTATGTGATTCCCATTTACATTCCTATGAAAATACTATAAATGAGAACAGACCTAAAAAAGAGATGTACAGTTTTATGGTACTCGCATAATGCAGAGTGATATATGAAAGGGTGGCTGTCCTTAATTCAGTGCTGCTGCATAATTTATACTTTTGAGTTTTAAGCCTTCAAATTAGGCTCTTGGGGTTATATAAGCATGAAGGTGACAGAGAAAATGGCATCTGCATAAAAGGTGTATGTTGTATACGCAACATTTAATGCATTAAGGACTTCTTGTTTATTAATTTACATTTACGTATGACTTATTCACTTCACATTTTTATTTAATAATCCTTTTCTGCTTAGGAGGATAGGAGATAACAGGAGGATGGAGAATTTTAAACATTAAAATACATAAATTATAATGAAGCTGTTTTAAAAATTTTAAGGTCCGTTTCATTTAAATAAAGTCTTTGTAAGCCTGTCTGAACTCATTGCCATTGAATTTGTTTTACCTTCATTGCAATTCCTTCAAATCCTTCAAATTTAAAACAAAAAACTGCAACCAACCAGACCATTTAACCAGACCAGAGCTCAATAATATGACAAATTACAGCTGAGCTCCCTGTAAAAAGTGGTCATAAGCATGTAGCTATGTAGAACCGCAAAATTAACCAAGCTTTAGAAGTATCACACACAGTTGCCTGAAAATGTACCCGTTTTCATGTCATCTTCCATTGCCAAAGTGTACTTTCAATACTCAAGAACAGAAGTACACAGGACAGTAAAAATCCCCAGATGCTGTTCTTGCTCTGCCCAAAATATCAATGATACATCAGTAGCATCCTCACCAACAAGCACAGTCCTACTGTATGATTCGTTGTGCCCCAAGTTCCTTCTTAGGAGGCGAGTTAGCAAGGTCACTCTTGTCAAGAACATAAGCACGATCTTTGCATTCTTGGTATTGAGAAGCACCAATGTAGTCAGGTGGGGTTTGCAAAGAAAATCAAATATTGGTAGGCCAGGGGAGGGAGGTATAGTGGGTTTGTTATGTCCTAGGCCTTTGGCGTGAAGACATCATTTTGAATATTGTGTGTCCTCGGAGAGACGGGCAGCAGAAGGGAGGGAGGGGGATAGTGGGGAGGGATTTGAAACTCCCCCAATTGGCTAAGCTTAAGGTAGCATACAGAATGTTGTACGTCTAGAATGTAATTGCAATGTCTTATGTGGTAGAGTTTTGTCACCATTCTGGACTTGAAAATCATTATAGGGGATTGAGTGTTACAGTATATCACCTGGCTGCTGTTTGTGTTCAGGGTAGCTGGTACCAGAGTGTGGCTAGAGCCCTGTGCTAGATTGCTGAATAAAGGAGAAGAACCGATTCAAGAAGTCCAACCAGGGTTTGCTTGGATAATAGGAGAGGTTGATTTTTTCTTCCACAGGGGAACTATGGTTTTTTGGAACTGAGGACCCATCGTCCCTCTAAGGCTGAATGCCAATTGTCCCCCAGTGACCACTGCTAGTAGCTAAAACAGGTGTGTCTCCTGTTGTATAAACCATGGGATTGTAAATGTGTTAAGACTTACTCTTTGCATGATTTCTGTTTATTCATTTGATATTGTTCAGTTAAGGAGCTGTGGTTCATCTGTTTTGTCACATTACCAGTGTTCCCCTTTTTCCTTCCAGGAGTAGTGTTGTTATCACCATCAGGGTGATGGTGAGTGGTTTCATAACTGATGGAGTGCTACAGAAGGTGAGAACTGCAGGTGCCTCAGGCTAGTGTGTGTGAATGACCTGCGATGGGCTCATCCCCACACCGCCTCTCCACACCCTGGGAGGAGGTTAACAGTTGTGCTAAAACAAGTGGAGCCTCTTCAGGCTCGTTAACGGTCAGCCCACTCATGACACTGCTTGTTCGTTTGAAAAACTCCCCACTCTGTCCTCTTTAACACCACCCCCCCCCCCCCCACCCGCACTTGGATAGCACAAAGTCAAGTGGACCCCTCTACCAGGCTTTACGTCAGCTGCACAGAGCCTACGCAAAGTGTTGAAGAATACTTCTCAGTTAGAAAATGGCTCTTTTGCTACAGAAAGTAATACAAGCACAAAGCCCCTGTCTGACCCCTTACATTCACATTGTAAAAGGTGTGTAGGATTTTGATCTACCGAGGGCTACTTAGCTTTTTCAAAGGTCAAGCCTCGTTAAGACTGTTCAACATTGCAGCATGATATTAAATAAATGAAATGCGTATATTTTGCCAGTAATCTTAGTCTTAAAACCTGACAGATCTCACGGTATCACACATATCACACGTCATTCATCCATGAGATCTTGGAATGCTTCAAGGGAGCCGCCATTTTCAGCACCCATATTCTAGAATCAGCATGTTATCAGATTACCTTGGAACCAAGGCACAGAGAATTGGCTACAATCCAATTTAATGTCTTGTTGTCTTGAACAAGGTTTCAGTCATGTTCCAACCGTGGATGGAGATGTTGTTAGCTGGACTATGAAAATGCTGCTCTCTTGTACATTGACAATATTGTCTATTCACCTTCCAAGAAAGGTATATGCTGGACTCCCAAGAAATATTTGACAAACTTCATCTTTTCCTTAACATGAAGAAATTCATCTTTATGCAGCCTTCTCAGAAATTTCTGATGCAAATCATGTCCGGAGAAGGTGTCATGGCTGATCCAGCAGATACAGATCATCCAGGATTACCCCACGCCACAGAATCTGAGGGAACTCCAAAGGTTTTTGGGAATGGTTGGTTGGTAGGACGGGTTTATTTTGGACCCCTCTGTCTTATCAGCTGCACCTGAAGGACACAGTACATCATGGGAGTTCTCTGACGCCTACCAACAAAGTTTAGTTGAACTGTTGGATAACCTCCTGCTTTAGGGCATCTTAACGTCATCAGATTATTCAACCTCCACACCAACGCAGGTGAGGGAACTATCATCACTCAAATCTAAGAACAAGAAGAATTCCATCTTACAGGTATCGCCAGTTCCAGTCTTGAAACACCAGTCTGCAATACATTTTGCAGATCCCTGCTCTGGTTATTAGCTGACTAAGAAATCTGCAAACTGTATTTGATTTTTGCTATCCAGGACCAGAACTGGGGAACCTCTCCTATTAATTGTTCCTCACAGTACTTATCTTCAGCTGAACAAATTCTGCTTGAGAAAAAGTTTTCGCTGTCATTTAGGCCACTGAATGGCAATATGATTTGAGGAGGACATGATTAGTGGTATTTATTGATTCATGCTACTCTCACCTAGTCAGGTTCACATGTTGGACCATCCAGCTGCAAACTCAGTTTGCAATCTTCTGCTACCGAGTCACCCGTAACATCATCACAGCTCCAAAGATTTTTTACGTAGCTGTGTCACTTCTTGGGATCCACACTGCCCAATTCAACAATCTCTGGTTTAAGTCCCAGGAGAGCCCCTGCTGAAATTAATGGATCATTTAACCTGGACTCTTAGCAGTGCAGCCATATAAATGGATAAACCTGGTAATTTGTCTTTAAAAAAAATGTTAATTCAGGAATTAAACTATAAACCATAGCATCCAGCCACTTCGCCATTGTAGAGCATTCTGGGGAGATCCTCTTATATGGGCATGATTTCTCAGTGTCCCAACGGTATAAAATGTAATTAGTCTTGTAAAGGGATTTTCACCTGCCGGTGACTTTGATCTCGAGAATGAGTGCAGTTGACAACAGTCTAATTCATGTTAAATATGGTTCTCTGCTTACAATGGAAAGATGACAGCATGACCTAATTCGCAGCTGATGGACTCCCTGCATTGCTAAAGTCCTCACCTGCTGTGAATCATCAAGACATGAGGCTTCAGGGGTCACCCTTTGACTGCTGTTTGTCTGAAGAATGCTGTCAGGTTCATTAAAAGTGACACCACTGATGGCACCATGGCTGACAATAACGTGCAAGTAATGGAATGCAAAAGCTTTGCGGAACATTTCACATATTTCGAAGTACCTCCTAGAAGTTTCACTTTTGATATTCAAGCATTTTAAAATTATACTGAGTGATAACCAAAACCAAGGAATGGAAATTTAAAGAAGACTTTTACACTCGTATAATCATGTAGGCCTTCGCCGCACACAGAGACACACAGGCAGACAAAGGGAAGCTCACAGAGGTCCTCAGAGACACACTGTCTGCATCCAACAACTGGCAAACAGGACGGCCCCTCACTCTTTCATGTGTAATCTCAGGATAACCAGGAAAATCCCAGAGGATTATGGGAGCACAGCACTGAAAGTCAATGCAAAAATCTGTTAGGGGGAAGCAAGAATGGATCTGGGACAGTCATTCTCACCTCCTCCTCTTGGAGAGGGAGGGAGCTGGATCAGAACAGAGATTTTTAAAGGCCTGGTCAATGTCAGTTTTTATTACCTTTATTTAAAAAGAGTCATTTCTCTTATACAGGAAATATAGTTGTACAGAACATAAGTAGTTTAAGATGCATTTAAACTTGTCATTGTGTCAGGGTCCACTCTTGTTGTTCCACTCTGTGTCCTTTCCCCGTTTTGGCCAGCAGGGGTTGTTGTTCATCCTGTCCCTCCTGTTGTCAGTCTTTGTGTTTTGCCCTGCCTCCTGTCGGCCGCATGGCTCAACTCCTTTAAGCATGCGGTTGTCTGTGAACCCTGTCTTGTGTTTGAATCACACCTACTCTATTTTTGTATTCTGTTCCTCGTGTTTTGTATAAGTTTAGTCCTGTGATTTTGTATTCAGTTTTGGTATTGTTGCTTTGATCCTTAGTTGCATTTATCAGTCTTTGTTATACCCAGTGTTGGATTCTGTTTATCCCTGTTTCTTAGTTCTTAGTTTCCCTGTTTAGTTCCTTGATGTAATTATTAATTTGTGATCCTGTGACCTGTTTTCCCAACCCTTTCTGATTAATCTCACCTGTCCTGCGTTAGTCTTGTTACCCTTCGTTTATAAGCACCTGCTCAGCTCAGATCAGTGGTTTGTTGTGATTGTCTGATGTGGTGCCATGATGCTGTTTGAATGTTATTTCTGCCCACCCCTTCTTGCTCTGACCCTTTTGTAAATGAGTTTTTGTTTATCCTTTTTAACTTTGACCCCTTGTGGTTCCTTTTTTTTTGTTGTGTTCTTAGCGTGTTCAGTTTTTGTTAATCAACTCTGTTTGTGCTCTGAGCCGCCACTGGGTCGTCCATTTTCCGTTCCCCACCTGCATGATGCCATGCCCTCGTGCTAAACCCTCCTGGATCCCTGACACATTGTTTTTGCCTACATCATATTATAATGGCTTTTTTATTGATTTGAAAAAAGGAAAAATGTCTATAGTGTGATATTCAGCTTCTGTAGCTGACTACTTTTAGTGGTAGCAGGTTGTCGTCTGAGCTATCAGGTGCAATTGGTCATTATTTTCTCATTCGCCAAGTAACTATGGACAGTGGTGGCTTGATGGTTAGGGAAGCGCACTTGTAATTGAGAGATTGCAGGTTTGAATCCCCCACCAGCGAGGTACCCTGAGCAAGGTACTGTCCCCAAGCACTGCTCCCCAGGTGTTGAATTAGCTCCCCCCTGCTATGTCATGAAAGTCACATATGGGTTAAATGCAGAGGACACATTTCATTGTTGCACACTGTGTGGTGTGTTTACACTGATCACCAAATTCTAGCTGCTATTTTACACCGTGCCATCAAAATACTTAATCATCAAGAGATCTTTGCGCCGCATGCCAAAGCGAGAGAAAATGTTTAAGCCACTCACATATGTCTCAGCTGTCAAAAGTTCTGGACTGTGATTTAGTTCCTTATAAACCTCACACAGTTCTGTGATTTACTGTGATTTAACTCCTCATAAATCCTCACACAGTTCTGTGATTTAACTCCTCATAAAACCTCACACAGTTCTGTGATTTACTGTGATTTAGATACTCGTAAACCTCACAGTTCTGTTATTTACTGTGATTTAACTCCTCATAAAACCTCACACAATTCTATTATTTACTGGGATTTAGCTCCTCGTAAACCTCACACAGTTCTATGATTTACTGTGATTTAGCTCCTCGTAAACCTCACACAGTTCTGTGATTTACTGTGATTTAGTTCCTTATAAACTGCTGTGCGGCGGGAGTAGCGGGCAGAAGTTGTACTAGGCGGAACTGGCGCGCAGAAAAAATAATTGATGTTGCGGACAGGAAACGGGAGCCCAACTTGGACTTCCAGTCCTCTTTGTTTGTATGTCTGAAAGTTCATAAGTTGAAAGTTCGCAACTAGAGGAGCATCTGTATTAGGTTTTTATTTTTCCCTCTCAGCTCCAGACCACACCCCCATCCCCAGGCCACACCCCCATTCCCAGATGACACCCCCCAGACCTGACAGCTGATCACAAACCTGCTGAAATCCTTCCAAAGACCAGCATCCTCCTTTGTTTTCCTGTCTCTCCTGCTACAGTTTTCATTCTTCACTTTCCTCTGGTCCCTGCCTATTCCTTCTTCCCGCCCCTGTGCCACAAAGTTCTCCTCACAGACACACCGGAAAAAGTCTCAGTCATTTCCCCTTGTCACGCCCCCGAATCTACGTGTGGGAGATGTGGGTGGGTGTGTGTCACCTGAGGTAGGCAGTGGTATTAAAAAGATTATGGAAGACAGCATTAACACATACAATGATTTATTTAGTCCACACGGCAGCAAGGAGAAAATTTCAAAAACATGAAAAAAATTCCAGATTCAGAAGATACAGATAATTTGATGATTACACCCTTGACCTGTACTCTCCATTCTCTTACAAGTCACTGAGGTCTTTTATATTCTTCCCACTGACCGATCTATCTCAGCACATACCATTGCAAATCTGCGGGGGTGTTAGTCTCCTGACCATAATAGAATAGATTTTCATTAAGCAATTTATAGGTCCACATTAGTCTATTAGTTTACATTGAGAATATGCTTATTAACAAACCTGGTTGCTTTAATTCAAGGGGTAAACAAGGACAAAATGGAAATGTCGCACATGAGCTTTTAATCATTGCCAATCTGTTTTGCCACATGTCTTGTATGTATGTATGTTATTTGACAGAACCATGAAATTGTCTTCCCTAGCTGGAAGATGTCCTAGCATTGCTTTAAAATAGTACATCTATTTTCTAGTAAATTTTCGGAATTGTTGCAGACAGGGTCAAACCCACACGGCTATAGTCTGAACTTTCGTACTCTTTGAAGTCTTATTAATACCAGAATCTAGGGTTTTGTCTTTTTAAAACCCTCGGATTTCTACAGCTTGCTTGTGGAAACTCTTCTCTCGCATTACAGCTGCACGGCTAACAATGAAGTCTCTCCTCACTTCGGGGTCATCAGCAGAGAATGATGAAACCGGAGAGTTTTCACCGCTGTCTCTCAAGGAATTCGGAACATTAATCTACACCTCGCAGCTGAAGAAAATGTCTGCCTTCAGGCCATGTGTTGAGATGTCTAGTTGATTCTGATTCTGAGGTATCTGTGGTGTGTAGGCTTTGGCAGTGCTCTGATGGCGGGGACTCTGTTTAGCCTGAAAATGTGGGAGTTCTTTGATAACTTCGATATACACTTCAGATGCAGTGTGCTGGAAGAGTGAGCTAAATCTGAATATCCACTCGCATTCTGTTCTATAGAACTTCTGCAACCGATTCCAATTTAGGAATGTTCATATGGCACAGTTGGCAAATTGCTGCTTTGCCCATCAACAAAGCAATATTTACACTATTCCCATCACTGTGAGTTGCAGTTAGGTAACAGCGTTGCGATCAATTTTCTTGACATAATTCCCATACATCATGCTGTGTATACTTTCTGGCACCAAATAAATGGCACAGTCATGCATTCTTTATGTTGCCAAGGTGTTTGTCTACATTAAAATAGTCCAGCTGGTAGATTTCAATCATCTCAACCATTGCTGAGTAGGCTCTCAATTCAACAATTCAGCACAATCGAGGCAATAGCAGTGCAATGTTCTTTGAAAATGTGTGTGAACATAAAAGGTGCAATTGATTCTTTTATGAGAAAGACAATTGTTACAGCTCTTTTCTTATTCACCACCATCAAAGTACGTCACTCAATGCAGCGTCATAATGGCTCATCAGCAAGCAGAACTCCAGTGTCCACATTTTTTGTCTTTCTCGTCTTTGTCTCAGCTTTTCCGTCTATAAGATTATATTTATCGATCAGCTTTGCGTAAAAAAAAGCTTAATATTCGGAAATGCAGCTTTGATATTCCTGGGCAGCAATGTGGTCTGGTCTTCAGTGTCTACTCACCTGAAACGGTCATAAATTCATCATAAAATCTCAGTTTGATGGCATTAGTCATATCAGCACCAGACGTACTTTTGATGTCAGTGTGGCGTGTAGAGCTGGTTTGATGAGGTGATAATGTGGATCCCACAGTCTGTCATTATGTATCTCTGTGTAACACCAATTAGAGCTAAATGCAGATTGAAGTCAGGACTAATTGGAAAAGTTTAGCACTTACAGTTATTATGGAGGTATGATTCAGTACAGTTAAACTTTATCCTTATTTATTTTACCGATATTCATTCTTTGATGTTATGTTTATGTTATGCAATGTTAACATTATTCCTATTGAATTTCTGTGGTTAAAAACACATCACCATTTATTTAATGGTCTATTTCAATAATATGCTCCTGTCCCTCAGTGTGGGTTGACATCTGACTGTGTTTTTTGTAAAAGTAATTGTACATCCTGATTAGCTGTTCTTTCAAACCTACAGTAATTATTCTGTTGGCAGACATACAATAGCTAACCAAATTGACATGTGAAAATGCTTGTGTTTAAAAAAAAAAGATACTTTTCATATGGGCTTTATTTCCATGACTACTGATGACCCTTCCTGCTTTCATTGTCGGTAGTGGTTTGAGTGAATGAACTGCCCTATCCACACGCACTGCAGGGGCTCAGGGGGCAGTACCGTGGCCTCACGCCTTCAGGGATGTGAGCTGTACATGTGGAGTTTGCCTGATCTCTCAGGTTCTGTAGATATGGAGTTCTCAAGATTTCCCTGGCTCTGTACATGTGGAGTTCACATAATTTGCCTGGCTCTGTACATGTGGAGTTCACATAATTTGCCTGGTTCTGTACATGTGGAGTTCACATAATTTGCCTGGTTCTGTACATGTGGAGTTCGTGTGCTCTCCCTGGTTCTGTACATGTGGAGTTCGTGTGCTCTCCCTGGTTCTGTACATGTGGAGTTCACATAATTTGCCTGGTTCTGTACATGTGGAGTTCGTGTGCTCTCCCTGGTTCT
>JAODKF010000147.1:26749324-26774201 GCA_026779585.1 Mormyrus proboscirostris
GTACATGTGGAGGCACGCGCTCGCCCTGGTTCTCTACATGTGGCATTTGCATGCTCTCATTAGTCCTGTGATTGTGGAGTTTTCAAGAAAATACTCCCATGACTACAGCTATATTCTTGTAATGTTGTAACATAGGTTTTCCTTTACTGTTGCAAGTAACCTAGCAATGCTAGTTGGTCTGATAGCTGTTACATTCTCTTAAAACAGAAAGTCTATGAAATACCTTTGCCAAGCTGCTGAATGGTTCAGGATAAAAATCCTTAGGAAATATATCCATCTTCTCTCCAGCACTCAAAGTTTACCCTTGTTATGTTGTTCTCCGGTTGCCACCCCTATCTTCACCCAGCAGTTTCTCTTCCACTGCAGCCCATTTTTCTTTGTCGCATTGTGCACATTTCCCCTTCACTCACTTTGATTGCCATCTTCTGGATTTGGAACAATTATTGTAATTGCACCAAAATCGTGTATTTATTTTTGTGAGTTTTACAGTATCTTACAGTTCTGGTGGATATGGTGGAGATGTTCACCTAAATCTGTCACAATCCTTATGAGGATACCAGCACTTCAGCAGATTAATAATTAATCCATTCCACTTCTTTGTCAGAAATATAAGATTTTCAGGTTAAACAGTAAAATATGAAGGAAAACCTGGTTCCATTTTTCCATATTAAGGATTCTGTATTGCAATTTTATATATTGTTATGACAGTAATACAACTTGTTACTGTAGCTCTTACGCATATTTGAAAGCACCTGCAATAAAAATTGACTCTGTGGTAAACTATTACATTACACTTTGTGCCCTCAAATAACACAGTCTTCCTAATAATGGTAAATATTATGAATAGGTGGCTTAAAATGGCATCTCTTATCCACAGCTAACTTAATCAACTTCATTAACATTTTAATGGAAGTCACTGTGGCACAACATATACACAATTCAAATGAAGAAATGGTTCAATTTGAGCTGGAATGACAAGAAAAATAAAACCTGTCCATTATTATGTGATGAGAAACAAATCAGGAAACAACATATGTTAAATTTATCTGCTCCTATAGCTAATATAACATTATGATTTTCTAGGAGACAAAAATGAAGTTGTGGACCAAGACTGGAGACATATTACCACAGATTTCAGACACTACAGCACGGATTTCTGAGGCTAATTGCTTTGAACCACATTACTGATGTGAGAGGCAGCCCTGCCAAGATACAGGCTTAGAGCTTCCTGCCTATGTTAAATTGCAGAGCACAACATAAAGAGGGAAAAAAAACACAACAAGCACAAATAACTGCTGTGAAAAATCACTTGTTATATCAACAGCAAACTTAACAAGCGCAGTGGTATCAGCTGGGTTTCATTAAATTGTTTGGCATGTAGCTTGCTGGTAGAAGCCCTAAAATTCATTATTCAATTTCAATTCATGCATGAACTGTATCTTAATATCAATTACATTATTCTCAGTTTAATTGGTTAATAGCTAATTGTCTGAGCGTGTGGGTGGCTAATTGGTGACTGCACCTGCGTTTCAGTCACTTCCCATCTGAGGTCAGGCTCATTAGCCCATTAGCCCATTAGCCGTTGTATGTGGCTTTTTGCGTATCAGTTTATTATTTAAAATAAACTAAGCCGATTCATTCTCCTTTTTTTCTCAGGGAACAGCTTCACAGCTACACAGAGGAGGGGCGTTGGGGGAGGCACAGGTGGGGAGCAGTATTTTGGGAGGTGGGGGCATCCAGAGAAGAAAAATGAAAGCTGTTTTGCAATTTGTTTTTGTTTTTAAAGAGCACAGAATAAAAAACACCACATTCTCTTAAATTATTCAATGATTATGCCTAATGTTTTTGTGTATCCATGCAGTTCTGGTGACTACCAATAATATAGCTGTGTCACATACATGAATCTGGGAATAGTGTGATCCGCTTTCTGTGACTGACATCCCTGAGAGCCAATGAAAATGGGGGGAGGGGTGTCAACCCCCATTGGCGGCCAAGTGTCCGATTTCCCACTCTTCTGCAAATGAACGGCCTGCAGTATAATTCCTCCACAGTTAACACACCGGCATCCTTACAGTCAATGTGCAGAATTATGTGCCAATGCTGGGGTTTACAGGTGAAAATTCCTTCAAGTCGTGTGTGTGAGAGAGAGCATGGCAGTCTTGTAGATGCCTTATCCAGACATTCCTGCTCAGGAGTTCTGGTGGTGCCTTCCTCCCTATTAGTAGACCAGCAGAAACATGATGTAACAGCACCACTGAACATGATTGTTTAAGCCTCACTCAAGAAATCCTCACATTTTATCCTGCTCGGGGTTTGGGGTCAGCCCAGGGCACAGCATTATTCAGGAAAAATGTCTTGTGTGAGAGAGAACATCAACCAGTATGGGGTGCTGGGGAGCCTAATTAGTAGAAATATTTAAAATATGTCTGCATGTGTTATATTTTACGAGGTCAGCAGGGTGGGTCTGTGGATAGCACTCACACATCCAGGCCTGTGATTTCTGAATCCCTAAGACCCCCCTATTCAAATCTGGCTCTCGATTCCAAATCCAGGCCTTGTTTTCAAGTCTCCCAGTTAGTTAGCTTAATCATTTCTGGCTCTAATTGGCTAGAGGCTCCACAACTGGCTCTCAGCTAGAAAAACAGCAGTGCTCGGTCCTTGAGGACCGCGATTTGAATAGCTCTGCCCTAATGAGACACCCAACGCAGGATCTCCTGGTACCCATGCCCTGGACTCACTGGGACAGACTCCCTGTGATAAGTGGTTCCATAAATGGATGTAACAATAACGGTTTACTATCATAACCGAGAAGCTGACTATACTGTACATTCTTCTCTTTGAACAGTAATTTATTGGTTATGGAATAGCCAACAAGGGAAATGTCTATATTCTTATTCCGACATTTTTTTTCACACCGTATAGTGTTCAGACTGATGGGATCTCAGCTCAGATCCTCCACTTACCAATTCCTTGCGGGATGTGGTGCAGTACAGGGTCCCAGCACAAAACTAGAGGCCACTGCCATGTCTGCTGCCACCCAGGACATTCGAGGGGTTAATGAGGGCCGGGTGGCAAACCTGTGGCGCTGACCTTCAGCCACAAGGCTGCCTATACCTCGAATCCCAACCTCATTATGAGCCCTGTGATTCCGTCAGAGTGCAGAAGCAAAGAGAGCCGAAAACTGGTGCAAAAATAAGCAGGTCCTAAGGTACAAGCAGGCGGCACTTAATAAGAATCCCTGAGTATGATGGATTGACCGAATCAGGCCTTCTGATTAGCGCAACAGTGTTCTGGAACTCCTGCAAACCTGCTCCTGTTGATTTAATGCTGCAAAGGCCTAATTTACACAATAGCATGGAGGCCTTGCGTGGCCTTCACCGGGCTTAGCTTCGACATGCAGGAGCTCCACTGACCAACGGAGGGCAGACTTCCAGTTGTCATGCAGACTTTCAGCTTTTATGCCATCCCAGGGATAGATTTCAGTTGTCACCTGTCAGGTGTCAAAGATGCTCTGCCCAAGGTGATCGAGCACCGAACACTGGGGTGCTAGCTAGGCTGTTTCTGGGGGTGTCGTGTTCCCAGTGTGATGTGAGTGAGACAGAGGAGGCACAACAGCTGAATTTATGAAGTGCGGTGAATTCAGTGAGTCACATTATAGCTGCCTTAACTCAGGATGAAACGTGTGGAAATGGTGGGAGGGTTTTTGAGAGCTCTGAGCAGCAGGGCTGACAGAAACAGATTTACTGTGGGCAGAATCGGAATTAGATTCCCTGCCCTGTGAACAGAGGGGAGGTGCAGGCAATAGACCGTTTCTGAGAGACACTTAAGCACCTCTGATAAACAGCAATAAAGTGCGGTGGCCTAGCCATAAAAAGTAACCCAGACTGAAATGTGGGAGATAATCGCCAACCGGCATTTTCTACAATGTCCGAGGCTTTTGCCGTTTCCACAGTCCTCGGACTGAAGCCCCCCCTCAAGTTCTCCACCCTCACACCTCCTGTTGCACTCCCTCATGCCTGGTAAGGCAGGGGCCCACTTCCTGTCAGTGTCAGCAAAGTCAAGCTGAGGTGATAATTAGGAGAGGCCTTGACTGGGGAGGGGGTGGCTACTGGAGGCACTAAAAGGGAGGAGGCTTCTTATTAAGGTGGGATCATGCACATGTGGGGCACCAGAACAGGCCTATGTCACAGGTGTTACCGGGGCTGTCATCTTTGAATGTGATACCCATAATCCTTGACAAACTGAATGCTAGGTAGCTAAAATTAGGAATGGGAATGCGGGGATATTCTGTATTCAACGGCCCATGGAGCCAAATGAACTTGGAGGGGGTAATGACCTCAGGCTGGTGGCTGCTGGGGGACCAGGTACGACTGGACAGGATAAAAGCCCTGCCTTGTCCTGCCTTTGTCCCGGCTCTGCCTCGCCAGAACCCCGCCTTGCCCTGCCTCATCTATACCCTGCCTCGCCCTTCCATTGCCCTGCCTTTTCTCCCCCTCACCCTGCCTTGCCTGTACCCCGCCTCGCCCTGCCTCATCTATACCCCGCCTCGCCCTGCCTCATCTATACCGCCTCGCCATGCCATTGCCCTGCCTTTTCTCCTCCTCGCCCTGCCTTGCCTGTACCCTGCCTCGCCCTGCCTCATCTATACCCCGCCTCGCCATGCCATTTCCCTGCCTTTGCTACCCCTCGCCCTGCCTCGTCCACTGCACAGTCACAGCCTGGGGCACCCGTAAATGGTACGCACTCCAGTGATGCGTGGGCTGATGGGTCCACAGTCAAACAAAAGCATTTTAATGACATGCAGGCTGGCCAGTTAAAATAAAATGTAGGCATAAAAAGCTTTGTCGGTGCTAAGGCAGTCGTCATTTTGTCTTTATTAATATTAGAGTAGGGATGAATTATAAACACACTTTCTACTTTTAGATCTATGATGGCGTTTTAGGGCATTGATAAAAATAAAATAATTTGCTGATGGATTTTGGGAATAAAGTCATAATATTTTGGTTATTGCCTAATATAGAAATATTTCGTGATTTAAATCCTAAATAATTGGAGAATAAAGTCGAAAGGGTTTTATGGTTTTTGCGGGGTCTAATATACCCAAGGGTTGAGTTTGCCATTGTCCTGCAGCGATTTTACAGAAAAACAAGCTCAAAGTGATGTTTAAGAAGCGCTGCCCGTCTCGTGGTACCGCTAGGGTATGCGGTGCGCGTATTTGGCGTACAGATGGGGGTGCCACTGATCAGAGCAGCAATCTAGCGGATTTTATTTTCAGGCTAGCTTCAGTTTGACGGCCCATCTGGGCCCCGCGGAGGGCAGGCTGATCCGCCCCTGGCCACAGGAGTCCCTTCCTCTTGGTTCCTGTACCCCAGAACCGCGCCGGTTCCTCACCTGGCTCTCCTTCCGAGGCCGTCGAGGAGATATGGCCCCTATGGCTGGAACGTTAATTTAATTCACTAATTTAATTTACAGTAAAAGGCACTAAAGGAGGTAAACTTTACTCTCTTCCTCCATAATTGTTCTTCAGTCCTCTTTAATAGGATAGTGACATAGCCGACGTTGAATAGAGCCATAATTTCCCTGGCAATTACAACCGTAGCGTCTGCCTGTAATGCTGAGTGATGCCTATTAAACAGATGCTGTTCGGACAGTCGGGGCTTGGCGTGATTCGCCGTTACATGTCCAACCAGCATGCAGCAGAAGTGACAGCTGATCCAGCTAAAAATCTGCATCTGTTCATGAGGACGGTCAGCAGGGTGGCCCCGTTCACTCCAGCCAATGAAAAAGTGCGGCAAACGCAGGCGTAACCCTTCAGGTTTATCAATGCATCTGTCTTCTCCTTGGAGCATCACAGCTCAAGGGGAATGCTGCTGTCTCTGGCCACAGACGCGGAAGGAAATTCCAAGCGTGTGCACATAAGGACAATAACAAAGCAGAAGCCGTTAGTCTGCCTGGAGTAAAGCGGCAGTGTGCAGCCCCACCAGCTCGTTTCCAGAAAAAGCAGCTGCATAATTAAAGCAGCTTCTGCTGTCCTCTGTCATCACTCTTCCGAGATATAGTGGAAAAAAAAACAGTGCTTAGAATTATGCACAGAAAATTGGAGCTTGTCATATCATTCTATTCAAATACTAAAACCTTTCATTTTATTTTAAAATAAATAAATTCTTTCCCTAAATCACCCAAATAGTGACATTACATAACTTGAGCAGCAGAATCCGCTCATCCCGTGAGCTCCAACTACCTGCTTGCCAGCAGCAAACTTAAATGCAAAGAAACTGAGATCCTCTAAAAATGGGCTGACTGTCTCAGCTGCAATGGCATCTACTAGCCAGTTTAAACAGTCTGTTTACCTCCCCTGTGGTGATGAGGTGGCTCAGCCATTAGCGAAGCCTCACACCGGTTCCGGATTGGGAAAAAGCCCGGCACTGGCTCGGGCACAGGTTCTGGGCCCGCGTTGGTGGAAACGGGGTGTATGGTTCTGGGTTTGATTCCCAGCTCTGTCTGTGGACCTGGGTCTGTCAGGCTTGGTTTCCTGTACTTCTTAGGTTCAGCTCCAGGCTCTGTGATGCTGTATGAAAATTGATGGATTTATGGTGTCACAGCAACGGTACGCTTCCTTAAATTACACACCAGCCTTTCCCCACTCATTCTTTATTTTCCTATATTTATTGGTGAGTCAGTCCATTAAATATGTAAATATCTGAATTATATTCTGTTACCTTTATTTTATTTCTTCTTGTGTTACATTAATCAGGTATGTATTGTACCTCATATAAATGTTCCGTTTCCTAATCACAAACCCGTGTCTGTGTCCTTCATTGGCTAATATACTTACTCTTTGCACTGACCTGTAAGTTACGAAATATATAAAATGAAACATCTGCGATTAAGACATATTGATGCTCGGAGACTTATACTACTGACCTTCTGTGCTGTCTTCTCAGGGATGAGCTGTGATTGTGATTCGTGCCCAGTGTGTAATGTGAATAGTGAATAATTCCGAGGTATTGTTACTTGTGAGTGAATTTTACCTTTAATCCTTGATTAGCAGCCCTTCTCTGCATGAAGCAGTTGATAAACGGCTCACGCTTCCGCAAACACAATTTGTCAGGGTGCCGATGTCCTGTGAACTGAGTGTGTGTTTGTGTGTGTCTCTCTCTGTCTGCGTGCGTGCTGTTGTCTTCCAGGCCTTCAGTAAACGTGTCACATGGGAGCCTGACTGATCACACACCATTAATGAGGTTTGGCAGAACAGATGTTCAGCTGCGAAGATGCATTTTGATCTCACACACGTTGCAGGCAGGGGGGTCGGGGTTGGGGGGGAGGCTTAGCCGCTCAGCATTGGGTGGGTTTTCCACTGGGTTTGATATAAGCAGGTTTAAGCAGGAATCGCCATCTTACAGTTTTCGACCATGGCATAGATACAACGGAGATATCAGTCTAGGGTAGGAGAATATTCCTGAAGACAACTCAAGTGGCCACTTGTGAATCATCAAATTAAATATTGATTCATATATTTACGCCATTGATTGATTCTTAAATGCTTTTCATATGCGGCTTTACTCGCTGCGTCGCATCTGAGTGACTGCTGGAATGAAGAGCGACGTGCATGTGATCAACTCATTTCCCCCCCAAAGCTCCTCCAGAGGACATTGCAGGTGATGCATCACTGCTTCCATGGAGACGCTTACTGTTGGATCCCACTTCACTTGAAGGTCAGAGATTTGATTTGATTAGGGTGAGTTTATTGAGGCTTGGGTTTTCGTTCCAGGAATAAGGAAGTCAATATCATGAACACACCAACAAGCCGACTGATCAATTCATTTGTGGTATTTTCATCATTGCACATAGACAGGAAGTCACCGGGTCTGCTCACCTGTACATACGACATTCATTGGGCATCTTAAACGAATTGCTGCATTTGTTCTTCCACTGTGGTTACTATTCAAAGATAAGCTCAGACTTGACTGAGCTCAAATCGGGTTGCAAAGATCTTTGGGAGATACTGTTTCTTTACACTGATGGATATTTACTTGTAGCAGTCTGAGTATTTGAGAAATTGTAGTATTACCCTATTATTTCCATAAAATATGACATAACCGGGTTATACAAAGGAATTAGTCCCTACTTACTAGCCAGAGGCTACCAAAGTTAGCAGCTCAAGCCTTAAATTTAATCCCTCACTGGTAGCGTCTCCGCTGCTCAGGGTTTGTTGCCGTTTTTTGGAGCAGGAGCTCAAAATGCCAAATTCATCACCGTGCTTTGAAAAACATAGATCGTCTGTCCGCAATGGCTGCGGGTAACTCATTGAGGAATATGCAGAAGTCAGTGTGGTTTCCACGGTCACAGACTAAGAATGCAGTCATATATCACGTCCTCCCCACATTCCTGAGGAGCATCCTCGATGCTCTGGCGCCGTAACACTGGATAATGATTTACTGATTCAGCTGGTGCAAAGAAACTCTACACTGCTGCAGAAGAGACATTCAATGTATCATCAGCTCTGTGGCTCAGAAGGCATGGGGAACCAGATTTGCTGTTCTAACTTACATAAGAGAACCTTGAAGAGAGGGATTAAGTTCCCGGAACAGCAGTGAATTAACAGTAAGTTAGAGCAGTGTTTGGGCAGGCTAATCAGGCAAACAGTGCGCCAGCTGGCTGAGAGTACAAAATGGAGCGGAAAACTAATATGGCCGCCTCTCTTTGAAAGCAAAATGCATGGTTCCATAGTGACAGATGAAAGACTGTATAACACATTCCTGATTATAAATCTTTCCTTCAATTTCTTTTTATCTTCTTCCTCGGAAAGCTCAGACAAAGGATATAATTACAGGAAAAGAATGGAGTCCTCCTGTGACATATCTCTACAACTCATCAAACTCTAGGATTTTGGAACGGTCTCTGTGATGAATAAAACTAGGCCTTTGTGCTGTGAATCACTAGAGAATTCTGAGCCAGAGCAAAGAGAAGATTACCTTCTCTTATGAACATGGTTGTGGGTGCATCAAACAAGCTCCTGTTTCAAAATAGATCGATGGAGTGATTTCCCCCTTTCTTCGCAGACTAGTTATTTTTTCCTCTCAGTAATTGGATGCTTAGTGTCCTCCAGATGTAGTCTTTTGATACCGTTTCATGTCTTCAGATGTGTTGCAATTTTTGTTCCCGCGCACAGAGAACGAGGAAACAGATTTGAATGTGTTAAACCGCACACCCCATTGGTTTTTGCGGCAGTGTTAAATTACATTACACGAGAGAGAACTGGAACAGCAGTTGGGCTGAGTCCTCTGAGGGTACATAAGAAGGCCCGCTGGATCAGAGCTTCCTTCCTCTGAATGTTGACAAGGTGTTCTTCACGTCTGAATGTGCTACATTCAGCCTCTCATTGGAATCTTCTGGAAATCCGCCAAGAGAATCCCTTATGACTTTTTTTTTCCTCGCATAAATCAAAAATTAAAATGACATTTGAAATTGTTCCCAGTTATATTCAAATGAATTTAATGAATATTTGTGATAAAGTCTCATTAGCATATTGCTTTGCTATCATTCTTAACTCTGTTGATAATCAGTCAGTGCAAAATGCATCTAGGCATGCCTAGGCATGTACAAGAACAAATACCTGAAAAATAATTACCAACTTCATTATTTACTCTCTCGTCGACAGGATGAAAGACCTTCTTTGCAGAGACATACGATGCTAAGTCTTAGCATTGTGACTTGCAACTACTTACCACATGAGGCAGGTTTAACTAGCATGACTGATGCAAGAAACAAAGAAGTTCAACCAAGAAGTTCAACCAAAACGAGACAGTAACAGAGAGAGAAGATAACAGGGTTGTAGAGTGAGAGATCAGACTTGTTATTTGCTACTTAGTAGGCATTAGTTGCCTTTTTCAGAGCTGACCTTCCTCTCCTGGTTTCACTCTGTAGAAAAAGGGGGGAGATACGAAAAAATACACGTAGGAATTACTGTCTGACAATCTCTGGAAGCATTTACAGAAGGGTTTCCCGTTACAGACAACCATTTAGCATAGCCTGTAAAATCAAATATTAAAGAGTTAGTTTTCATGTCACCAGCCCCGCACCAGGCCTTGGGTACCATGTACAGTAGGTGGAGTCCCTGATCACCAGCCCCGCACCAGGCCACAGCGGCCTCAACGGAATCCCACCCTGGTTCCTCATCAGCAGGGTAGGCTACTCAGCGTGGGTATCCCTGCCATTCCCACCTGTCCTCCCAGGCTGAGGGCACCTTCGAGACACACCGCCATTCCCTCCTGTCCTACCAGAGCCCTATCAAAATACCTGCCCATTAGCGAATGAGTTTTCAGATCCAGACTCCGAAAGGTTTCATTTTTTGTATAGCCTATAAATTTTATGTCTAGAAAATCTGCTCTGAAGACCCTTGTGGCAGCCCACTTGTGGAAATTGGTTATGCTAAACCAAACATGATCGGTTGATTTGATGATTTAATGTAAACAGCCAACAAAGGTGAAGGTCCTGACTCAAGCCTTGTGCTGTCCTGAGCTCGCTCCTTATTTCCATAAATAACAATCTGATCATAATAAGGATTTCATATTTTGGTCTTTGTCGGCCTCAGTCGGCTCCGCCCAGTAAACAATAGAAGGCTGTATCACTCTCATCCTGACTGCTTGCCAAATGTATCAAAGCGCAGGAAATGATCTCTCCTGCAGGCACCAGCATAGAGAGACAAGAAGGACAAGCTCTAAAGCTGAGCTGTCAGGCTGTGAAGCCCCTCCCGACCTGACTGGCCACATGGCATTTAGATCAGGTGTCCCACAAACAAAAAGGCCACCCACCATCCATGGACAGAAGTTGGAGAGGCTGGTTGGGTCCCATAGAGAACAGGGGGTTCATCCTTCTCTATGAGAGACAGCGGCGACAGTTCGCGATGGAGGAAGGACAGGGGATGGACATGGTGCTCCCATCACGTACTCCAGGTGTCGTCCTCCATGCTGTTGCTTCCATTGTGACGTGGGGGTCACACTGTCCGAGTCAGGGTACGCAGAGCACAAGGCTCTGAGGTAGGACAATCACTAGGGTTCAGGTCCTTCTATCAGTGAAAATCCTTTACAATTGTTCCTTCAAGAACTTTCTATCCACATCATATAATTGATACTATGGCCATAATGTTATTTAGTCTCTACCAACAATAGCATAATCCCACAGTGGATGCCTATGCAGTGCTGATCTCTAAACTGATTAACATTCGGGCCACAGGAATTAAAGTGCCAAACACAACAGACATGTTTGTGCAATCTTCACTGAAGTTTAGCCAAGAGCCCCCAGCATCTGAACGGAATAAACCACTGGGTGCAGCACCCATGTCTGCAGCTGTGAAAATATACTACACCCTACTATATTTGTCTGTAGCCGAACAAATCATTTACATACAGTATAACAATGGTGTTGACATTCCGCAGTAATTTGCTCCCACACTGAGAAAATACACTAAGGTGAAACAGAATTTATTTGGCATGCTTTAGTCTGTCAGAAGGCTGTCTTGGGATAGTTATGGCAACTAGGAATATTTACATAATTACATCTACTTTAAATATCACTTATCAAAATGTATTCGTTTTACGGCTTTTCTTAACGTGCAGAGATGACTTTCATGAAAGTCTTTGAATTTTGCATACAGACGTATCATCGTCGACGTGATTATCCCCCGAGAAGTATGATTACACTTAGGAGAAACAGTTACAGTATATTCCGATCTTTACGGTTTTTTCCGGGTCTCTGAAATGAGCAATTGTATTTCATAGTGCCACTTGGTAAACACTTCGCACCAATCCACAGAGATCAGTGTAAATCAGATCACAGCAGCGCTCCCAAGTCAGTAATTCATTTTCACAAACATTTTTGTCCTCCAGAAGAGCAAATTAAGCATTCGGTGCCTACCGACGTCAGCTCTTATTTGCTACTAGCAGTGTACCACTTCAACGTCAGTGCCACCCAGGAATGCTGACATATGTTCTGCATATATTTAGCAGTTGCTAAAAAGGAGAAAGATGTCAGCACAACACAGATCCCTTATTGGCTTATATGCAATTTCATCCGTGATGTGCTAGTTTCGTGTATCTTAGCACAACATGGGTCTGAGGAGAAAGACATTTAATACTGATATCATTTCACTCACATTGGTTGTTTTGGAAATGCATAACAAAAAACTCATTCGGAAAGTATCTGTATTACAGCTGTATCGATTCAAAAACCCCCAACCCAGTTCAGATTTAGAAGTGAATCTGCTAAAAACCCTAAGCTGTCCCAAATCGATACACCCGACGCATCACTTTTGCTGCATATTACTGTAATACGATCTTATTCAACTTTATTAACTTCAGTAACCTGAAGTCTAAGATACCTCTTACAGTGCAAAATAATAAAAAATGTATGCTTTTACTTGTTCATGCATGTGCTAAATCATATACAATCAGAGACTTAATTATGTCTTTTATATCTGTTTGTACATCATGTTGTACCGTCAGAGAAAGAAAGATATACGGCCTAATAATTTTTGTTCTCTTCAATTTCTGTAAATATGAATGAACAGTGCCATGGAAAGAGTGTTGATAAAAATTCAGGTGTTAATAGATATTTGAAAAAAATGAAAAAGAAGAAAAGGTAAATCTTGTACAAAGTGTTTTGAAGGTAATGGTTAATAGTGTGGTTCTGGTTTTCAGTTGTCTATCCCAAAGCCCCTTTTTCAGTCCTGTTATTTTTATTGCGCGATTTTGCCTAATGTGATGTTTTATGGCGAGACATCTGTCGCCTTATGGCAGGAACGTCTGCACTGTGAGATCGCTGGGACAATGAGCCAATACGCAAAACAGGAACATGCTCTGAGGTTGGTGATACCAGCTTCTGCAGCAGCATTAGAATTAAAGCAGGGTGCAAGGGGGGCAGGTATTAAGTATATCTAGCTGGTCAGAAGTCACAGGAGTCCTCAGGGGGATCCCTGCCTTATTCCATGGCTGCTGACCTGACTGACTATTTGTTGTCTTTATTTAGCCCTCGAAGTGATGTATGTATAGTAACAGAACAAAGACAAGCATCGATCCACTGAAGCCAGTCATTTAATATGGGGAATTATTATAATGTACAATATATAGGCAGTATCTCACAGCCACCATGACAAACAGGAAAATTCATGCAATAAAACTGACAAATTGTCTGCGAGAATTGTTTTCCGAATGTCCTGCTTTATTTTCTCATTTAAAAAACTATAGCTTGAACGACAATAAAACCTGATTCGATCTATATCAGTGTGGGAATGATTTTGTGATCGAGGCACCAGAGCAGTTCATTGTCCAGCAGATGTTGGTGCGGCAGTCCAAACAGGAAGCAGAGAACTGGTTTAAAACGTCCCTGCTTATCAAAAGCCCTTAATTTGTTTGGATGGCAGCACCCAACAATTGTGCCAGTTTGTAAGCCCGTCTCTGCCTCTGTTATGCAAATAGGGGTTTTATGACATTAAAGGCATTGAATTCTGCTCGTCCATGTGCAGCAGGAGAACCGGGCCAGCAGATCTGCACACGAACCAAACTGAGTCAATTAAGGGCTGGACCCAGCAGATAACGGGAGCGAGTGTGAGTGTTTGCATGGATACTGGGGCCGGAGCTGGCTGGGCGAGTCTCCCTTTGCCCCAGCGGGCGGTGGGTGAGGGCGATAAGGGGCAGGACAGTGTCTGCCCCTGGCTGTCGGTCTGTACTGGGAGGCATCACCGCCTACCTGGGGAAACATCGCAGCACAGCCTGCAGGGCTGCACTGAGTATGATAAAGGTGGAAAACACCCAAAAAACACACCTCCAGACCAGAGGGCACGTGGGTGAGGGGGATTGGCCCATGGTGTTCCAGCATCTGGGAAGCCTCCAACTGTTCCCTGGCTTTCTAAGGCTGTGGGTTTTGAGGACTGGAGGAAAAAGGCAGACAAGATAACAGATGTTGCTTGGACTGTCATTGGCCCATCAGGCTAGCCGATAACAGACACTAACGATAATGCTGTTCACAAGCACACTATGATTAAATACAAACATTCCTTAATTCGTTACGTTATAGCATCCACCCAGTGCCACAAACAAACTGCATGTGGTGTGTGTGGCTTCAGAGGGACAACATGCTGTGCTCGTGATCGGAAGGCTGCTGGTTCAGATCCTACGGGCAGCAGAGTGATGTCACCACTTGGCCCCTGAGCAAGGTCCTTAACCACAATACCTCCTGGGCCGTCTATCCATGCTTTATGAATTGTGTGTTGCAATTTTATGTATAATTTAGACACGCTGTCACAAACCCATTCATACTGATATATACACAGTGTCATTAACACACACACACTGATATACACATGGTCACTAACATACACGGGTATATATATGCTCACTAACATAATCTGACATAAATATATATATATATATATATATATATAAAATCACTAACATAGATTGATATATGCACGGTCACTAACATAGACTGATGAATGCACACTGTCATTAATGTGTTACATCCCCACACTGAAATATGCATGTGTACTGCAAGCACACCTTGCTGTGGACTCGAACGCTAATAAATCACGTTCACACCCAGTCTCGCTCATTCCCTACGCACTGTGAACACGCACGCGGTGAGTAACAGAAGCAGCGTCATCCGCCGGCTTTGACTTGAACCTTCTCTCTGCACAAGGCAGGAAGTGTGACTGACATCCGCGCTCGACTGCGCGCCGGGGCTCATCGCTCTTCTGAAGTACCTCCGATACACAGACACCAAAATAGCCCATTTTGGCAGCCGACTCTCCAGGGGACCATTCCGCAGTGTGTGCTCTCCCCAAGCGGTCTTTGTTAAAAAAAGAATAATTAGGGATTTAATTAGTTAATTAGCAAACACATCTCTTTATATAATAGTAAAGAAATGGAATGCAAGAATGCCAGGGGGAGTGGGTGGGAGTAAAAAAGGCCGGGGGGGGGTTCTTCATCTCCAAAGAGCTGGTGGTTCACTGGTATGCAAATCCGCTTCCATTTGCAGCCTGGGCTTCAGTCCAGCCTTCCTCGCCTTCTTTAGCCATTGGTCTGCGTGTAAGGTCTTGTCATCCAATTGAAAATTAAATAAACAAGCAAGCAAATCAAATCTGCTGAGCCAAATTAGGGACACAAATGAATTTCTCTCACTGTGAAACGCCAGCATAGATGATTTCCTTTTGAATTTCACTGTACTATGTCTCTGAACGGCCCACTCGCGTTCCGACAGGAGTGATGGATACGCTCGGTTTGTGAACTGGAATGTTATGCCAGGGGAACCAATAATACGCTGAACTGAGTCCGTCCCTCACATCAAAGCTCGTTATCCTTTGAGCTCACGAGTTGGTTAGATTTTCGCCACTGAAAAACACTTGAATGTAAAGCCTGCTTTTGGGTGTTCGAAGGAACGGTTTGAATCTCTGTTCAAACAGGATAGAAGTCATGTTTCCCGGTCTGCATGATGGATGTCTGCATCTCCCTTATTCTGAGCAACTGGCATGCTCCGAGTCGCTCCCCAAACGTTGAGCATTGTGTGCCAAACAAAGGCCAGTTTTGTCTGACAGACAATGGGTAGCATTTGCCCTGGAATGTGCTTAGTGACAGGAGATACAGCACGCGTGTCTTACAATGGACAATGGGAAATATCCACAGAGAATGGCCAACACCAGAAGCCACGTCTCCCAGTTTCTGCAATCAGACATGTGCAGATGGTGGGACAGCTTGTCCAATCAGTGGATGCCATGGACATTGTCTCTTTTTTGGCAGTTTGTATTTTTTATCTTTGGCTGGATCATACCGGTGAACAAACAGCTGTCTGGTTAGATGATTGGGTGGACATTCGGAGCAGTGGGGTGACGAGTAACACCCTTCTGTTTGCGCACTGTATTCGGCCGTGTTGTTTCGTTAATAAAGTTTTGTAAATGATGAAGAGTGGGGACTGAAGCTGCAGCGAGAAGATGACGATAGAGAGAGAGAGAGAAAGAGAGAGAGAGAGAGAGAGAGAAGGCAGCTGGTGATCTAAGTATATCGTCCCTTACCGAGAGGCAGCGGGGGGTACGGACAAGCTGTCGGAGACCATGAGTCAGACTCTTTCCTGCCAGACCAGTTTGGGGTGGACATGGACACTGAGACTTTAATAAGATGTTAGGTGACAAAGAAACGATTGCTGCAGCAAAAAAGGAAATTATGCAATCAGATATCAAAAAACAAAGCTTCTTCTACTATAGCTGCTAATTAAATGATAAGATCCTCATTACACACCCAAATTAAAAAGTATATACTGTATAAAATAAGCCTGTATCAGAAAGTTTATCTACGTTTCTAACAAACAAAAGCCTATCTGTAAGATGTGCCTAAAGATATATATGGTGCAGGCACAAGCTGTGCATGCACAAGACAACAGGAGTTGTATCATACCACCTTTAATGACGATTCAGGGTTTTTAAGAACCGAAAGCAGTTCAGAAACGGAACATTCCACGTAATTAATGTGGGAAACTAATTAGCGCGGGAGACTGTCTCCTTCACTTGTACATCATTTCGAACAAAAGTTCCTACTAAATAAATAAATGTAAATGTAAAAAAGAAAAATGTAATGGAAACTCATTGTCTTCCCCTGCACAGAGCAAAGCAGAAAGAGGAGACACTGAAACACAATGGGATGAGCAAGCAGTAAGTGTATCTGCACGACACGCGCGCGACGCCGCTCCCATACAGACATGCACATTGACGACGTTCGGAATAATGCCTCAGGAAATCACTAATTGAAGTGGCTGCGCCGGCTCTGTTCTCACTAGCTTCACAAAGAGACAGAGGGCTGTAGGGTTATTTCAAGCCAGGCTTTCAATTAGTGTAACTTTTAATAAGCTGAATGATTGGAATCTATTGACTCAGAAATGAACTCTCTCTCTCCTGCAGTTACAGCATGTCTATAGTTGCATTACTGAGCATCTTAGCATATGTATAATTGGCCTGTTACGGTCACATAGAGTGCAGCGGCGTTGTCCGTCCCTGAGCCTTGGCAGAGCTACTCTAGTGGGTCCAGAGGGAGAATCACGGAGGCTGCGGTCCACCGGACCTCAGACCGAGGCACATCTTGCTTCATAATTTATGAGGCCAGTCTCTCTTTGTAATCACAGGATCACATCACGGCAGCTCTGAATTATTAACGTGGTGTGGGATCGCTGTGTAAATCAGTGGCAAGAGCAGGGCTGTTTTACAAGAACATTACGAAGGGGTGAGGAGTCCAGCAGGAATTCTCCTCCGCGGAGCCCCCAGCGGCCCAGGCCACGGCGCTAGCAGACGACACTGACTCGCAGGACCACAAAGGCCCCCCCCCCCGACCCTCCCGGGAACCTGTTTCACATGAATTACTTTTCCCTCCACCCTTGTTCCAGCTGCTCGCTGATGCACAAAACTGTATGTTCGGGTCTACTGGAGATGGGTCTCTACCCAGCTAATATCACAAACATCTTCCTCCTTGTACACCTGCCTCTCAGCAGCTTTAGAGGGGCAGGGGGCTGAAGAACTGGAGAGAGGGTATCACACATGTGATCATATGATTATCGCGGCTATGCCTTTCCAGTCGCCCGATTGGTTACGACCCAACACGTGACTCCTTAATATTCATTATTAGACAAACATCCAGGTGTTTCAAAAAGTGTGTTTTGATCTTACCCTCGCCAGGGACAGGACCTTGTGATGTCCTCACGCCGTGTTTTGTCTGGAAGCCACCTCAGAGTTACCAGTTACTTTAAGAATGTCTCCCACTGCCAACACTAAATAAGCAGCCCCTACCTGTTTAAACAATAACTTATGATGGATACAGTAACTTATGATGGATACTACCACCCATACTTTTCCACACCGCTCCAGTTTTATTTGGTCCCAAAACACAGATGATACAAATGGTACAAACGCTTTTCTGGAACATTTTAAATTATTATTTATTGTTGCTTCTTAGTTTTAAGAACAAACCCTCTTAGTCCCACCCACCCAAAAATACACATATTGTTACACCTGCACCTCAGTTTCTGCTAGGACTTTAACGATGTTAACGATGCATAACACCCAGCCTCACAAATACTTTGTTACACAGTAGTCTTGTTCCATTGGTTTAGTATAACAGAGAAACCCATATGAGAAAGAGATGATCCTGCCCAGATCTCTACGATCACAGCGAGAGTATGAACATGAGCAGGACTTTGGAATGATAAAGTACATCGGTGTCCACGGAGATCCAGTTACTTTGAAGCACATGCATTACGGAATATCAATAAAACCCAGAAATGAATGAAAATGTGGAATGAAATCTTTGGAGTGATTAAAAAAGGCTGAATAGTGAAAGCAGGACATTTTGGGCGTTTCTCTGTCGCAGGGTGAGTTGGGGTGGTCTGGATCTGCGTGGGCTTTGGAATGGCTTGTCAAGAGTCACCCACAGCTGGCTGCAGATGTGCAAATGATCCTACTGGATGGAAAGCCAATGGCACATTCTCCGGCTGTGTATCATAAAGTGTGTATCTTAACACTGGCCGTTAGGTAGTATTCTATTCACAAAAATATTACACAAATATACACCTATATGTACAAATACACTTTACCTTCAACGTCAGAGTCCAGGCACTTCTGGGTGACACCCTGGGGTTCTAAAGAAGGGTCCAGACAACAGTTTACCATGTGATGTGAACTTTCACGTAAAGCCCAAATGACTTTTACGTCATCAGGTATCTCAAATTTTCATATAAAGCCATGATCACCCACAGGCTAGAACTTACTAATGCGCCCTTGCCTTATCTATTGACCTGATCCACACTCCGCCAATGTGCCTGAACAAATGGGGTGTTGGTTTTTATACCAGCTGCAAGTGCTGGCCACGGCCGTCACCCCGGGAGAGCTCCCCCCCGCCTGCTGGGACAGCCACACGTCTGGCCACCTCGCACAACGTCATGGCCGTCCTTCATGGAGCCGCTTTGCACCCTCATCTGACTAACATGGACTCTTCCTCAAAAATATCAGAGCTGAACAGGAGTCAAAGATGAAGCAGGTGGAATCAAGCGATGGTGATTTTTGTCAGGGGAAGGTGGATCAGAATGGAGTGGAGAAATAGTGAGTGGGGGGGGGGGGGGGGGGCTGGTCGGCAGCAACACCTCCCACACGTGATCCCACAACAGGGACGTGAGGCGAGATTAGCTCAGGGTCGCGGACGAGTGACCCCAGGTGCCAACCCAACCCCCTTCCCCTTCGGCTTTCTCACGCATTTACTTCAGAAAAACAGTGAGAAGGGGGTGTTATGGGGATGCGGGGGGGGAATTGACTTTGTGGATTTGGAGGGTTCAGTAATTACATGTACTGGACATTATGTCAAGGAAAAATAAACAACAAAATCAACACACTAGAGGAGTGTGGGTACAAAGAGACTGTGGCCGGTGGTGGCACAGTATGCATTCTCAGAGCCGCAGGTATATGCATACTCAGTCACAGATGTATGCATACTCAGGGCTACAGCTGTATGCACGCTCAGAGCTGTAGATGTATGCATTCTCAGAGCCGCAGGTATATGCATACTCAGAGTTGCAGATGTATGCATACTCAGAGTCTCAGGTGTATGCATACTCAGAGTTGCAGATGTATGCATACTCAGGGCTACAGCTGTATGCACGCTCAGAGCTGCAGATGTATGCATACTCAGAGTCTCAGGTGTATACATACTCAGAGTTGCAGATGTATGCATACTCAGAGTCTCAGGTGTATGCATACTCAGAGTCGCAGATGTACGCATACTCAGGGCTGCAGCTGTATGCGCGCTCAGAGCCACAGATGTATGCACATTCAGAGCCGCAGCTGTATGCACACTCAGTCACAGATGTATGCATACTCAGAGCTGCAACTGATGCACGCTGAGAGCCACAGATGTATACACACTCAGAGACGCAGTGGTATGCGAATTAGGAGCCGCAGTTGTATGCACACTTAGTGCCGCAGCTATATGCACAGTCTGAGCCGCAGCTGTATTGTATGCACATTCAGAGTCGCAGCTGTATCCACACTCAGAGCTGCAACTATATGCACACTCAGAGCCGCAGCTGTACTGCATGCACATTCAGAGTCGCAGCTGCATGCACACTCAGAGTTGAAGATGTATGCATTCTCAGAGCCGCAGCTGTATGCACATTCAGAGTCGCAGATGTATGTACACTCAGACTTGCAGCTGTATGTACAATCAGAACTGCAGATGTATGCACACTCAGAGCTGCAGTAGACCTCAGCAGAGAGCCCTTGGCACTGCATTCATCCCGAAGGCCACAGGCCCCCTTTCGGCACCCGGGGAAATATAGTCAGACACTGCACTTTTACACTGAAGAACACTGGCATGCCGGCACACTGGTAATATTAGTCCCCGCTTTACACACACACATAGGAGATGGGACTTCCAGACGAGAACATCTACAAACTCAGATAGCTATATACACATATACAGGGCAAAGCCTAA
Organism: Mormyrus proboscirostris; assembly: GCA_026779585.1. Taxonomy (NCBI): domain Eukaryota; kingdom Metazoa; phylum Chordata; class Actinopteri; order Osteoglossiformes; family Mormyridae; genus Mormyrus; species Mormyrus proboscirostris. Next base: position 26,769,838 of record JAODKF010000147.1, read on the forward strand.
CATGAAAATAGCAGGAGAATTCTCTGTGGCGCTTCTCGCACTTTGGGGTTGGCACCATTAGATGAGTTGTGATAGAAACCTCCTCCCCCCCCAAATTTTTTAAGAGTTGTTTAGAGTCCAGTCCATGCTGATCCCAGATGGAAAAACCAGTGAGTCCACTCCACGAACGTCACAAAGAAAGGAAATCCAGAAAACACGACACAAGCACCTGGAATGTCGAGAACTCCTCTGAAAAGGTGTTTTTTTTTCCGGCGTAATTCGTAACATCGATGGTACGCGGGATGATCCTCGCTGCAGCCGCCGGCTTTATGCGTCCTTAGCAGCATAACGCGGCCAGATGGTCCGAGGAGATGGAACCACAGTGAACCCCGGGCTTAGCACAGCTGGAATCTGTGGGTCATTTGACCAGGGAACTGCCCAGCGAGTCACAGGAAGCGAGCGGTGGTCTCAAACAGAGGGATTCGCTCATTCTGTCGCTTAGGACTTGGCAAGGATGCTCAACACAGAACAGCCTGAGACCCCCCCCCCTCCCCAAACACACACAACCCTTAAGCAAAAACAGACCAGGAAACAAAACAGCAGTCACGCATTAAGGTTAAAGGCAAGATTCTTCCCCATCTCTGACATCGCTCTGCTCTCCACACCAGCAATTCCAGGTAAGGCCTGTTAATCCAAAGTGTTGAGGACGCACATAAGGGAAACAAGCTTGTGGCGACCACACAGAGATGGCGGGTGAGCTGGAGGCTCCAGTCCGGGGCGAGGAGGTGGAGTCACACTGTGCTGCTATCTCACCTCCATGCAGTCCAGGTACTCCAGTGGCAGGTCATAGCAGAACCTGTACTGGTCCTGAGGAAAGACAAATGCAAGCATGAATCGGTTACATCACGGCTTCCCAATCCGGTCCTCCAGGATCCTCCGACAGTCTACGTTCTCGCTCTCTGTCTTGGGGGTCTCCAAGGACCAGGTTGGGAAACTCTGGGTGACAGTTACATAGTTAATTACATAATTAATTCATTACTAGATTATTATCATTTGGGGGGGTGCTTTAACAGTATAGTTAAAATCACATGACATAAAAAAAACTAATCAGAGCCATGATTTAAATTGTAGGATGGCGTTCATTAAGATCTTCTGTAATTTACAGATGCGTGCACTGAGGTACAGATGTAACTCCAACTGTACCCCTGAAATGACCCCTGAGGGGCACTGCCCCTGCGCCCACTCACCAGGGACTCCACCATGTTGGGCTTTGAATTCCGCAGTGTCTTCACGGCGTAGAAGACGTCCACCATGTTCTGGGACTCGATCATCTCCAGGATCATGGTGCAGGCGCAGAAAGTTCCACTGCGGCCGCCGCCGTTGCTGTCACACACGGGCGGATACACCTCAATACAAGACCTTAGCAAGGCTGCATTATATATATTTATATACATATATGTACATATATATACACATATATACACACACACACATATGTACATACTGTATATAAATATGCAAATATCACAGGAAAATGCAAGCTGCAAAACACGCTATTTTTTTCAGTTTATATTTATAAACAAGGATACCCAATGGGGCCTTGTCTTACGTAAGAACCTCCTCAACAGGAGATGAGCCGCTCCTTTGGCAGCTCAGACGCTATGCAGCAACTGGGGCAAGAGCTTCAGCCATTGCTCAGCCAAGCATTTATATGATTGTGGGCAGCACAGTGCTTCAGCGGGCATAGCTGTACAATACACCTCCAGGCTATTGGGTTGAAGCCCTTCCTCCTGTGCGTGTGAAAGTTGCATGTCTTCCCCATGGCTGTGTGGGTTTAATACCGCTATTGCTTGTGTGGGTGTCTATCATTCATGAACTTATAATATTGCTTCATATTAATACACAATAATGCGTGCACATAAAGTATATAAAAATTTCTAAATGCGTCCCAGTGAATGGATGGAATTTCATCTCTACATCACTGTGCACAGTGACAGTGTCCACACCCTGCGGATGGTGCGGGTGCCCACAGGCACGTCAGCCTCAAAGAAGACAGCGGTGGGTGCAGAGAGCACTGGGCAGATTCATCATTAAGGAGCGCGGAACAAACTGTGGGAGGTGTCAGCGGGAAAAGATCCGGAGACTGATTTCTTTTGGCCGAGCAACGCCAAAGGTCAGAGCCCAGGAAAACCACCTCGGAAAATGAAAGCCATCGATCGCGAGCGGCTTCAGCAGCATGGTGGGTGTCACCGGCCGCATGGTCCTGCAGCCTCGGTTACGGCGGTGCCGGGGAACAGGGCTCATGGGAACGTAGCGGCAGCCAATAGGACAGCAGAGAGTTCTTAAGTGAGGATAGCGATACCTGCCGTCATGATATGACACTGTGCCTGCGGGCGTTTGTCTATGTGTGTGCGCCGGCGACTGTAGGGGGTGCAGACTCACAGGCAGTGCACGACGGTGCGACCCTCCCCGCTCTCCCGTTGCCACTCGGCCACGTGGCCCAGCAGCCCCAGGAAGGCCTTCTTGGAGTCGGGAACGTCGCGGTACGCCGACCAGCGCAGGAACTGGAACTGCCGCACCAGCAGCTGACCCTCCTGGAGCTGGGGGGAGCAAAGGGGGGTCAGAGCTTACACGGGTGCCCGACTGCAAGCACATCTACATGCGTCGCAGGCAGGCCCACTCAGGATGGGGGGTGCATAGCTAGGGAAACCCCCCCCCGGTCGGGATTAACACCTGCAGCAGCGGGCTCAGGGGTACCGATTCGGCCAGCGAGGCCATAGCCAGCTACAGCTGTGTATTGGGCACCTGAGGAGGTGTGTGTGTGTGTGTGTGTGTGTGTGTGGGGAGGGTTGTTAGTGACTCAGGCAGCACCGGGGGAGGAGGGTGAAGGCGAAATCGCCAGCTGTCTCTCCAGCTGCCCGTTCTGGCTGCCAGCAGCCGCAGGAGTGCGCCCCTGTGTCTCCATCCCACATTTCTGTCTCACGCGCTCCAGCGTTTGTCCTGCTGATTTAACGCGCTTTAATGCACCGACCTACACTGCGTTCCCACTGCCTGCTATTTTTGGAAGGGCTCTCAGGGTGAGGCGGCATGGAGCAGATCCTGACAGGTGTCAGAAGCGGAGGTGGCTTTAAGACGGCGCCCTCCTGTGCAGGGGCTGGCAGCACCGGGGATGGGGGACTGACACACACACACACACACACACATACACACACATACAAACATACACACATGCACACACAGGCGTGCGGATGCTATCATGACAAAGCGGCAATCAAAACAGCGGAAACACATACAGGGGACAAACACAACACCACGCACAGAGAAGCACACACACCCCTTCTAAGACACATACTGCCTCAAGACACAGACACACGTAAAAAGGCCTGATGTTTTCCACAAACTGGTATCCAAACATATAGTAAACACACACACACACAAACACACGCTACACACAAAATCCTCCTCATCATTTGGGTTCCGCCAGACACCCCACACACGGTGGACACCATCAAAAGCGTATGACGTTTTACGAAGACACGGAGCAGGGAAACATTCTTGAAAGCGTCAGGAGAGGAAAATCGCACGGTGAATGTGACATCCATTAAGCTGAAAGCCCCGGTGACAACACCAGAGGCAAAAAAACACGCTCTATAATATAAAAAACAAAAACAACAAAACGCCATGAAAGGAGCCATGCAGTCACTGTGAGTAAGCTAATGTATTTTTTTATGCCCATGATATCAGAAAGCATTTGTTCTGTTTTGTCCTGAAGGTGTTTTGTGAGTTCAATGTTCTGGGGGTGGCACAAAAATCAGGAAAACGTTGAGCTTGAGCAAAGGGAGTGGCCTCACGTACTCCCCAAGCATCGGTGAAAAGTTCTGAATTACTTTTCTGGGTTTCTGTGTGTGCATGTGAGTGTGGTTACATGTGTGTCTGTGGGTGGGACGCATTCATATCATCGTAAGATTTAAAGACACCTGTGTAGACTGTGTAACCTGGGCTACTCAGAGCGCTGTGTTTTACTGAGCGTGCGGCCAGCTTACATTAGAGAGGCCTTAGACGGTAAACCACAGATTTATTACCGAATTCTGATGTTAATGTTCTTTGATCTGAAAATTCAAACAAAGGAAGCTGCTCCCTACCCGTGTGACGTTCTGGACCCGGAAGAGGCGCGTGATGACGTCCTCATCAGCAGACCTGGACAGGAACTCCACCTGCATGGGTCCGTACTGCTGTGCGCCAGGCTCGGGCCAGTACTGGACACATGGCTGAGGGGCGGGGGGAGGAATCAGCAAGATGGGACAGAACCTTATATTTACAGCTGATAAGCCATTAGTAACAGATGACATTTTTTGTTCAGATATTACTGACTGGAATATTCAGAG
>JAODKF010000147.1:26778256-26802702 GCA_026779585.1 Mormyrus proboscirostris
ATACTGCAGCAAGCTCCCCCCCCCCCCCCACACACACACACACACACACACAGCAGCCCCCACACAGACACAAGGGGCCCCCACACGCACACACACACAAGGGGCCACCAAACACACACTCACACACACGAGGGGCCCCCACCCCACACACACACAGGGGCCCCTGCATGGACCGGCGCCGCTGCTCCCACCTGGAATTCCTCACGGAGCTGGGAGGAGTTGCTCTGGGAGTCCACTCGCAGCATCTCCTTGTAGGTAAGTGCAAAGTCGCTGACAGGGATGGCCGTCTCGCCGCAGAGACACGCCTCCAGGATGGCGTCGTGGATGAAGATGTACTGCTCCTGCGAGACGAGGGGTGGGGATGAAATCGAGCCAAAACCCAATTATCGTGAAAGATAAAGAAAACAAAGCGAACCTCTTCATCACAATGGCGAATCGGAAAAACAGACGACTCAGCAGCGCTGTTCGCTGTTGTGCTGTGGAGACGCCCCGTCACAGATGGCACAGGGGCCCCGTGGGGAGACGCTGGGAGCCGGAACACTGACGCAGGGCCAGTGTAAAGCGCAGCCCAGCACATTAAGGGTGCAGCACCCAGTACAACTAAGAAACACATTCCTTATTCACAAGGAGGTAAACATGGAGGGAGATCGGAAAAGAAAAAAAAACTACTTTGAGAGATACTAATTAAAACTGCAATTCAAAAAAATGTAAACACCGTATATATAATCCATCTTTTACATGCCCGTGTGCATGTGTGTGTGAAGGTGTCTGTGTACATGCACATGTGCCCTCGTCAACCTCCATGAATACGCAACAATTACTCTGACAGCTGTTTTGCATCCGTGCAGTTTTGTTTTAATTTTACATTTTCGGCCATTTTGTCTATGTCTTAAGTTAAACTGCTTGTTGTGTCAGCATAAGACTAAGAGCGGTAATCGATTAAAGTCATTTCAAACTGAATATGCCAGTGCATAGAGGGAGTCGCAGGCCAGACACCGAGCAGCGGATGGGGGGGGCAGCGGCCAACATATTTCCTTACTCTGCCGTGATCGGAATTAAACACCAGCTCATTATCTGTGCACACATCCAGAGCGCACTCAGCAAAGCCATTGTATATAAATAAACGCACACTATATAGATTTAATTAAAGTTATTTCCCGTAAGTAATTCCTAGCATAATGCATGGATAAACAAACGACGGATTTGCATAATGAGGTATAAATATGTAAGCGGCAGGACGCTGTATAAGTTAGGGCCAAACTGCAACGTCTCCCCACGCAGCCAGATTTGCTTCTCGCATCATCTTGGCGAATCTGCATGGAAAGCAAGCAGGTCGTAGTATGAGGGAGGACCAGCGGATCGAGGGGCTCGAGGAGGTCACGGCTAGCCAGACTGAAGCTCAGCACAAGAGGCTACCAGGGGCTCGCTCCGGAAGACACCAACCTGATGAGGAGGTGCGAACTCCAGCGCCCCCTATCAGGGGGTCCGAGCCACTTTGCCCCAGCTCGGCCCACCTGACATCGTCTCATGCTGCTTTGCCCTGCCTCACCCTGTCTCACCCAGCCTCGCCTCACCCTGTCTCACCTTTCTTCGCCTCACCCTGTCTCACCTTTCTTCGCCTCACCCTGTCTCACCTTGCATCGCCCCGGCTCGCCCTGCCACGCCTCCCCCTGCCTCACCTCCGTCTGGATCATGTTGATGCGCCGGGAGCAGAGCGTCTTGACGCAGTTGTAGATGTCCACCACACCCTCGCACTCCGCCATGTCCAGCATCACATCCAGAACAATGTAACAGCCCGTGCGACCTGCCCCCATGCTGGAAGACAGGTGACAGCAAAGCGCCATCCAGTGGCAACAAAAAACATGGCGTTAACCAAACATTTATTCTTAAACAGTCTCCTAGCTCAGTTCACAAATGTCCCCATTCTCATTGTGTCTTTACAAATTATAAAAATGTTAAAAGTTGTATTAACGTGCAGATTCTAAACATGCATGGGAGAAACCATCAGATCAAGCATCAGATAAAATAAAATAAAAGATCATTGAAGTAACACCTCCCACTGATAATAATGAGGATGTTTGTATCCTTTTGTTCTTGATCAGCTTTGAGTGCTAATCACACATTTTTATTCTTGATTGGGGGCTGTGACTGTCATGCATTCTGCCCATATGATTTATCCAGAAAGTTATACATATGTTGCATTAATACAAATCAGACTTTTAAGTGCCATTTGTGTGAGAATTTGCTCGCCCCTGCTTTGGTCAAGTCCTCGTCTGGTGAAGTGGGATTAAGAAAAGCAGATGTCTGTTGGGCTCTAACAAGCAGGAAGTGATGTATGAACAGCCTTTGGCAGAAGGAAGTGATGTCGGAGTGGGAGGGGCATACCTGCAGTGCACCACGATGGGCCCAGCGTCAGGTGGTGTGGAGCTCTTGACGCGGCGGATGAATGCGAGCAGGCCGGTGGCGTGGTAGGGAACGCCGTGCTCCGGCCACGACGTGAAGTGGAATTGGCGAACCTCGTGCTTTGCAGAGTAACCCCTCTGCAAAGGTAAGCTGGAGTTAGGTCTCTTCCAAAAACATATCACTACCGATCTCCATCCTCTTCTGTTCACTTTATAAAGTGATTTAGTCTGGAGTTATCCCTGTTATATACTACACCCATTATCAATCTGGACAGTCCTGTTATATATATACACACACACACACCCCACATCCAATATCAGGGGTAGCGTGGTTTTGCAGTGGTACCACTGGTGCCTCACACCTCTAGGACCAAGGTTCCGTATGTGTGGAGTTGGCATGTTGTCCTGGTCTCGTCGTGGGGTTTCCTCTGGTTTCCCCCCACAGTCCAAGAACATGTGATAGGTTGTTCCCTGCCTTGCGCCCGTAGCCCCTGTGATAGGCTCTCAACCTCCATCAACCCAGAACAGGACAAGTAGTTTCAGAAAATGGATGGATAGATGGAATCTGGAGTCAGTCCTACTAAATATACCACATGCATTATCAATTTGGAGTCAATTATTTCCCGTAGGCCGTATTCATTATCTGGAGTCAATACTGCCATAGTCATAATATCCATTATGAATCTGTAGTTTGCCCTACTCTCTTCATTCATTTTCAGTCTGGAGTGAGTTCAGTCACATACACCATATCCATTACAATCCGGAGTCAATCATTTCCTGTGTGACCATATTCATTACCTAGAGTCAATACTGCTATAGTCGCAATAACCATCATAAATCTGCAATTTGTCCTCCTCTCTTCACCCATTATCAGTCCGGAGTCAGTCCTGTTAGGAGAAACCAGCTCCCTTCATTGCTCTCTGGGAAAGTTTAACGCATCACAGCTTAGCCAAAATTCGGGTCTTTAGCTTCAATTGAGCCTAAAAGATTTTCTTAGAATGCGAGTCATTCAGCACCAGAATGAACTGGGGGGCACAGTTCATTTCAACTGGTTGGTTGAAACAAAACCTTGGTCTGGATTTGTACTCTCTGGACCTGAATTTTCCACCTCTGTCTTTCATGGATTAGTTTTGTGAGTAACTTCCTCCACGCTGATCTCCCTTCATCACAAAGACACTTGCTGTTGATGAACATTCCAGGAAGTGATGTGTGCAAAACAGCCTGAAAGACTAGCGAATGGGTCACAGGTGGCGCCCCTGGGCCAGGAAGACACCACCTAAACATCTCAGGTACATTCTAGAGAGAGAACCAGGAACCTCGCAACGACTGGGCAGCCCAGGCCTGCTGGCACGCTGTCAGGAGGCATGTTTGGGTGGCAGCTCACCCGCTCCAGGGCGAAGGTGCGGACGGTGTACTCCGCCAGCGTCTCCGTCTTCAGCAGCGTGATCTTGATATCGCCATACATGTCGCTGTCGTCCGGCCAGTACTTACAGCATTTCACCTGCCACAATGACACATGCCTACAGTTATATCAACAATTGCACTCACAATTACATTTGCAATTACAATGAGTGTCACCCGGTGCCAGCAATGGAGCGGCATGACTTGCACAGGACCTGATCTCATAATTGATTATTTAATTGATGCAATTATCTGGGCAGGAACAGACCTCACCTGCTGTTCCAGGTGTGAACTGCTTGCTAAAAGAACAGGCCGTCCTCATCGCCGCATAAGGCACCCTGGGAATCTGAAAAGGGCGTTTTCAACACCTGGACTAAAATGACTCTTTTCTGGCTGCCTTCCGCAGCTGTGTGCTGTTTTCCTATTTAAACATTTATGGCAGTTGCTGAAAGCAATGGGCACATTTAATAAAATGCTAGCAGGCATTCCAGGCAGCATGGTTTAATCCCCAATGCATCTTACAATAAACGCTCCTCTGTCTGTCTCTGCCAGGCTGAAACTTATCTGACAGCCCGCCAGTGTTTACCAGATCTAAGCAGGGCCTACAAAAGCAATGGCCTCAAAACCAATTTCCTGTAAAATGGCTAATTAAAAGTTTGCACATCTTCCCCCCTCCCTCGCCAAAGTCAGACAATTACATCAGAAAGGTAACGCTTATTGAACCTTATAAACATTTTTTCACCCATGTTGAGCCAACCGGTTATAATATTTGGGAGTGACAAGCCAAGCAGGTGAAAACGTGCATTTCCCCATTGTGAGAGCAGTAAAAGTAGCCCGCACTGCTATTTCTTGCTGGGGATTAATCAAGCGTACAGCCCATAGATACACCGCCCCCTTCTTTGCATGGGAACGTTGCTCTTCAGTGTACACCCCCGTGCACATTCCGGTGCTGACAACCAGCTCACATCGGTGATTTTTATCAAAAGCATAATAAGTATATTCAGATTGGGTTTTTTTTAGACTACATGGTTAGGCAATTTGTTCCATAGTGGAGCAATATTTCTATGCTTTCTTTCCATGCTTATTCGATCTTGGAAAACACCAGAATCAAGTTCCATACTTACAGCATTGGATCCCTGTCAGTCTAATTCCTTATATGAGTATGTCTGATACAAACCTCAACTCTGAACAACAGAAAGGGAACCACTTTTGCTGAAATGACAGTCCAGGCGTCCAATTGCATACGAGAACACATCGCATGACAGCAAAAAATCAGCAATTCAGCACCAAGTGGCAGGGATGCGGCATTGAGGCTGCAAATCCCACAGCAGTGGGGTCCCGGAAGGGTGAGTGAGGGTTCCGGGGAACATCACCTACCCGGCCCACCTCCACCAGCTTGGTGATCATGACGATGCTGAAGCAGTTCTCCTGCCACACCATGCGCCAGAAGTCGTAGACCGTCTCCTGCTTGGGCCCTGAAGTAGGGGGGAGGGATGGGTCGTGGGGGTTGGTGAGAAGACCCACACAGACCATGATGTCATCATTGCAAACACCACATGGTTGATACAGAGCTGAGAATGACATCACTGGTCAGTGGGCTGGTGTGGGGCTCCAGGAGTTAGGATGCTCTGCATGTGATCCGAAGGTGTCAAATCCCAGAGTTAGTAAGGTGATTTCAGCATTGGGCCTTAACCCCAGCAGCTGGGGTGACTGGCTGGCCCTGCTTTACCAACTGTATACACTCTGGAAACATGTGTCTGCTAAATGAATCAGTGTAATCCAGGGAGAACGTATGCCAGGAAATAAACTGGATGGGGTGCTAGTCTACACTGACTTATCTGCATATTCAGGACTGAAAAACAAGGAGAGAGCAAACAACAGCACACAGACCTGGGGCTGGGAATCAAACCCACATCCCTAAAGTCTGCAGCTGCTTAGTCACCGCACCATACTGCAAGTAACATGCAGTTTGTAAACTTTTTCCTCCGTACTTCTGGGCCGTCGTTACCCACCGCTGTCAAGGGCCTGCCCTCAGGACGCCCACGCTAACCCGCTAAACTGCTGGGCCGATACGATGCTAATGCTATTCATTAGCTGGGTGATCAATAACGGCGCCGGGCCGATACTCATAATGAGGGGCAAGAAAACAAGCTTCAGACCAGGAATACAAAGCGGCCGTGGTACAATTACACAGGGGCAAAGACTGCGGCCATCTGCCAGCTCTCATTACAGTGAGCAGGAACGATCTGCTTCAAGTTGTCAAATCTTTTTCGAGTCTTTGTCGAGTCTTTGTTACAAATGCGTGAAGATTCAAAGGCAGAACTTTTGTGGCTTTCCTTTGGCTTTTGAGCACTTTGGGAGGGGGGCAAGCACTGACTCTGGGTAGGGGGCTACGCACTGACTCTGAGGAGGGGGCTACGCACTGACTCTGGGTAGGGGGTATGCACTGACTCTGAGGAGGGGGCTACGCACTGACTCTGGGTAGGGGGTAAGCACTGACTTTGGCGAGGTCATTCTGGACCTCCTTCCCTTTTCTCTCACACTGGTTGGGGTCCGTAGGGCCTCCATTGTGGCGCCGTGGGACTTGCGTCATGATGGGGCTCATCCGCCCAATGCAGCCCCCCATCCCCCTCCCCCCCAGTCCAATTAGCCCTGTGTCTGGCACTTCGTCGCATTAATTTAAGGGCCCTGATTTGCATCGGATTCCGTGGCCGTAGCCGCCAGCGCCTGTGCATTGTTGAGCTGTTCCATTAAGGAAGGGCTGAATTTGTTTATCTGATAATTAACTACTGAGACCCACCAGCCACAGAGGAAGCAGGAATAAGAGTTTGTCTGTTGTTACGTATGTGTGTCTGTACATGTGTGAGAGAGTGTATGTGTGTCTGTCTGTGCATGTTTGAAAGTGTATGTTTGAGGGAGAGATAGAGAGTGTGTGTGTGTGAAAGAGAGATAGAGTGTGTGTGTGTGTGTCTGTGCATGTTTGAAAGTGTATGTTTGAGGGAGAGATAGAGAGTGTGTGTGTGGGTCTGTGCATGTTTGAGAGTGTGTGTGTGAGGGAGAGATAGAGAGTGTGTGTGTGTGTCTGTGCATGTTTGAGAGTGTGTGTGTGAGGGAGAGATAGAGAGTGTGTGTATGTGTGTGTGTGTGTGTGACTGTGCATGTTTGAGAGTGTGTGTGTGAGGGAGAGATAGAGAGTGTATGTGTGTGTGTGTGTGTGTGCATGTTTGAGAGTGTGTGTGTGAGGGAGAGATAGAGAGTGTTTGTGTGTGTGTGTGTGTGTGTGTGAGACTGTGCATGTTTGAGAGTGTGTGTGTGAGGGAGAGATAGAGAGTGCGTGTGTGTGTGTGTGTGTGTGTATGTGCATGTTTGAGAGTGTGTGTGTGAGGGAGAGAGTGTGTCTTTTATGCTGGATAGACGTGGAAACGGGGAAGACAGGTGAGCAGCTGCAGGGGAATTACATGGTGTACAAACGGGATCAGAGTAGGAGGGGTTTGAAGGCAAGAGCAGGGGGGGTCCCTCACCAAAAGGGAAGGAATGAACAAACATACTTACACCTATACACAATCAGGAATCATTGCAGGCCGAGACGCACAAACACACAGGTATGTAATTATATCTTTGTGGGGACTCTCCATTCATTTCTATGGGATAAACTCTAATCCCAACATGACGACCTTAACCCCTACCCAGCCCTAACCTTAACCGTAAGTAACCAAATTCAATATGAGACTCACGGCATTTTTAGTTTTTTTGATTGCATTCACAGATCTTTGTGGCGACCTGAAAAATGGTCCCCACAACGTCTAAATAACATGTTTGTATTATAATCTACACTCAGACACACACACACACACACACACACCAACTCCTATAGGCAATCAGGGGTAATTGCATACACACAATGATAAAAACCCAGACATTCACGCACTGGGGCACATATACACACATTTACACACATTTACACACATATACACACACATACACAGGCACCTTCCCATAACACCTCACAATTTCCAGCACGCTGATGTCTGACACACATTCACAAGCCCATAAACGCAGCCACACATACATAGCTACACTGTCACAGACTCACGCACACATTCCAAGCTGCTGATGCACACATGCATACATAGACTTCCACAAGCGTGCCCGACACACGCTTATGCACTCTGCACAGGTTTGCACGCTCACGCTTCCAGGCAGACAAACATCTCAGGCACTAAGACGCAGACGCAGTCCTCCAGAGGAGCCGTAGACACTCACCCTGAGTGGCGATGAAGTGGTTGGATCGATGGTAACCCTGTAAGGAAAAGAGACAGTTACAGTACCAGGCTCCTTCAAGTTGCCCCCCACCTGCCCCACCACCCTGACCTAGCACATCACTGCTCGAACGCCTCCATACACGCTCCTTCACAATGCAGATATTATTCAGCTGTCAGAACCTTCAGTCTATCCCAGTAATCCATATCTATCCATGTGCAGTGCAATGAAATGGAACAGTTCTTCTCAGCACCATGATAAGATGTTATGCATTACACTTCCCAACCATTCATTAGCAGTCTTCGCCGACGTATGTTTTCCGCTGAATATCCACTGATTGCGGCCTCTGAATGCGAGCCTGTCGTGTCTGGCCAGCTACGCGATTTCAGCACTAAGCCGGAGACATACTGAATGTTTCCCCAGACCTGTCAAACCTCCTCTGGCTTCCCATGGGAAGGGAGGCGGAGGCCAGGAAACAGGAGAACCATCCACGTAACAGGAAAATCCCAGAATGCAAATTTTCACCACTAATGTTGGGAATCACTAATGTGGAGAAACCCGTTACAAGCTTACGAAACACACTAACTGTGCTGAAGTTAATGACAATAAGGTATGGGGACGTACTGTCCTTAAGGTAGGACATCTTTCAGCAATGCGGATACTGTAAATATAAGGCTGAGACGACCCACCCCGTGACCTTGGCTGGATTAGCGGTTACTGGAAAAAGCTTCATGGATAAAAGTCCCCACAGATACAAGACCCAGCATCTTCCACGCGACATCCATTCCTTGACTAAATTGACGAGTAAAATCAGGAAAAGTGGCCAAAACATGCCGCTTGAGCGAAGCAGGAGAGCAGCCCTGATATCTGGCCGCCGGGCTCCAGGCTTCGAAAGGCTGTCAGGGTCCCTCGCTCCTGCCTCGCCCCCGCCTCGCTCCCGCCTCGCTCCCACCTCGCTCCCGCCTCGCCCCCGCCTCACCAAGGCGTCCACACGACACCGCTTCAAGCGCACTAGCCATGAAAGGTCCTTCTTGAAAGAGCGGACCGGCTTTGACGACAGGAAGCTGTTCTTTACAGAAGGACGGGTGTAATTACTGCGCTTTTCGAATAATTACATTTCCTGCACACACCTGCATAGTAAAACCGACAAAAGCTGGAATATCTGCCTGTAACTTTTTTGGCACCGTGACTTTGACCAAATGAGCAGTTGAAAGATGGATGGAGATCATTTCTGACTTAAGTTCTTCTTAGGTTCTTATGTCAGTCCAGGGAACAGGGGGTATCTCACCACCTTATGATCCCCTGACACACAAATCATCCTAACACAGCCACATTCACAGTGAAAACCGAAGGAGGGGAAATTGATCTCAGGGTCATTGAAGCTTGTCCTCAGGTTGACATGTCTTATCTGTCACACAGAGCAACCCCCCTCCCCCTCCCACCCTGGTGGATGAGTGGAATGGAAATGAATGGCAGCTGCTTGGCGTGTTGAAGCTCCACCCCCCTGCCTTGCTCCTATAGCTACACAGGGCTGAACATGAGCACGACTCAGACTCATCGCAAGGGCAACCACGCCGTGAAGCTGACTAACACTCTAAATGGAGGAAACTGGAGAAGGAGCAGGGATGGATCTTAATGATGATCTAAGAAGCAGACATGGTCTATGGTGCACGACCTCCTGCACTTGCAAAAATTTGACTAAAGTAGATCGACAAAACAGCGGGCTCACCAACTGAGATCATCTGGTGTCTTCTAGAACTACTAGTGTTTAACTATGTTGCTCTAGAATTTTCACTTGACCTCCATTCTACAGGGCTCCTTGATAGTTAGACAGCTGGCACAAAGTAAGCCTTAGAAGGATGTCACATGACTTGGCCACCAGGGATGGCGCAGTAACCCAAAATAACTCAGGAACAGTTTATGGCCATCACTCAAACTGTTATAGTGGAAGTATATCATCACAATGCACATTAAATTACAGAAAAGGACTCAAGATCTGGAGATTACAGGTGACCACATTAGAACATTCCAGAAATTCTTGAGTATACAATTGCTCCCATCTCACTTAGTTCCCTGGCAAAACCAAGAGCTCATTTTGTGCCAGCTCCAACTGTGCTTGTGCTCCCACTGAAAGACAACCCCCCCCAGGACCCTGAAAGACAACCCCCCCCAGGACCCACAGGAACAGCTCCAGGTGTTGGAGGGACACGGGCAGCTCAGATAGGAGAACGGGAAGGTAGCAAACAGAAGATACAGCAACGAAGTACTTACTTCCCTGTTTATCCGAATCTACAGGGTCCAATAAGCCGAGAAGGGAGGGACAGGGTGGGAGGAGGAGAGAAGAGACAGAGGCTAATTAACAAGAGCACCAAAGAGGAATCGAGGATCAGAGGTCACAGGCGTGCCATGGGCAACCTGCACAGATAAACAATGTTAGTGCAGCAAGCTCCACAACAAGGAAGGGACAGCAAGAGGCCCAAAGACATCCTTAGAAGTGCACCTCAAAGCAAGAGTGCGGCTCTCTCCAGTATACTTTGGTATCTGTGATCAACCACTTATGTACGGCATCTTTTGATGTCCAGTCTGCGAGCTCCTTTGCCTTAATGGCCATGCCAAGTTGTTCTGCATGAAAACATCTTCCGCACGGATGAATGTAATGGAAATGCGTGTTTGTATTTGATGGCGATCAAAGCCTCCTCTTCAGAGACACAGCTGAGTGATCTGCTCTTTGGTGATTAAGAACTGACTAACTTTACATTAACACAATGTTTAAGAAACCCTTGGTTAATCTCTGGTTGCGAAGGGGGACTGACTGTTTGACTGACTACCCAGCATCCCAGAGTCTTGTTTTTTTCACTTCCTCTCCCATTCTATGGGGTAGTACCTCTCACAAGTATCCCCAGTTAAGCTACCAGTGTGCCCTGGATGAAGTCTCCTAATGCTAACGCTAAAGCAATGGCAGCCCTGGGTAGTGATGTTAGATTTCATGCCAAAAACACCACCTTTCGGTGGTGCTACGTGGAAGCACTGGTGCAGAACATGGTCACCCACCCTTTAGGTTATCAAGGAACCTCCCAAGCTCCATGCTACAGACACTCCTGAGCAGTTAGTTCTGAAGCATTTCCTCACAATCCTATTAACAGCAAATATTCACAAAATGCAAACTGAAGTGACACTGAATGCTAATGAATGTTAATAGACCCCAAAAGGGCCTTTCCCACATCTTAGCCCTGCTGCATGGTTTTTTAGCAGCCTGGCATCTCCGAAAAAGGTGGTTAAAAAGCTTTGATTTTGACCATCAGTCGAAAACCCCAGGGTGGAACAACTGTTGTACCCTTGAGCAAGATATTTAAATTGTTTCTGCAAAATGAGCAACAGAAATTGCAACATTGAAAAGCTGTTAGTCAACTCTGCATAAAGACGTCGGCTAAGGAGATGCATATTAATACTGATAAGTCCCTTATACAGGAAGCGGGGCTCACTGGTGGAGTGTATAGACAGACCCACCCTAAGTGTAGAGCAAATGCAGACTGACCCACCCTAAGTGTAGAGCAAATGCAGACAGACCCACCCTAAGTGTAGAGCAAATGCAGACAGACCCACTCTAAGTGTAGGGCAAATGCAGACAGACCCACCCTAAGTGTAGAGCAAATGAGCCCAGATCCAGTAGGTGCAGGGTTGTTTTGTGGCAGGGAGGGATCACAGAATCGCTCGCCAAAAGGCGCCATGAGTCACAGGATCTTACGTTGATGGTTTTCTTTTCTGATTTTAGGGGGATCTGGATGTTTCTCCGGAGGGAGACTCACAGATGTTATTTTTAAATTGTTTTTTTTTGGGAGGGGGAGGAGCCAGCTGGCCCCTTTAGAGTGAAGCAGGTGGCTTGGTAGTCAACTGTTACAATCACTGAAGGGTCTTCACCCACCCAGAGTTACATGCAGTACATATGTTAAACTAGATTTAACTACATTTACTGATGCAATATACTGTAAAGACCATATTGTAACACCAACACTGCGATGCTACTTCACTTTGCAAGTCCTGTTAGCTAATGTTGCTCACTTCACACTTTCTGGGGCAAGCACCTGGCACCCTGCCAGTTTAGCCCCTTAATAAGGTACTCGATCTAAGACGAGCCAATGGCCAAGCTCATGATGTCACGTCGAACCATTTCCTATGTCAGCTCACCTCCACACCCAGACGATAGTGATCTACAGCTAAGCTTAGATGAGGAGTCCTTCGAAACGTCTAGTGGGGATGATGTTTGCTTTTCACGCAGATTAAATACACTTTTTAACCCACCCCTGCACAGTGGGACGGGAAAAAAATGTGGCTTCACTGTAGTGCACAAGGGCTACACCTGTGGCCACATCAGCACATATGGTTATGCTGGGGGAGCGGGTATAAATTTAGAATAGATATGCAGAGGTGAACATTCCAGGTCCAGAAAGCAAAAATCCAGACCAAGACTTTGTTTCAACCAGCCAGTTGAGTATAAAGAGTCATGATCACAGAGGACTCAACTGGCTGGTTGAAATAAAAATCTTAGTCTAGGGTTTTACTTTCTGGACCTGAAATGTCCACTTCTGCGGACATGGATCCAGGAAACATGCTGATACAGCCATAGGGATCAATGCCGCTAACCATAGGGATTACCTGACGGAGACAATAAAAGCAGGACTCACGTCGATGTAGTTGGCTTTGATGTAGTCAGAGTTGGGATCCCCCAGTAGTGGATGGAGCTTGACTCGATGGCGGTCGTCTGAAGAGAACCAAGGGGGTATTTGATGTGTGGTACAGGCACACAAGTATATACCATCTACTATACACTATTCCAACTCAGCTGCTCCTTAGGTTTGTTTAATACCAATATTGTGGATTGGGGATGTAATTATGTGGCAGGCATATTGAGGGTAGGTTATGAAAACATCTCACAAAGAACTACAGGCTTATAAATGTCAACTGTGTTAGACCCCTGTGTTTAAAGTGCTCACTTACAACCCATGAGGCTGTCATGTCTTCCCTTGGTCTTGTCCTTCTTCTTAGTGACATCCCATCCTTCAAAGAAACTCTGAGAATCAAGGACAAGAAAAGTTCCTTGAGAAATCTTGCCCCAAAGTCCAAACTCGATTCAACAGTAGTTCAGTAGCTATTAAAATTACAGAGTGGTCAAGTCATCTGAAGAGTCACACTGTCAGAATAAAAGTTGGACCAATTTGTATCTTTGAGGGTAAAAAAAAAACATTTAAGGGACAGCTCACGCCCCCCCCTCCCAGCTCCTAGCCATTACATCACCACAGGCATTTCCCCCCTCCTTCTATAACATGATGCACCTTCCCATCTGCTAACCCTCATGTCATCACAGACTCTCCTCCCGGGAGACAGTGTGAGGCGCTTGTCTCAAATGTGTGCGACAGCCAATCTTGGATCTAGCACCTCCTTGCCTGGCCGCACAGATCGTCTATACCCACACAGACTCACAGCTTCTATATTACGGGACATTTTCCTTTATCTATTTGAACTGAAACTCTCTTTTTGATATTTGCAGCTGCATTATGGTAGCAACGTGTCACATGCATGCTTTATTCTGTTTATTTATTTTTACTTACACTCATTTAGCAGATGATTTTTTTTAAAGTGACATACAATAGAGGAAGCAGAGTCAGAACATGCGGAGTTAAAGTCCTTGCTTAAGGGCCCAATACATGGGATATGAACTGGCAACCTTCCCATCTCAGGCACACAGTCCTGACTAGCAGAGCCATACATCAAAGGTACAAACATTACCTCACGATCCCACAAGCTTAGACCGTGCTGAAACATGCCGGGTGTCTTCCTTCCCAAGACCCCACATCTGTCTTGTTTCCTCTGTGCCAAACCCACAATGCTTGCTTATGATTTCATTCCTCTCCCACTTTTAGGTAAAAACCCCAATAAAAACCCTATTCGGCTCCCCCAGACCCGCATTACATTGCTTGTGCGTCCGGATCAGAGCGGGTGCTGCGCTCTCCCATTCAGAAATTCAGCGTGCTTAAGTTTATAGCTGCATTAGCAAACACACCGGACAGGCAGATGACGTGTACTGTCTGGGTAGCAACACGAGGGTGGGACCAGGGTTATAATTACACAGTGGCTATCAGGGAAGCCCTATTATAACCTATACTGTAGCACGAAAGTGGACATTTTTTTTGAGCTCATCCTAAATGACTCAGGAGGGGCTTTCAGGGGAACTTATGTCCTTTTTAGCAGAGTCAAGTCCCCCTTAGCACCCCCGTAATTCGGAGCATGGGTGGGACTATCGTGAACTGTGGGTTCCCATTGGGTAGGTTCAGCTGTTGATTGACAGCATTAATTCCACCAAAGATAGGATGCAAAGCCTAATTTTCCCCATCACTCAATTAGCAGCCCAGTAACTATTATACAAGCCATCGTCACCCTACATTAAACTAAGACAGGTGGTTTTTATTAATCCCCATTAGGCCAAGTAGGCATTTTATGATGCAATCTATGAATCTACCAATCAACCCGATGCATCATTTCAGATTTCTGGGTTTTATTATCTATCTGTTATTTATTATCTACATCTGTTATTTGCCACTTGCTGGCAATGACAAGGAGATTGGCTTTCCAGAAACATCTAGGCGCTCACTGCTCTTTACAGATACCCTGCATCAATATCACTGCTGAAACACAAAGGCGTGTTATGTAACACTGCACTCTGCAGCGTATCGCAAAATGGCCGCGGCATTGTCACAGCACTCAATTACTCTGCAATAAAACCTGAATGTCACATCACTCTCTTACCTCTGCAATCTGAAATATTTCCTCGGATCCAAATCTTAATTTACCTGTAAGCTCAATGTTGGATCACTCTCTCTCCTGGCGTAACGCAAAACATGTACTACTCTATTTTAATGTAACAGAACAAATGTTACATGGGTATAAAACAAAATGTCTCCCATAATCTTATTCATTTGATCTGTAACAGAGAGTGAATGTGACATTCTGTATCTCCCGATGTAACAAAATATTTCCATAATTTTCTATATTTTCATTAACACAGAGCAAATAACCTTTGTACTGGTACATATTATTATGTGTACTGGTGATGCACATTGTCTTCCATATTGGAGGTCCTGAGTGCTCCCACCTCTTAGTACATAAGTCCCCTCTGCTCCCCAGGGCATCGGTCACATGGGCTTCCCACTCTCTGGCACCCCTCCCCCCCCCCAAACCATGATGCACTGGCCTGGAAGCACCAGCCAGCCACAAATGGCTGTTGAATCTGCCGTATTACAGCCGTGTGGGACTGTCAGGAGAACAGCTGGATTACTGAGCATCGGCACCGAGTGCGAGGATCTAAGGCTCCAGGGGGCTGCAATTCCTGAGCGGAAAATCTAGGCCAGAGTGCGAATTGAAATTGGTGTCTCTGAGTGGAGGTATGCAAACAGGATGGCAAGAACGAAGGGAACACGATCAAAAACAACACTTCTGACAAAGGCGGCACCTCTAACATAGCTGAGCAACTGCTGCAGACACCCTGAAGTCCCTCAGCATGCATGTCCAAAGGGCTAATGAACAGTGACATCAAACTGATAGCAATGTCAGGTGCAAAAAAGACAACACACCGAACGATGTTAGCATGCAGAGGCCATTTACATTTAACCTTCATCCTAAATGCTAAAGCCTCGATGCTAAGCTGCTAGCCTGAGGCAAATATAAATGATGTCAGGCTTTTCCTGGCGCAAGCCGCCGTGGCACTATAGCAGAAGGTGGCCATTAGCAGCTTGCAGCTTTTAGCACAGCGCAATTCCCGCCCAGGCTGTAGAAAGTCTGCTGTGGCAACAACTGATCCAATTCGCCTCTGTAATTAGCTACTCCGTAAGCCAGCTCGCTAATTTATAAAAGCGCTATAGTGTGTTCAGCAGCACACAAAGGCAAGGCTGCGTGTAAAGTCAGTATATAAAGTATAGGGATAATAAGCAGATAAAATGTTATTCTTAAACAATTCTTATTAATCCCGCTGAGTGATACATGCAATACATAACTGCTGTATTCTTTTGTAAGTGACTGTGTTTTCACAAGTGTAAAACCTAGAAGAATCTCACTTTATTCATAGCAAACGTGGCCAGCTAATTTTAGGAGTACAACTTATCATCGTATAAGTGCATTGGCCTGCTGCGAATGCTATATGAAAGTCTCACCTATGCGCTATAGATAGTATCATAATGCGTTATAATGGCTTATACTGACCATTATAATGCATTATGAAGGTATCTATAGTGCATTATAGATGAGGGCTTCATAGGTCTTTCATAACGCATAATAAACATGGCTATAATAGTTATGGCCGTTTTAATTATACTTTATGAATTATAATGCATTATGAAGGTATTTATAAGGCATTATGATGACTGCTTAAAAAATAGGAAAGTAACGTCTTTTGGATGGTGAATTAGGAAGGGGGATGGGGGGGTGGGAGATGGGAAATATCTCTGGCATCGCGCCATAAAACATCACAGACTTCTGATTCAGTGCCGCTCGGCTTTCCAGCGAGTTTTTAGCTGTGTCACGTCCATTGATATAAGATGTATAAGGAAAGAACAGAATGTTCATCCTCCCACTGTTTTTCAGGGTGAGAGGATAATTGTATTTTATATATCCATCTTCAAAGGAGCCATTTCCTGTCCTTTCTATTTAGATTCCCTTTTCCTCAACTTAAAGTCCTTGCTCTGCTAAAATTCACTATGAGTATTTTATTCAAATCTGGTAAAACAAGGCCTTAAGGCTCTTCCATGGGAGATTACAAATGTTTGCATCATGCCCTTGAGTTCTGCTGCTTTAGGCTCTGACAACGTGTCCTTGGAATGCAGAGTCGACCTGCACAGAGGGCAGCTCAGGTCACACCCGCAATCCAGCATTCGGATCAATGGGCACCGCGTGATCCACCTGGAAGCAGTTATAAAGCTTGGCGTTAGATGCCCACTGGTATTTTTGTCTTGTTCATTCCTACAGGCAAGGGACAATCTTGGAAAATATAAGAGAGAGCAATAGAGAAGGAGAGAAATGAATACAGAGACCTGTATATTGATTTTGTGAGCCATTTGTTTTTCCCAAGGGGAATGAGTCTACAAGTGCAGCTGAATTCCGGAGAGGGAGAACCTTCTACTAGCGAAAAAATTGGGTATAGCAGTCCTATTTCTTAGAAAAAAACATAGCTGACAGAAGAAGTCGTCCTCTGTAAGCCAATTTTTCAAAGATAAGTATTCCACAAAGGAGAAATGTTTGAGGGCTGAGAGTCGACTAAAACAAGAGGTTGCCGTGGTAACCCAACATTAGTTGCGGACGTGACAATAAATAAATTCACCCAAAAAAAAAATCTAGAACAACTGTGTCCTGCCTTTGAAGCACACAAGCTATCTATTTCTTAAAGATCCTCATGGTTAATGTTGCAAGTTTATTGAGATGTCCAGCATCTCTCAGAGGTCAAGATCTAGAAGAATTTCTGAAACCTGGATGATGTCTCCCCTTGCCCTGCTCTTCTTTTCAAAATAATGTTGTCTGCAGCATAGAGATGATGTAGACAATTGTACCTTTCGTGGCTGAAATAAATCACACATCAAAATCAAAACCTTAGTTGGGCTTCAAGGTTGGATTAGCAATGTAGATAATTGCAGGTGTAGCATGAGTAATATAATTATGGTCGGCATGAATCTTCTGTTCTTCACCGGCACGTCCTCTGCAAAGAAGGACAGAGGTACGTCCGCTACTCTTCTTGGTATTCAGCCATGTCCTTCTGCAGCCTCTGGCTGCTCACATATTTTGGCACAGTGTCTCTTTCTGTCATGCTTGCCTGCTCAGCATCTAAGTCTGGTAACAAACACCTAAACTCAAGGCCCTTCTACTTTCAAAACATCCAACAAAAAAAAAAAAAAAAACCCAGATGATGTCTCCCATAAAAAGAGCTGCAGCTGAAGAAGACTCAAAGTCAAGGCAGCTCAGGGTTGTGGTGAGGCCAGAGCGGGCAGTAAACAGACTCCAAGCCACTCCAGGTCACTGCCTGAGGAAAAGGGACACCTTTGATATCTTCTGCTAGGCCAAGCAGATTACCTGAGCCCCATGAAGATGAGTCACTCTTCCAGAGGACAAGCTCTGGACCAACTGCTCAACCGGGAAGCTGCTGTTGCTTTATTTAGAGCTGGAACTCAAAGTGAAATCTCCTTTCATGCTGTGCAAACATCATCATAGAGGATCAATCATCTGGCTGCAGGGTGCTGGTATGGATGAACTACTTCTCTCATATCCAATCCTGAACAACCTTGCATCTATTTCTCTACTCTTGTCTGCCAAAGCTGACCTCCACTTACAGGAAGAAATTGTTGTTTATTTACATAACCCTGTTACCCACATGAGAAACGCCTATTCAGGACAGCTGTTTTTTCATGTTTGATGGCCTTTCTGTCCACAGACTGGGAGATAACCTGATGAATGAGTTTTGACCGATATGGGGGGAAGATATCTAGCATGGGGGTGGCCTTACGCCGTTCCCATAGCGCCCTCACCTCATACTCCTGCTTGAACCCGTACCCCTCTGCAGTTTTCATCTGGTTGATGTGCTGGAGCAGGTCGGCTACGCGCACAGCCGGGTGCAGCTGCCCCGTGTGGTAGGGGGAGCCTTTGCGTCCACATGGTCGGCGTGGAGACCCCCCAAGCAAGCTGCTGGATTCATTCACAGAACTACGTGGATCACCTGGGGCAAGAGACAAATAAAGAGAGATCTATTTATGCACAAAAGACACCAGAGATGCGCGAAAAAGAACCATGAGAAGCTTTCAAAGGGGTGAAACTACCGTGAAAATAAATGTACCAAGTATGCAATGTGCATCATATTTCACAGGTATACTCCTAGTGCTACCAGATTTATGGTTTGAGGCATTTTCTCAAAAGATGTTTTTTATTAACCGCGTATGTCCTGTAAAATGCAGGATACAGCAGAACAAGCTGGGGGCAGGACTTAGCCGGGGGTGTAATCACAGGGGAGGCATCGTTTGCTTACTGCGGGTGCTGCAGTTGTGGGCGTCCATGAAGGAGAGTGCCATTCTCTCATCCTCCTGCAGTGTGCTCTGGTCGGTGAAGCTCCTTTCCATGGAGCCCATCATGTGCGTCTTCTCCTGCCTGTAGGTGATGGGCGTCTTGTTGATGTTCACCGGCTTCCTCCTAAAGTTGCCGTTCGGAGAACGCGGGCGGAAGCGCGTAGGAGAGACGAAGAGAAGAAGTGAGTGAGATACGCAAGGAAGAGAGGAAGAGATAAGAGTAGGGTGGAGGAGAAAGAGGGAATGATGAGCAAGGGGAAGATAGAAAAATGAATGCAACTGCTAACAAGCTGGAAAAAACCATGACAGGCAAGAAGCATATGGGGTGGAGGTGAGGTAGGGGGGTCTGTCACTTACGGATAGTAAGAGTAGGTATAGTAGTCCCTTCTGAGGAGCATGAGGACGAGGAGAAAGAGATATAACCACAGGAATAAGAAGAGGAAGAAGGTACACGGGTCTTGGGTTGTGGCTGGGATTCCATCATTGGGGTGGAAACCCAAAATGATTCAGGGGCCCAGACATGATCCAGGGCCCTGGAACATGTCATTAGTCTGAGGGTGATTGGATGTCTAACCTCGGCCCTGGTATCTGCTCAAGAGGATAGACCACCAGCCCACCAGTAGACTCAGCCATGCACTCGACATCCCAGCAGACAGAGGCACGGCCAGCGAGTGGCCAGAAAGTGGACTAAGCAGCCTAATTAAACTTGTTAGCTTGTTACTCTTTAATCAGAACACCATGTGGCATTCCGCCAGGGTAAATTTAGCAATTATCCAGTTGGCAGTCAATGTCATGGTGGCTTAGCAGCCTAATCGAGCTTATACCCCGAGCACTCTAAACTTCTAATGCTAGATCTAAAAAGCACGCTCACCTGTAACTTGCTCACCTGTTTTGTGCTGATTACTGTGCAGCTCAGATTTCATTGTCGTTTAAGCTGAATATGTACTCTGTGCGGTCGTTATATAAGGTACACCTAGCTCGTATCAAGTAGGAGCCACTGTGGCCTTCAGAACCGCTTCACGAGTCGCTGATTTCTGCATTCAGAAAAGCCAATCGGAAGATCACTGCTGTACCGAGATGTCCTGTTTGCCCTTGGGGCCTTCCTGTTAGCTGTGACAAATCTGTCCATTCACCTTTGACCTCTCCTATTAACAGGTTGTCTTTAGCCAATAGAGATGCCATTGACTGGATGTTTTTGTTCATCGCACCATTCTTGAAACTGCAGCGTGTGGAAATCGTAGGAGAGGCTGCGCCTGACATGTTGGAACCGCCAATCGGCACCAATAATTTCACCATGATCAACACAACTTAAACCAGGCATCTTAGCCACGGTAACACTTACACTCATGATTTCCTGCTGAATATATTCAGTTTACTGTTTGTAAGAGCAGGCTGTTTGCCTTCGCCAGTAGGTGCACCGAATGACCTGACCATTCAGTGGTATCAGATTTAAAATACACTTTAACAGTGAACGATTCACGACTTGCCTCCATTGTGACAGAAAAGCATGATATTAGGCAGACAATAAAGGATTGAGACTGGTCCTGTTTTTTTCACACTCAGGAAAGAAAACCATGTCTCTAATTGAATCCAGTCACGCGCAGGAGTCACAGCGTAACGTGTGAACAAGGTGCACGTCTCCGCGAGTGTCCCAGCAGAGGCCATCTGCTTTGTAATTAAAATGTCATTCGGTATCTATGTTAAGCTGGAACACAGGACCGCATACATGCAACTGTGCCAGAATGAGCTCCTAAAGCGGCTTCTGTCCTCAGTAAACATCCTGCAATCACTCCTAATGTCAAACCGTACAAACTGGGAAACTTTTATGTTCTTCAGTAAACACACTGTTAAAGTCATAAAATGCCAGTGTCAGTAATTCACCGTCCACAGAATGAGGTGCTACTGCATCATGATGCTTGTGGGAGTTTTACTTACACAGGATGTGGGACCAAGACATCTGATTGGTTGGTCCAGCTTCCTATAGTTGCTTGGATCCACCTCCTCTATAATCTGATTGGTTATCTCTCTACAATCACCTTTCCTTCTGCCCTCAGAAATGTCTGTGCAAGTAAAACTCCCATGAACCAATATGAAACCGGACTTCACTCCTCTTTGAGGCTGTTACAGTTTCCTCCATAATCGCCGACCTCTGAGAAACTACAAAGAGGATGAAAAGCCCAATGGGACTTGCATAGATTAAACCGACAGGATGGATAGCCCACAGATTTTAATATGGGGGTATCCAATCCACAGACACCCTACCCTCTTGCAATCAAGAGCTTGGGGAGTCCAGAGAACAGAGAAGCTAATCATTTCGGAAAGCCCACCTTTTCCTACCCAATTACCGGCTAATCTACCGTCAACACCATTGCTACCCACATGTAATTAAGGGAGTAATTGAATTGCATCCCTCTTAATTAAATATTTCACACTCAGATAAGATTTTTAGATTACGCTGTACTTTGGCCCTCTAGCAGAGTTCAAATTGGTGCCACCGTGTTCTACAAAAGCGCCAAAAAAAGTATTTCACCATAATTCAAGAATTTGCACCTCTCAAGAACCCCTGTAAAACAACTATGTTTACAGCTATATCAGTTTTTTATATGATAAAAACCCAAAAATTGTCTGATAATTGGCTAAAGGAACATTCAAGTCGGTTAATATCATCCAATATGGCCAAAGACTGACCCCAATCTTGAATTGTGTAGCAGGACATACAAATCAAACATCTATGTCTTGCACTGCATGCAAAAACGTATTTGGGTGAATATGGCTGATTGTTTAGGACTGATAAGAGGGCCTTCATGATGCTTGGGATATCTGATTTTTCCTTAAAGAGGAGCAAACTTCCCCACTGGATAGGCTGCTTTGCAAACACTGAAAAGTGGTAAGAAGCTTCCTTAACTTACCCCTTCTTGATGATGATGATGATGGCACCCAGGAGCAAGATGAGGACCACCAGCCCACCAGCACACACCCCCAGGATCAGTCCCATCTCCTCCGAGTGCTGGGACACCTCTAGGGCCTTCTTGTGGTCCTTACAAGCTGCTGTGTGATGCAAAGGAGATGCAGGAGAAATGAGGCAAGCCAGGAAAACACAGATGCACAAACGGAAGCACACCAAGACAGACAGACAGACAGGAGACAGACAGACAGGAGACAGACAGACACATCAGACAGACAGACAGACAGGAGACAGACAGACAGGAGACAGACAGACAGACAGACAGACAGGAGACAGGGGACAAATGATTGCAGGAAGCAGGAAACGCAGTGGATAGTTCATCATTCTCATCATAGCACAGGCGATGGCGGCATCGGAAACCTCGTCATTCTTATCAGAGCACAGGCGATGGCAGCATTGGAAAGCTTGTCATTCTCATCACAACACAGGCGATGAAGGCATCGGAAAGTTTGTCATTCTCATCAGAGCACAGGTGATGGCGGCATCGGAAAGCTCATCATTCTCATCACAGCACAGGCGATGACGGCATCAGAAAGTTTGTCATTCTCATCAGAGCACAGGCAGTGGCGGCATTGGAAAACTCGTCATTCTCATCAGAGCACAGGCGATGGCGGCATTGGAAAGCTCGTCATTCTCATCACAGCACAGGCGATGGCGGCATCGGAAAGCTTGTCATTCTCATCAGAGCACAGGCAATGGTGGCATCGGAAAGCTCGTCATTCTCATCACAGCACAGGCGATGGCGGCATCGGAAAGCTCGTCATTCTCATCAAAACACAGGCTCGTCATTCTAAGTATGACACCACGATAACTCCCAGCTAAATCTGAGGAGAAGTCACATCAATCTCTGCCTCTTCCACACAAAAGAGAAAGAGTGTATCAGCGGGGGAATGTGGTGTGTGAGTGTGTGTGTGTGTGTGTGTGTGTGGGGGGGGGAGTCCTTCCAAAGTGATATGTGTTACTAGAAATCGCCCTGACACTGGAAAAAGGAGGGAGGGCATACGTGCAGCCTGATTGTTTGAAGATTTTTCTTTCTAGCTGCACTATTGCAAAAGAGAATGGAAGCAGAGAAGCAGTCTTGGGGTTAGAGGAAATCTAACGAACAATATTATGATGGACATGTTTTAAAAGCAAAGACTGGAGATGGATGTGATGTAGATATGTGGGTTTGGGGACAGGGTACATTATCTACCAGAAGGAACCAATAAATGGGCACATTTTCAAACTGCCTAAGGTCACGAGTTCATGATTTCTGTCGCATTCACGTTTCCTGCAGCAGGCAGCTCCTTTCTTGATTACCCGTCTGGCTAAAATGGGAGAGACTCCATTCACACTGCTCTGCTTCACTGCCCTCCTTCACTACCCTGGTTCACTGCACGCTTCACTGCACGCTTCATTTCAGCCGTTCTCGGCATAAAATGATGCACGCCTTATACCCCTTGACAACCAAAATGTAATTACATCTTTCCCCAGGCACATGCATCGACACATACATACATACACACACACAGGTTAGTAATTATATCTTTGTGGGGACTCCACACATTTCTATGGGGAAAACTCTAATCCCAACATGATGACCTTAACCTCTACCCAGCCCTAATGTTAACCATAAGTAACCAAACAAAATATGAGACTTTTGACATTTTTAGTATTTTGATTGCATTCACAGATCTTTGTGGGGACTTGAAAAATGAAACATCAAAATAACAGGTTTTTAGCACATTGTAACATAAACCTAATCCGCACACACACACACACACACACACAGAGTGCCTTTGCAAAGCCCTTTACTTTCATCACGTTTTGTTAGTCACACCTAAAACTCTGAATGCAAGAAATTACATTTTTGCCCCTGTTCATTAAAGCAAATCCAGCACATTCACGTTTCAAAAAATATTTTTACATTCAAATGTAATCAGCCCCCACCCCCACTTTCCCCAAGTTAACATTTTAGAGATAAGCCTTTGGCAGCAATTACAGTGCTGTGGGTAAAGGCTGTATGAACTTTGCACATTAAGAATTTGGAATTTTTGCTCATTTCTTCAAGCAAATTTGCTTCCGTTCAGTTAGAGATGGTGAACAGCATCCGGCCTTGGAGTCTGACCTTTGGCTGGGCTCCTACAGAAGCTGCTCCTCTGTACTGCTAATTCTGTGCTTCTGCTCAATGCTGATCTCCACAATTCAACTAAAGTAGGTCCATGTCCAGGACTCCCCTGTATTTGCATCCATCCATCCTGTCCATGTTGCAAATGAGTTCGATAAAAATCCCCTCTAAAGCATAATGCAGCCACCCCACATGCTTGACATCACACATGGTCTTTACCT
>JAODKF010000147.1:26803055-26813631 GCA_026779585.1 Mormyrus proboscirostris
GGTTTGACTTACACCAAATATGGCATTTAAATTCAGGTTCATTATGCCACAGAACATTACTCCTGAAGGCCCGGGAGTCTGTCACATGACTTTTGCCATATTCCAGGCATGACTTAATGTTGACATTTGCCAGGAATAACCTTCATTTCACGAGT
Organism: Mormyrus proboscirostris; assembly: GCA_026779585.1. NCBI lineage: Eukaryota > Metazoa > Chordata > Actinopteri > Osteoglossiformes > Mormyridae > Mormyrus > Mormyrus proboscirostris. The sequence continues at coordinate 26,803,211 of JAODKF010000147.1, forward strand.
CTCCAAAGAGACCGAAGTTGGGTTTAAGGGACGGCTGATTCCATTTCAAGAGATCATTGTTGAACCCGTTTTCGGCCGATAACGATGCCACTTGGTCTGGGTGGCGACTCTCCTGCGACTTTACCGCCAACTGCCCTTCACTTCTGGGCAGTTAAGCAGGATGAGTCAGTCTTGGTACGGTCCGGGCTCTGGCTTAATTGTGCCCCTAGGAATGTCTGACAGTCACTCTACGCCATTTTTTTTTCTCCTTTTGCTTCCTAACAATTTAATTTCAAAGTTTCATGAGCAGTTCATTGGTGCTCACAGAAGCATGACTGATCTGACCTGCTGTTTTAGAAATGAGACTTCACAGTTCTAGAAATGCATAAACACTTATGTTTGAAAATTACAGCTAAAAGTAATCCAATTTGCATGTATTTTAAATTAACCTCAAAACAGAGTGAAACATTAAAGAATTAGTTGGGTCATGGATGCCTTCTGAGTGAAAGTCTATTTAAAACTGACAAAAAGGTGAGAAGATTTCTAAGTAGAAAGACAGAGAGTGTGATGTTACACTTTGCATCTCTTAATCCTGGCGGGAATGCTGAGTAATTCTCAGATGCCTACAGCGTCTGGTGATTGAGCAGTTACTATTGTAATGGTCAACAGCCGAAAATGGCTCCGGAATTAAAAATAACCACGTGAATGTGTCATAGTGGCAAACAAGATGGCATATCTGCTTATTCTACATGATGGCAGTGGTCTGCTTTCCCGAGTCCAGCTGTGTCCTAGATGCAGAGAGCAGTCTGCATACAAGTGTCTTTTCCAACATCAGGCCCCTAAACAAGCAAGCCAAGGGGTCCACACAGACCCCAAGGAAGCTCCAGATGGGCCAGTATCTGCTGCCTATGGCAGATCAGCTCAGTATTAGGGCTTCAACAGGTAAACCCAAGTTACAGTCAAATTTAAAAAGATTAATTTTCTGCTGATACTGGCCCACTTGACCAGTATCTCACCTTAAATATTCTCCCAAAATGCTCTGCTCTCATTTGCCGGTGCTGCCCCATGTGACCGCATTTGACCTTATGAGGTCACATCCTGTGAGACTGTGGGCTTAATTTGCACATTTGTAAACTCAACACAGCACATAGGCTGCAGTGGGAGGCGGGTGCTACTGCCGCCCGAGAACGCCACCTGGCTGTGACAAGAGCCTGCCACAGTCTCCCAGCTGCTCCGCTAGTGTAATATCATCACAATGGCTGCAAGAGCATACTGTATTAAAAAATCCTCCCACTTTCCAACCACTTACCCTGGTCAGATTTGGAGGGGGGCTGGAGCCTGTCCCAGTTCATCATAGGGCAAAAGGCGGAGGGTTCTGGAACACAGGTAACTTTGTTCTTAAGTTTCTCCGACTGCCGGCTGACAAATATGTCCCCAGCAGAGAAGCGCTGTTGGCAGTCCGTGGGCGGGGGGGTGGTCCCTTCTTTATCAATAAGCACAACCATTTGCCATGCTGGCATTTGGTGGCATCCTAACAATTTATCCTGGGCAAACTAGGAACTATTTTATTGAGGGTCCCCAGACTGTCAACACAAGCAGGATACTGGGTGGAATTTACTGGACTCAGCCAATCAATAGAACAGCCTCATTTCATCTAATATGCTGCTTTTTCATCGTTATCATAGACGTTGCTCTGCAGGAAATCAAATAGACAGAAAACACTCCATTCTAAAGATCCCCCTTTGTGATGTGTGGGTCTTTTCTTTGAAGGTGTTATCCTTCATGACTGAAACACGTGAGCCACTAACCACCCTGATGGAAAATGCCGTCACCAAATAGCTTGTTTGTAAATATAGAACAGAAGAACTTTTGAGAAGATTTTTTTTTTTAATTTACATGTTGTTGGCATCCCATCTAGGGTACCTGTGCCTCGTTCCCTGGACTTCCTGGGAGAGATTCCAGACTCGTCACAACCCCGTTCTTGATAAGTAGTCAAGGACGATGGATGGATGCTGATTTTGGTGGCAGCCATGTTTTGTAAACATCACCTATACCCATTCAGGTGAGCTGGTTTTCCGATCTCTATTTCATTACACCTCTGATGTCACGCTAATCTTCTAAATTTCGATTATGTCTGACACAAACTTCAAATTATCTTCCTAATGAATCTGTCCACCTGCTGACTGCCCAGTAACTAACCTGGACTTCAGAAAATGAACGGGATTCTTCTCTTATTGTGGCGCCGCCAGGAGATTCTTAATTAATATGTCACTTCAGAAACGAAAACAAGCCTCCACCCGTTTTTCATCGCCACCAACAATCAGGTTCGTGCCGCGGTTCTCATTAGAGCCACGTTAGCCCCCGATGGCCGACGCGGCCGATTAAAGGAAACGACAAAGAAGGAGTTCAAAAGCCACAGATGTGGCACAATTACGGCGAGGTGTTCGGTTCGATTGAAGCACCCTGTAAGACCCGTCGTTTTGTGAAGAAAATTACAGACTAAGAATCCTTCGATTCAGTCTGACTGACAGGGCAAAGGGCAGATGACGATCTCCATCCACAGGTTTTCCATTAATTAAGCAGAATCCCAGGGAAGGGGATCAGTAAGGGGCTCTGCAATGTAATATGAACATTTTTCCACCTGGCACACAAAACCTGCTGCTTACCCATAATCCCTTGGGGTAAATAACCACCATGTGACACCTCCGCTTGCCTTGGTGTGGAAGATGGGGTAGCTCCCATGAGGGTCTCCATTTAGGGCCATGACTAATATGAGGGTGTGGAGGGGGGGCAATATCACACAAAGGAGCTTCCCCCCCGCCCCGGCACAGGGCAGCGCGGCCGGGTCCTTTGATGTCACCCAGACTTAAATTCAATTTACGAGTCCTTTTTCATGTTTCCGTGAAACTTCTGTGCAGCAGTGAGGAAAAAAAGGAGGAGGCTCTGCTTCAGATGGGGGGCCGCAGGTGTCGCCTCAGCCGGTTTTTGATGGTGCGGGAGGGGGGGGGGGGCATTCTATTCTGTCTAGTCCCCTAAGACGCTCCTTTCACAACTCCATTACCTTACTTCATCGGTCTACCACCTCCAAAGGCAGAACACGATAAAAGTGGCCATGCCTCCCCACCCCCAAGGTGCCCCCCATCTCAGCGTCAGTTACCAAAGGGAATACCTCAATGCTCCCAAGCACCCCCAGGTCAGACATAGCCTGAGCACCCCATCACAGTGTCCGGGAAATGTGTGACTCACATCCATAGGCGAAAAAAACATAAAAGCTGAGTCAAACATGACTCAGTGTGACTTCTGGCCCCCGGGGCCCGGGGCCCATGGCCCTGAAGCCAGCCCCAGTAATTAAGGTGGCCACCCGGCAGTTCAGGTACAATAAGAATAATAACAATAATGATGATAATGGATTACATTTATACAGAACCTTTCATCTGGGGGAATTCACGGCCATTAACTTTGCTTGCGGAGGGAGTTCAGTTAGACCTGGTTGACGTACAGAAGCTATTTTGTGCCAGAACACTCATCATACACATGGGGGTTTTGAGTGATTGCACCAGGACTTATTTACCCAATTACACCGGGGGGGCTGATCTTCCGTCAGGGAACCGGGCATCAATTTGGCGAGAGCCTGCGGTCCCTCTATATGTCTTTTCAATGAGGGCGGCTCGACGTGGCCCGGAGTGCTTTTTGGGGGGGGGGGGGGTGCAGGCCGCTCAAAAAACACAGCGTTGACACAAACATATTACATAACCGAGGCGCTGAGTTACCTTTGCGGGCGATGCGGACGCAGTTTATCCTCGTTTCCTGAAAGAGGAAGGAAAAACAGCAGTCAGGTGTGATTTAATGGTGTTCGAGAGGCACAGGCCACAACGCAGAGATCCAGCTTCACACCAATCACTGTCGGCACGTTTTCATACAGAGAGAGACTGAGACGGATGTTTTTATGTGCCTCCCCCCTCGCAGGAATACCCTTCAGCGCTTTCAGACGCGCTAATTCTGTGACATGCACATACCTGCTACCCCCGGATGAGAAAAGCAGGCACGTTTTTGAAAATGCAGCAATTTGCTTTATTTTTAAATGATAAGCCAGCTTCACCTGGGAGACTTTTTCTTCGGCTACAGAAAAGCGCGTGATTTTCCCAGAAGCCCAGGCACACCACCTGACCAGCATTACAGCTGTATAGTCCTGCTGTGTTTGACTTCATATGGGTCAAAGTCAGGCAACAGTAGCTCATTTCACCTGGTTTTAAATTGTAATTCCATGGAGTTTTGTTTCCTATCATCCCCCGACCCGCAGACACCCCCAAAGCCTGTCCCTATACCCTGTTGGAGAGCTTCCACGCCCTGACACCACTTTCTGACATCCAAGCAGCTGCCTTCTGTTTTAACGTCCCTCACAGTTAAGTAAAATCCATCACCACCTGGCCCTGAAAAAGTCCCCCATTGCTTCCTGCCATCTTCCATCTCATGTGGCTCAATTCACCATCCCACATGAAGAAAGACTTATGGGAGAAATAATATGTACATAAATGAGAATACATCTGACTTTGTCATTGGATCTGACAGATGTCAATCACCCCTGACTTACCCAGTGAGCAGAAAAAGACAAATAAAAGGGGAGGGGCCTAATGATCAGCTTTTGTAGCACTTGAAAGGAACAAATAACACAGACACTGACTTGCATCCTTGAATCCAACCCACCAGCCTACGTGTGCGAGCCCTCGCATGCCAGGCCTGTCAGCTACCCTGTGTTTAACGTATGAATTACAAACACCCTGTGTGAGCGGCGAAAAAGGGAAAATAAAATAAATAAATAAAACACCCAGCTAGAGAGGCACTCACAGTATATGACAAGTCAGCACGGGAACCGAATCATGACAGATCACCGCTGCTGTCTGTGACTCGGGCGCCAGGGCCCAGAAGTGGCAGGAGGTGGAGTTAATTAGCCGGCCTTCTGGGCGAGGGGGGGGGGGGGCTCCAGTGGAACGGGGCACTAGGACAGCAAACCCTCCCTCTGCCCAGAAACGCCGGCATGTGGACAGACGTCTGCAGCAACCCTATGGACTGCGGCACTGGGTCTGGTTTTTCTAGAACATACTGTCAGAGAATCTGAATGCATGCATGATTACCCAGCTGTATTTATGTGCATTTTATGTAAAAGAAAGAGAAAGTGGGAGAGCAACAGAGACAGAGAGAGAAGGAACGATGTGTGTCGTGCGGAAGGTCTAAGCTGACAACAGAAACAATTCTGACTGCGTTACTTCTAGATGAGATGAACCTGATAAATCTTAGCGGAGCAAAACAAAAACACAAAAATCAGGGACCAATTATTCAAAAACGTTTTGTATCCACACTAGTTAACAGCTCCTTGTTTCATCATTGACAAGCAAGACTCTGAGTCTGCAGCTGGGAAAGCTTGAAGTTATGAATTGAATTAAATGGTCATGGAGCCACACAGTGAGCTATAGAACATATAGCTAAAAGTGAATACACGCCTAGACATCTAGAGTATCCAGTTTTCACCACTTGTCTCTTGTGAAGCAGCATGATGTTAAAAAATGTGTTTTCGGCTGCTGAGGTGTCAGCCGCTTCGATACTGTCTACCACAGGGGTGGAGACACACTCATAGACATCCCAGGGCCAAGCGGCTGAGTCTCTGAGGTCAATGACAATCGAGCATTTGGGATGAAGCAAACCAGTAATGCAGCTTTGTCTCAAACGCCATCAAGGAGGTCAACAACCAGCCAACAGGAGCTCCAAGCTCCACCAGTGTCATAACGCGTTATTGAGCGGGCAGCATATCAGCTAAAGGCATGTGAAAGAGACAGTCAGCCTCTTGCACAAAATGAAATATGCAGTGTCGCATTAAATGCTCTTTCCGCTTCACCTTCTGACCCCAGATTCAAGCAGAATGACCAGGATCTGTGATGCCGCGAGCCAGAAAGGCTGATTATGTAGAAGCCCCCAGGAAGGCTGAACGTGTTCCAGGACCGAGACGACGCTGAGTTAACCGCCTCTTTCCGAGAAGCGATCTCTCCTGTGTTTCCAGTGACGGCGAATACCCGGCCCCTCTAGTCTTTTCAGAGTGCAGAGCCTTAAATCCTCAGTAGCTACCCCCCCCCCACCAGGCATTTGTGTGCTGTTGATTTATGCAGCCCGCTGCACTAGTGCCAAATACAGCTCCGTCAGTACGTGTGCGTCGTGCCCGCCAGCTGCTCCGGGGGCGATTACGGGGTCACAGGGTTGCCAGCTAGCTGCTGTGTTCACTCTGCTGTTTGCACAGCTGCCTTGACACGCCCCAGCATCTGTGGGATTGGCAGAGGAGGGAGGAGCTCTTGCCTCGCCGCACTCTCCCGATTGGTCCAAAACTTCCAGCAGTTGCCCATAGGCGCTAGAAGGCAATGCCTCTCAGCAATGCATCCGAGGTCGAACAGTGACACTCCAGCCACCCACCAGCACACGCTCTGCAGCTGAGAACTCTCTCCGAAAAGCATATGACGCTCCCGCTTCTCTTCGCCCTACGCCTCCATCCTTTTATCAACACAACCAATTATCTAGTCCTGGCTACAGTTCCAGTACACGGTACTGCCCACATAGCGGAGCACGCCGGCGACCGGCTCTCCTTCAACGGCGGCCATTCTCTCGAAGCGGCTCTCGGAGGTCAACAGCATGAAAGACGCCCCTTTGTCCACAGCAGATTAAACTAAAGCCTCAAAGCCGCACCACACTTTCTGAAACCGCATTGCTTTAAAATGATCTGTGGTGATTATTTTCTGAACTCTGATGTGTGCCCTGGGACATCAAAATGCCGGTTGCAGAAACGCTAGGCTTTATTATAATTTACTGTCCGTATTAAATATTTATTATAATTTGATCCCTGCATAGTATAAGCAGGTATGGAAATGGAGGATGGATGGATGGATGGATGGATGGATGGATGCGTATTTCAAATATTTGTTGGGTTTTTTAACAGGAAGTTGTTTAAGTCAAAATTATTCTGTTTTTCTTTATCCTGAAGAGGCTGATGTGCATTAGCTGACATTTCGCAGGGTGTTTTGTGTCAAGCCTTCTTATACAAATGCACAAACTGCTCTCAGCCTCTCACTTCTCTGCCAGCAGCTACTTACTCCTCTGAAGTTACTCATGGCCTGGAAGTAGATCAAATAGGTCTTCCTGGGGTCGAGGGGAGTGTTCCAGTAGCCATTGTAGGTATGGTTGTCCCCCACGGTGAAGGGCGCGGCCTCGGGGAGGCTGCTTGGTGCAAGCTCGGCCGTGTAGTAATGCGACGCTCCCTTGGCATGCGCCTCGCTGTGGGACGTGGCCACCGGAAAGCAGTCTTGTGGCCCCAGCTCCCGCTTCACCTTCCGGCTGCTGTCCTCCTCCACCACCACCTGGTACGTGCTGTGGACGGAGCAGAGCACACTGGCACCTGCAGGTTTGACTTCATAGCCAGGTGCACTATCCACAGTGCACCACTAGGGGGATCGCGTCAAACACAAGCAGCAACATACCTTGATCCAAGCACAAGAAACAGAAAAATTAAATCAGTATCTTGACTGAAGTTTGAATGTCAGCCAAGTTGTTTTTTCCTATCTTACAACCTTGAGATGTGACTTTTCAGAGACATTAATTCCAGAAATGTCTGTAATCACACACCAGCAGTTATTCATTATGGAGTTTCCTTATCAAGGTCTACATGAAATACTGGCAGTTATCTTCATGTTCTGAGAGCTGTTTTTTTACTAATAAAATGTGACAAAATTGATACTAATGTTACCACAGGGAAAGCGATAGTAAGGCTCCGTAAAATTACTATATCAGGAAAGAAACTAGGATTCGAACAACATGCTGGCCTCACCTGACGGGGGCTCCCCTGGCCTGGGCAGGGCGCAGCAGCACAGTGATGGTATTCTCCGTTTCGCTCAGAGGGGAGGGCATGTCCCCGTAGTCAAAGGCGGGAGCTGCGGCGACAAGCAGACGCTCTCATATGTCCGCAGCTGCCACATAAAAATCTCTCGCTAGACATCCCCTTTAAATAACTGCGCACTTCCCTTTAATATCCTGACTTTCTTTATTCCTTCAGGCTTCCTGCAGGTACCGGCCCAGAATGCAATTAAAAGCGAGCGGGTGTGACTGGCTCGCTGTAAAGGGATTGTGGGGCGAGTCACGCAGATCACCAGAGAGCAACACAGCAATAAGGCAGTGCTACCCTGATTACTGTTTAATATCGGTAGTCAATTAGTGAGAGGAAGCGAATCCAAAGGAATCAATAATTAAGACATTAATCCAAGGCTTTGGAATTCAGCTGACAGGGCAGCAGAAATGAGAGATGATCAGCTAGCTATCTCTGTATACCACCCCAGCATTGGTGCCACAAACAGAGGGGCAGTGACATGCAATAAGGGGGGGGGGGGCCGAGAGAGCCTTTGTCCTGCTTCATGTTCTCTGACTGTGATCCAGGAGATGCCTGCCTGGATCCCTTTCCCAAGATTCCTGCAGCCGATACAGTAACAGAATATGTGTGCATGCGGTCTGCTCCCCAGCATAAATACCCTGCAGCCTCCCTGTACCTGCTGCGGCAGAATAGTCCTTGCCTGATGGCCCCCTTGACTGTCACTTAGCTCTGGGGTGACAGCGCTACCCGCATCCTGGAGACCGGCGGGCACACGGTGACGGTATGCCCAGGCGGCACCGGAATCTGCCAGGTGCTCGCCAGTGTCCCGGCACCCTGTCGCTGTCGGGATCAGGTGCCTGCAGCTGCGGTCGCATTATTAAAAGCAGAACTGTCTAATGAACTGTGCGGCATCGGCGGGAAGCGCCATGGCAACCCGGGTTCTGCGGTCGAACAGAAGGAGCTGAAACTGAGGGCATCGGAGCGACCCGAGCCTGTCAGTCACTGGTGGGGGAGTGGGAGCACCATGGGAGGGTAGGGGGGGGGGGGTGGGGGGGGGCTGGGAGAGTGCTGGCCGGAAACGGACACAGCAGAGGCGGTAACCGGCGGTAACAGGGGAGCACCGCCTCAGCAGCAGCCAGGATTAAAGAGCTTACCGCTATGAGGCGTGTCTTACACCAAGGGGTGTAATGACTCAGGGATGCTTGAGGTATGATCAAACATTCAGGGGGGAAAAAAACCTACGGGCTTTTTGGAAATGACTTTTCGTTTACTGCAGGCCTGAGGGCGGTGAAAAGTGATTATCGTGGGGAGGGGCACATAGGATGGAGGCTGGTGGAGGAAGAATTACAATCGAGGACACTGGTGATCGGTAGTACGGGAAGATGAACACAGATGCGGTGGCCCTGACTTGGAGAAACTCACGGAAATGTCACAGAAAAACAGACCAGCCTATCAGCAGTCACCCTCCAATTACAGATCTGCCTTGTTAACCGTTCAGTCTTGGTTCAGTCCTGAAAGATTAAACTGCTGGGAAGATTGAAACTCATGAAAGATTAGACTTTTGGGGTGGCTCATTCCATTGAAGAAAAGAAATACAGGCAAAAAGATATTTAGCAGTATACTCTGCAGAATCTCACTGCTATTTTGGACTAAAGTCCACCTCGGGGCTTCCATTCTCAGCTTAAGATTTTCACATTTTATTTTTGTCCATGTAATGTCCCTTTAAAGCATATTTGGACAGTAATTGCCTTCTCTAATGTCAAAGCCATTTATCATTAAATTAAGGACACTTCATTCTCACCTTCACGGTTTAACTAAGTGACTAGCGTATAGTGGCTTTGCTGAAAAGGCAAACTTACACCAGGACGGATTTACACGGCTGGCAAGTCCTGGCAGCCGCGACAGAAGCAGCGGCATTGCATGGTTTAGGAAGATGGCGTGACTCATAACTGGCCCGGGTTTGCCTGTTTCGTCATTCCAGGTCTGTCTTGGCAGCATTATACACCGATCAAGCGCGTCTCACGCACCCAGCGGCCGTAAAAACGGTTAAAAGCCTGAGATATCCATCAGTCAGACCTTCATGTCTCAGTGATGTCACTTTGTGAGAAGCTGGAAAGCGCTCTGTGTTCCAGCAGGAAACCGTCACTCTTGTAAATTCTGTTCACCATCCCGCAACCTGAATCCCCAGGTCCGTAATTAAGGAGCCCTCGTCCAATTCAATGCGCTCCTGGCACTGAGACGCAAACAGGGTTTATTTAATGAAAAATCCGCTATCAGGAGTTCCTGTTCCTGGTTCCCTAAATATACTCATGTCAGTGGAAACAGGAGAATCAGTCACACAGAAGCGTTACTTTTCAGAGATGCCGGCGGATAAGGCAGGAGAATAATGTTCCTCACACACCCTGCGTACTCTGCGCCGGTCGCTCTGCTCTGTGTGATCAGAAATGTCTTCTAGCTTCATTAGTCTCGCCGCCTCCTTGTTTTTGTGCATCTGCCTGACTGAACGTTTTCCCACCTCTTCCGCATGGCTGCCCCAGTGTCCCCG
>JAODKF010000147.1:26823494-26844523 GCA_026779585.1 Mormyrus proboscirostris
GGGGGATGTTGACTAATGGAATAATCAAGTCTGAAGGATATTGGAAGATGGACCTGAGGCATGAAGATAGTGACTCATACCCGCATCTTCCCTGTTGTGAGGCATCTACTGCTCTCTACCTACAAATTCACTTACAACAAAAGCCATCTGCAAAGTGAGAAGTTATTTATCCACATTCGTTTCAGGAGCCCCACAGAACGGCATCGCTTTGTTGCTTGACCGGTACATTCATCAAAAGAGATCTATAATTTTCCCCAAGTGTACAAAAGAGAATTGGACTGGAACAATTCAGGATGCAACACCTGATCCCTGCCCACAATCTGACGGGTTCATTTTATGTCCAGTCCTGGCACTTTAGAAGATCGGAGGAGAGGGGAAGGGAGTGTTACTGGAGCCGAAACACAACATGCCGGAGAATTACTTGTTTTTGCAAACTTCCAGGAAGTGGAACTAACCTCAGTCTGCAGCGTCTCAATCCCCTGTTGGGTTAGGGCGCCACACCCTGCATGACTGCTGTCTTATTTGAATCATTTGCAGGCATGAAAGTAAGAGTTACAAACCTTTGGCTCACCAGCCAAAAAGTTACTAGCACCCAGGCCCCCGTCCCCTGAACTCAAGCACCGCTGCATCTCTCTCCTCTTCCCAAGACAGCCATGATCATGATGGACTGCCAGCAGACAGGGGTTCCTTCCTAGACAGGCCAGTCGATACAGAGGCTTCGAACTTGACAAGGCCCTGTCTGGCCTGATCAATCACTCTGAAAGCAACGCTGAGCTCCTCCTTCAGAGGGTGCCTTGCCCGGCCTTTTGGGAAATTCACCAGGGATAGACCCGTCGTGTGTGGGACAGCTGGCAGTATGGGCCGCAAATGCACTCAGCGGCTGCAAATTCACGTGTCACCCCGTGAGCCGCAGCACGTCACGGCCGCACAGGTGTGTGACAGATAAGAGGCTTCATTTCCCCATCATTTTATTCTGGTCTCCTGCACTACATCTAAATTACATCTCCAAGCAGCAAACAATGATGCTGAAACTTTCAGCCAAACCGACTCTGATATCTACCCGGATCATCCTCCACGAAGCTACGGCTGCCTGTACTTGCTATCAGAAGTACTGAAGACTAGTATTTTAATCCGAGTGGCCCAACCCCCATCTCTCTGTACAGCAAGGGTACCCCCACGGACTGGTACACAGCTGTGGCAGGCAGAACGACCACCAGACGCACAATCTGAGGCTCTTGGAGGTGGGTGGGGTGATGTTCTGGGTGCATGAGGAAGGCAGGATGGTTGCTATGGATACAGAACAGTCAGATACCTCTGCCTACCGGGGTCACATGAGATGCTCAGAAGACCCCCACTGTGAATTCCCAGATTCTGAGTGATTTTTTCCCCCTGTCTAGTCAGAAGCTCACCTGCCTGATGCAGCAGACAGAGAGTAAGTCGACAATAACAAGCTGTCTCACTGGCTTCTCTCGCTCTCTGAATCCAGGCCAGCGGTTGAGATTGTAATGAAGAAAATGGATCCTTGTGTCCCAGTCTGTTGTTGTCACGACCAGCTCCCCCCGCCAAACCCTAAAGCTGTCGTTTGTGCTGTCCATTCCCCCGCTCACACCCCCCCCCCTTCAGTCTCTCATTCTTATGTCGTAGGGATCCATTCGTTGGTTTACCCCCAGTAAAACCTTTATTCGCTGGGCATCGGGAACAGTCTCTGTCTTGTGGCTCCTAGCTTAGTGCATGCTGTACGGCACATACTGTACTGTTTAACCGAGACGTTGTCGTTAAGACGGGAGAAAGAATTTCACGATTCACAGGGCTCACGTACAGACAGACATCCCGGGAGCACATGTTTAGACTGGAGGGAAATACCCACACAAACATAAGGCGAGTGTCACGTAGCCAAAGCCCAAACCATGGAGTCGCCAGGCCATAGTGTTATTCATCAGGCCTCAATAAGCAACTAGACCTGTCTCCTTGGGGGTAGAATTTAGGGTCTTACCTGCACACTTGGTCCGGCTGATGAGGGGGGGGCCTGGGGGCCCGGTGCCCCCGTCGCCAGGCCGGGTCAGCAGCACACTGATGTGGTACTCAGTGTCCGGGTCCAGGTGCCACAGCTTGTAGGTGACCATGTTGACGCCGTGCACCTCTGACCAGGGTGACTGGCTGGCGCGGTACTCGATCTCCCGCCGGATGATAGGCCCATCCCCCAGGATGGAGTTGGTGTTCAGCTGGATGATCAGGTCGGTGGAGCCGGCTCTCAGCCGCTGGGGTGGTGCGATGGGGGAGGGGGGTACTGGGGTGGAAGAGGGGCACTGAGTGAGTACAGGGGGTCCCCAGGTTATGAACGAGATCCGCTACCTAAGTCTGTCTTCAAGTTAGTCATAATAATGTAACAATAAAAATGTAACTATATACCATACTGTACTGCACCTTAAGCCAAAGAACCGGACAATGTTTTCACAAACGTCACGAAGTAGCGCAGGCGTTTGTTATTACAAACCATTGTATTTAGCTATTCAACTTAGATTTTTAATATAACAGGCTACAAGTTGCCCGTAAGTCAGATGTTCTTAATCCGGGGTCTGCCTGTATGATACCACAAAACACAGGGTAATCAAGGTAAGTACCCCACAACAATGCACTGTGAATGTTTGTGTTAACAAACTAATCCATTAACCTTTTCTGTATCCTTGAAATCCTAACAGATCAAACCTCAGAATAGTTTTGATTTTTATGATTTTGTTTGTCTTAAGAACTCTGGAGATTTTCCTTGACCTCAAACATTCAGGGTCACAGAAATTACCCTTGATTAACACCTATCAGTAAGAAACTCGCCACAGTTTCTTCTGTAAACATGTACTCTATAATTTGGTAAACACACCAAGAGCTTTATAATCTTGATACAGCTCAAAATTGATGCTTCACAAGAAGACAAACAAAAAAGAACATGATACCACAAATTATACTTACTAAGGCCAAAAAGTTAAGAGCAAACTGTTTACGATATTTTCTTGCTATCTTGCTCTGATTCAAAAGATGCATTAATACTATTAGCTAGATAACACAATTTAATTAAATCAAGAACGATAAGAAACTCTTTAAAGTATTCGGATCTGTGGCAATTCCTCACTTTTAAAGGTATTGTGAGAATGTATCTATGGGGGGGGCACCATCTGTCTTGGGGGGAGCAGTGACTTTCGTCTGAAGGCTGCTTGTTTGCCGTGTCCTTTGTTTACCGCCAGACACGCCTCACCGTCTCCCCCCCTGAAGGGGGGTGACCTTCACCATAATCATGGAGCTCAGGTCTGTCTCCCAGTGGCATCTGCAAGGACTGCTGGCACACAGAGCGCGAATGGCAGACATTATTAGGGTCACTATGGGGCTGCGGTAGCGGGGCGGGATGAGAGAGACATGACAGAGCGCCGATGAGGACCAAGGCAAAGAGCAAATAATCTCTGTCTGGGGAGGGGGGGGGAGTAAACCTGACTGGGGCAGGGCGTCGGGAGCCGGGAATGAAAGGAATGGGAAAAGACATACACCTGCGAGTCACCAAACAAGGAAAAGGTGACGGCCTGATGGACAGTCCGGTGGGAGAAAGGCACTCTGTGAAATAAACTCATGCCAGTTAATGAGCCAATAAGGGAAGCTGAAGAGGAGAATGAGGGAAAGGGAACCCAGGGAAAACGGGGAAGTGAAAGATGGAAAGGGAAAAGGATAAAAAGGAAAGGAAAAAGGGAAGAGGAAAGGGAAAAGGGGGAAGTGAAAGATGGAAAGGGAAAAGGATAAAGAGGAAAGTGAAAAGGGGAAAGGAAAAAGGGAAAGGGGAAGAGGAAAGGGAAAAGGGGGAAGTGAAAAATGGAAAGGGAAAAGGATAAAGAGGAAAGTGAAACGGGGGAGGGAAAAAGGGAAAGGGAGAAGAGGAAAGGGAAAAGGATAAAGAGGAAAGGGAAAGGGGAAAAGGGAAAGGAGAAAGAGGAAGGGGAAAAGGGGGAAGTGAATGATGTAAAAGGATAAAGAGGAAAGGAAAAGGGTAAAGAAAAAGGCAAAGAGATTGGAAAAAGGGAAAGCGGAAAGCTTGGTAACAGGCCATAGACAGCATCTCCCCGAGCGATATGGCCCTGTGGCAAATGGGGTTGGTGGAGGCGCTGCTGGTAGCTCATTTGGAAGGGGGCCTTGGCCCGGCCAGCTCAGGAACACGGCTAACACGGACACGCAGTGACAGTGCCTGCGGTCTTTAGCACATGCAGACCTGCAGCCGAGGACACAGTGAACCGGGGAAGCTGAGGCGGAATCCTGATCCTGCTATCTCAGGCCACGGTTCAAGATCAGCACTCACATAAAGAACTGAGATTATTTTAGCACAGCACCCTGGTCCTTGAGGTACCTGCCTGAAGATCACAGTGTCAGAAGTCAGGATGGGATGGGAGACACAAAAACTGCACTAAAGCCAGAGCTAGGAAGCAAGACAATAGTCTGGTCTACAGGAAGGGACATGAGCTCTTGAGGGAGGCATCACTGTAAGGAGTTTATTGGTATTGGTATACAAGGGGATTGTCGCCTCACTTCGCCCCACTTCAGATCGTCCACAGCCCCCCTCCATATTTCCATCCCATTTACCCTAAAAGGGTATTATGAGAATGTTAGATTCTTTCAATAATGTGTCCCATGAGATTAAACGTGACATTGTAAGTGGGGTCTGTCCAGCTCCCACCGGGCCACTGACTCGCCTCACACTCATCAAGCAGTGGCAAAACTTAATGTAATCTACAAAGTGATGTTTCCCAGTGTGATCACCATGGATACCGATCATGAAGCTCCTCTCCCTCTGAGCTTTTTCGGATTCCGTTCTGGCAGCTCCAGGTTTCCTACCCTCTTATGATTGACAGCCCCCGGCTCAGAGCAGGCCCCCTTACAGGCTGGGGAATGTGCCATCGACATCTTTTTTGAAGTCGGGGATTAGCTCCGTTGCCATGGAAGTATACGTGTTGCAAACCTCGACTAGAATGGTGTGATTATCCCAGGAGACAGACGGGGACATCTCCGCATGATTAGTTTATTTCGATATTGTCCTGGGATTATAACACAAATCCTATTCCTATCCAACTGAACGGAGACTGAGTAAACCAAAGTATAGAAGGGTCTTCATCTCACTGAATCCACCGAGTTATGCTCTTTTACCATCAGAGCTCAATTATCAACATCACTGAAATTAATAAAACATCCATCCACCCGTTTGGAAAAATTACTTGTCCAACCAGAGTCACATTGAGCCAGAGCCTCTCCCAGGAAGCCTACAATTATCAGGGGTCCTTAGGAGAATATGACATTCTGTCTTGGAAAACATAGAGACACACTGCTCTAAATCTAGCCAGTAACACTGTCATATACCTCGGGCAATTCCCACAGACTGATCTGTCTATATTACTCTTTGCTAACTAGCTTCGCTTTTTCAACAAATGTACAACTCTGTACCAACTCTACTCATGGATTTAGCTCGTCAAAGGCGAACGGCAGTGTGAAACTCCCCGTTCTGCTCAGCCCCTACGTTGCCCATAGTTTGTGAGTATGCCATGTGATGGACTGGGATCCCCTTCACCTGCCTTGTGCCATATGCTGCCTGGGACTATCCAGCATAAGTGGTTGGAAATTGGACAGATAAACCCTGCACTACTACACACGCATGAACACTGGATGGCCATGAGAGGGTGGCCACACCCAGAACACACTCCATAAGAACAATGCCCAAGTCAAGCCAAGCCCCGGCCATCCAGACGACGTTTTGCTCCAGCAGGGAGGGACACTGATAGATGCTGGGAAGTAGAGTTTCCTCATACACTGCAGCCATGCACGTAGCCTTAAGCTAACTGGAAAAAGAGTGAACGATGAGTCATTAGACTAAATCACACTTCTGCACTGCTCAGCAGTCAGTAGCCTATGATCCCTAATTAGGCATCATATGTCTTAATTAGGCAACACAATGGCTCTGTGGGTAGCACTATATCCTCACACCTCCAGGGCTGGGGTTTATAGAGTTTGCATGTCATCCCTGGGTTTTTGTGGACTGTAGGTATGTAATAAGTAAAAAATTTCATCGTTCTGGGTGTGTGCGCTGTGATGGGCCGCCGCCCTCCCAGCCGCGTTGTCTGGAGCTCGTGACCAGCACCCAGGAAGAATGTTCCTCCTCCGCTGAGGAGTCAGCGGCACCAGCCTCACCTTTGACGATGAGCTCCGCGAAGTTGGAGACGCCGGCCCCGCGGGCGGCCTGCGTGATGCAACGGTACAGGTCCTGATCTGCGTGCTGCACGGCGTCCAGCTGGAAGGAGGCCACGAAACGCCGGTGGCTCAGGTGCTTCACCAAAGAAGCAGGAGTCAGGTCTCCATTATGCCGCTGAGGGGGGGGGGAGTGACAAACATAAGCAAATCAGTCAAGTGGTCATTAGGGAAAAGGGATCAACCCTCCAGTGCTGGCTGAGCAGAGGCCCCCAGGCTGGAAAAGCTGTCAACATAGACTGTGTCCCCACTGTCCCTGTCCTCACGTGTCCCCACTGTCCCTGTCCACACGTCTCCCCACTGTCCCCTATCCACACGTGTCCCCACTGTCCCTGTCCACACGTCTCCCCAATGTCTCCTATCCACACGTCTCCCCACTGTCCCTGTCCACACGTCTCCCCACTGTCCCTGTCCACACGTCTCCCCACTGTCCCTGTCCACACGTCTCCCCACTGTCCATGTCCACACGTGCCCCCACTGTCCCTGTCCACACGTGTCCCCACTGTCCCTGTCGTAAGCAGCTCTATTTCCAGTGGATGTCATGCCACAGAGGAATTTGAACTCTGCTGGGTGATACTGGGTCTTCACAAGCAGAGGGAGTCATTTGGAACCACAGGCTCTACAGCTCTTCAAAGGAGGTGAAGGAGTAGGGAAACAGCAGGAGGTGAGGGAAGAGGAGGGGAAAAGACAAATGGAGAGGTACGCGGTCTGTGTCACGCGGCAGGCGGGCCAGCGGCGAGGTCCGTCAGATGTTTCTCCACCTTGCCGTGTTCCACACATCTGCGACAGAAACAGCATCGCAGCCAGAGTGTGGAACCGAATCGCATGCACCCACAATCGCAGGAAGCCTCACAGGAGGCTGTGGGGGGCACAGTGACACAGGGGCACTTTCTAGAAATATCTGTCACAGCTCCATCATGAAAAATGCTTCCAAGTCCAATGACACCATTTATGCAGTTACACACTTTGTTTAGACCCGGACACAGAGTACCACACACCCTTACACAGTCTTCACATATTAGCAGCTACGGTGAGAATCCCACACAGGACTCCCACTACGCTCACCCAAGCCCTGCCTCACTTCTTTCCAATTAGTCACCTCTCCTCTGAACCTGTGCTGCACGATCGTCGCCATCACCAATCCGGCTCTGGTTCTCCTTGTCTGCTGGCTGCTGGGTCTGTTTCTCTTCACCGATTCCAACCTTGGGTCTCCTTCAGAACCTTGTTTGTGCCTGTTATCATCTCTGCATTTGGATTTCTGTCTCTCAGGGTTCCCCTGGTTCTGACCCTGAATTTCTGGATCTACAGTGATTATGGACTGTTATTAACCATTGAAGATGGGCAACTCTGAACATGGATCCAATCTTCTCATTACAAATAAGACATACACTATGTACTGTAACAGTACACAATGACACATATTCTAATACATATATGGGCTGTAAATATATTCCATATCTCAGTAATTTCCGGGAGCTATTTTATTATGGCATAATTATTACAATTATATCACAGCATAATTGGGCTTGATGATAATCTCACTGATTAATTTGAATACTGCATCTTGCTTTGTTAAAGTTTTATCTCACTTTCGTCACTCTGCAACATTTTTTCTGATTAATTTCTTTCAATGGCCACAGTAATCAGAACCACGGCAGCAAAGACGGCCGTGATGTCAGTGACCAAACCTTGTTGCAGGGGGCCTGGCACCCACCACATCCCTCGACCAGGCCATTACACCCCAAAGTGTGGCCCCTGGACCGAATCTGCATGCTGAGGTCCACACTGAGCACCACAGCTGCTTGTGTCGTTCACACACGGCAGCCACCCCCCATTGCAGAGAAACAAAAAGCCTTTATTATTTTGCCTTTTTGTTTTTAGATGGCACTTTTTTGTTTACTTAGGGGAAAGTGAAAGGGAAAGGGGAAAGCAGAAGGGGGATAAGGAAAAGGGCAAGAGGGTAGGGGGGAAGGGAAAGGGGATAAAAGAAAAGGAAAGGGGAAAGGGATAAAGTGCCGAAAGTGGAAGGAGGGAAAGGAAAATGGGGAAAGTGGAAAGGGAGAAGAGGAAAGCAGAAAGGGAATAAGGGGAAAGAGGAAAGAGAAAAGTAAATAGGGACGGGGAAAGGGGGACAGAGGGAAGGGGGAAAGGTAAAGGGGGAAGAGGAAATGAGAAAGGGGAAAGGGAAATGGGAAAAGAGGGAAAGGGGAAAGTGGAAGGAGGGAAATAAAAAAGAGGAAAGAAGAAAAAAGGAAAGGAAAATGGGAAAAGGAGAAAGTGGAAAGAGAAAAGCAAATAGGGACAGGGGAAAGATGAGAAGAGGAAATGAGAAAGGGGATAAGGAAAAAGAGAAGAGGGTAGGGGGAAGGGAAAAGAAGAAAAAGAAAGGGGAAAAGAGGGAAAGGGGAAAGTGGAAGAAGGGAAAGGAAAAAGGGGAAAGAAGAAAAGGAAAGAGGAAAGGGAGAAGGGGATATCAGGCTAATCTTCTCCTTTCCCATTTGCCCATTACCTCTTTTCCATTTACATTTTTCCCCTTTTCCAAGTCCCCTTCCCCCCCTTTCCTCTTTCCCAAGCCAGCAAAAGAGATTTGTAGAGCAGACAGCAGAATGGATGGCTCTCTTTTAAAAAGAAGCAAAATATTTTATAGCAACAGAACAATAATTCTACAGCAACAGCCTGTTGGGGCAAATAATGTGTTTGGACGAAGGCTGGTCCAGCCCCATGTGACCAACACATGCTATAAACCCGAAAAAAAACAAGATATGGCTACAAGAGTAAACAATGAACTCTCAGCACGCGTAAGTAAGGCCACAACATCATACAGGAGTCCTGTCCCACAGGGGAGAACCTGTGAGGGTGCCAAGGGCGTCGGACAGTCTGGCTGCATGCTTGCCTCTGAAAGGTGACGTGACCATTTCTTTGATTTAATCCCTGCCCGATGCTGGGGTGTACTTCCTCACTACAAATCACATGCAGCTGCTAGGGACATGCTGTGGCTGCTGCAAGAAGTAGGATGGTGCCCCCAAGGCAGAAGCTACCCCTCCCACCCGGATGGCTAAGCATATAGAGAAAATCAGCAGGCATCGCAGCAGCCATTTTGCCGTGGAAAACAGGTGCTTAGAGGCGAGTCGCAAGAAAAACGCACTATGGAAACTCGCCAGTAAAACCCTGACAAGCAAAATACAGGGAATTTAAATCTGACAATTTCTTAACAGCTTAATTTCCAGAGCAACTCAACCACTGGGACATCTGACACGACTGCTGAGATCCAAACAACACAGCACATCATCTTACATACGTAATAGCCTAATAACATCAGAAAGCCGAAAATGGGGAAGTGCTTCTGTTTTTAATCGCCAAAGACTGAGGTGCAGTAAAAAGCATCCTTCAAAGTGCTGGTTTCTTAGTATAGCCATTTTGCAAAGTGTATAGAGTAGGGTGGGGTGAAAAAATCTAAATTTACAATAGCAATTTCCAATAGTGCGGAAAAGTTGTCACAGGACCTCGTCATTAAACGTGCAAAATATCTTTGAAATAGGTTAATATTTTCAGGTTCCGCAGTGCGATCAAAGTTTTCACCTGTCACATCAATGGGCAATATACACTATCCATTATATATACTCATCTGTGTTCTGTTTGTGCACTTTCACGACATGATAATCACTACAAAATACCAACGTTCAGGTAACGCAGATTTTTACTGGGTATCAGCCATACACATTCATTTCATCGCTCTGCGGCTCTACGTGCCCTCCAAATCATTGAATTCAGGTGTCCCGATATTTTTGGTAAGACCCAGATGGATAAAGCGGTATAGATAATGGATAGTGTATGTGGCCAGTAGTGTAAGCATGTTCCTGAGCGCCACATTTCTGAATGAGTCGTTTCCCGCTTAGTCATTGTCACTGACCGATTGTTAGGTTCTTGTATTAAATTGGAAAAATTTTACATTGCGTTATGATCTGGATGACACGTAGCATGGATCTGCGCATTGCTGTGACAGGTGAAAATTTCAATCGCGTTGCGGAACCTGAAAATATTAACCTATTTCAAAGATATTTTGCACATTTAATAACGAGGTCCAGTGACAACTTTTCCGCACTAATGGAAATTGCTATTGGAAATTTTTCAGCCCACACTAGTACAGCGGTAAAGAAGCTGGACTGGTAACCTGCCAACAATCAGAGAAGCTCTCAGTCGATGTCACTGCACTCTCCAGCAATTCCATGATGTCCCACGGCCACCCGCTGGGACCCCACCTACCTCCAGCAGGAACTTCTCCGACTCCGAGGCCCGTCCCGACGCCACACACTGGAAGGTGGCGTTCTGCCCGGCGTTGACCTCTACATCCCCCAGGCGGGAGAAATGGGGGGCCTTGTCTGTGGGCAGAGGGGGGCATCACTGTCTCAAGACACCAGCGTTGTACAATTACTGAAAATTAGTAATTAGTTAGTAGTTACTGAATTCAAAAGCAATTCACTAATTTCTGCATATAGAAGTAATTAGTTACTAGTTAAAGCAACTCTTACATTACTTCAATTGTCTTGTTACTGCATACATACCCAGACAGCACACAAATGTTACCAGGACGCTGGTTTAAGACCGGAAAGTCATTAAATGATCACGTTCAGTTTAAGCTCATTAAAAATATCTAAATTATTACATATGCTATGCGAGTTTCAGTAAGCACATATTTTTTTCCAATAATTTTGCTTTAATCGGTTCAGCATAACTTAGCCCTATTGTTACTGGT
The DNA here is from genome assembly GCA_026779585.1 of Mormyrus proboscirostris. Lineage (NCBI taxonomy): Eukaryota > Metazoa > Chordata > Actinopteri > Osteoglossiformes > Mormyridae > Mormyrus > Mormyrus proboscirostris. The sequence goes on from JAODKF010000147.1 coordinate 26,834,512, forward strand.
CCTGTCATGCTATACTGTCAACATTTTAAATAATAAATAGATACCTTTTAATCAGTTAAATTGTTTGGTAAATGGTTTTAGACAGTATGCCTGCATGCAAAGTAAACAGAATAAATCCGCCCTGTAATATTTAAATATAAACAGTATAACCCATTTGTGGGTTATATAGCCTAATCTGGAAAAATAACCGTAGGTTAAAAATTGCATAGAGAGCTCATTAACATCGTGCTGCTGTTGAAATGTATACACCGCACAGATATGGGCGGAATGTCGAATCAATAATCGGGGGAGATGTCTCTGCAACGGTGTGGCGGTTTGCAAATGACTTCATAGACATGCTTTGCCGTAAGCGTAGATTTGGGGGGATGGGGGATCAGTACCCTCAATAACATCACACAAAAGGCCTGGTTTACAAAAAGCACATACGATTAATTGCATAATTGAAAGTTTTTTTTGCTTCTTACAGTTTTTATTTGGAGAACCCCTACTCTCAAAATGGTTCATCCCGCTCCGCCAGGCAGACGTGCACTTCCAGACCCGCGGGTGAAGAGACAAATAGGGAGCCTGTGAGCGCAGTACGGCTGTGAGCGGTACGGCTGTGAGCAGTACGGCGTTGTGCGCAAACTTAACTCAGTGAAGACCTTGTGTCATAACCAACAGTTAATCGATAAAAGGCTATGTAAAATGGTGGAATTTAATCGTCTCCTGTCGATTACGTTCCATAAAGATTATCTTGTTTAATTGTACAATCTGCCCCAGCTTGGTTCGTTAACAGCACACTGCCAATAGCAAGGCTGATATCGCAGTAGTACATAGCGGTTGTGTTAGTCACAGTTCTCATCCCGCTGCGTTTGCTGGTACATCGTAAGAATGAGTATAAAGCCGGCCAAAAGCGGAGCCAAAGCTGACATTTATTTGGAAAATGCCATAAAGTAAGTTACTCAATTACCAGAAACTCAGAATCATTTACTTCATAAATACTGCTGGCAGAAAGTCCCATTTATTACCAAGCAGAGATTCAGTAAATCTCCTATATTTACTTCTAAGGCTCTCCAGGAGATCTTTTATTCACTATTTTATGTGTGTTGTGCTTCTTTCCAGAAAGTTAGGATGTGTTTGTGACAGAGACAGGGTGCCGAAGAGTGACAGTGAGGCGATTTTTCCACAATGAATGGCCTGACATTCATTAATAATCCCCCCAAATTCAGCAGGACTTAACACAATTAAACTACCATATTAATGAAGATGAATAATAGTAAAGTGGAAAGATAAATTTCACTTTTTATAATGTAACTGTAACAGCAATCGTTTACGGGAAAAAAACGAACCACGTACAGCGCGACTGCAGAATCACCTCATGAGGCCTGATGGGGTCTCCGTGGCGACTGGAAAAAGCCTCGCAGCCTCATGAAGCTACTGACTTCAGCCGTTATGATCAGTAAAGTTCACAGCTCGCTTTCAACAATCCAGACGAACTTTTACTTTTTAGTGCTGCGGCCAGAACAAATATACAAACGAGGACTTGAAATATAATCAGACAGGCCTACAATGGTGAGAGGCACGCGGCTTTTACTTTAATGAAGTTTGTTTGACCGGCTTTTAAGGGGGCAGCGCACACAGGACGGAACCTCAATCCACTCCGAATCAACACAGGTGTGAAATTGGCACAGTGTGGGATGCTTTATGCATTGTGCAGTCATCTGCGGGGCCCCTGGGAACAGAAAGGCGGGAGGACCCCTCCCTGACAGGCCCTTTGAAAACCAGCTGTTTCTCTCCATTTTCCACCCTGATAAAGCAGGTCTGTCAGAGTGTGTTGCCATGGACGCCACTCATAATTCCCGAATGCCGCAACTTTTCTGCAGTTTCACTTGGATGAATGTTGGGGTAGCAGTCGGTGAAGTCAACGATTGATCCATTTAGGTCAAATCGTGTTGACTTGTCTGCATCTGAAATGTTATGCTGATGCTCTGATGCTCGTATTTATTGTCATTTATTGTCATAAATATTTCAAGTGAAAGTTTTGGAATAGAGAGGCAGATGAATACAATTATCATGCTTTCAGTAATTTAGTTTCTTTGTCTCTTTTTCGGTGTGTGTGGGTTATGTATATATTACATTGTGGGGACAATTTGTTCTAATACAAATAAAATCCTGTTATTTTGACATTGTGGGGACCATTTTTTCAGTGTCTATGTGTGAGACATGGCGTGGTCATATTCGTCTGTCCTCCAGTACCCTGGACCAGAAAACTGATGTCTGTCTTTTCCCGCAGTTTTGCTGACATTTTCTCTGGATTCCTCCTTGATGTTTGAGGGTTCAGTTCTTGCCCTGAAAGGGATTATGTTCAATTCACCTCTGGTCCAGTGACTAATCCCTTTGTCACACGGTTGTGTGACAGCTGTCCCTTCCTAATAATGTTTATGCTTTCTACCCAGATAGTGGCAACAGCTCAAAACAAGATATTTCCGTACACTAAGCAGTACATTTTAGGTGAGTACATTATGCTGTCCATCTATGTGCTAGCCAATAAGGATGAGATCTGATGAACCAATCATGCCTGGCGACTGACCGACAGGAGGGGTGGGACTTCCTGTATTGTAAGATGGGAGTCACGGGGGAAGGGTTTGGTTTTCAAAACCGGTGATTCCTTGCTATGTGAAGCAAAAAATCAGTGGGGCCCTTCCATGTGTAAAGCCACAGGAGTAATGGCCTCTCATATCAACAATGAGGTACTTCACCGGGGCCACACTGCAATACGGAATAACCAAATAAAATGAACAAATATTCACCCCCACGCATACACATTAATGTTTTTGCAGAATAAAGTATCATTTAAATATGTCAGACTTTATCCCAAGGCACTTGTACGACAATAAATTTTTCATTTTATTGCAATGCTAGTTTGGTAGAGAGATTAGGGGCTCAAGAGGAAACAAGAGAAAGGTCAAGGCTGCTTAGGAATCTTGCTGGGACCCAGAGCTGCAGACCATTAGCCATTTTTTTTCATACTTCACTTTTTGTGGGAGAGACTATCCGTAAACTGCTAAGACTATCAGTCTAAGGGGTGTGTTTTTCAAGACTGGAGACAAGAAGAGTGACAATACAGATTAGCTGGAGAACAACAAAAGAGGTCTTTATTTAAAGACTGAAAGGCAAAGTAGTTGATGACTAAAATGACTGCGAGGGGTGAGAATAGGAAGCAGGGAGTCTAACTCAAAAGGGAACAGGGCTGAACTAAACAGGAAAAGGCAGGGCAAACAGTAACTGAGAAAATCCGGTAAAATTTACCAAGAAGTAGGAACATAGACCCAGCACTAATATCTACATTGACCAACAAAGGAACAGGCACATATACACACTGATAACAAGGGTGTGACAAGGGACATGTGCGGGTCGTTACAACTAAACACTAGGAATCAAATGTGAAAAAGGGGAAACAGGTGTGAGTACTTGACAAATTCGGCTTGAAAACCATAGGAACAGATGGGATGGCCGGCGACATCTGCCGGACAAATGAGAGCATGACGGGACTGGCAGAGACAGATCCTGACAGTGGTCTGAGCTTTAAAATTATGTTATTATTTAAAAGGTACAATATGGTTCTGAGGGGCGACATGGTGGTGCAGTGGTTAAAGGTAGAGGCACAGCGCAATAAACCTGTTTGCTCAAACACATCATCAGGGAGTGTTAATATATGAAAGGACTTGGTCTACTTCATTTATTAAAGTAAACAGATATGCTTTGCAAAAATGATTCACACAAGCAGACTCTGCCCTAAATTAACTCCTGCTAAATACAGCTCCAGTTTCTATAAAGCCTTTCCAGCCTGTCAGTTCATTCAATTTATATATCTTTAAATAGACAAACATTTCTCACAGCATCAAATTAACCCACAATCCTAAACTGCTTTTGCAAATCAGCTATTTTTCCGGGTGAATCAACGGCTTGTTTGCTCATCGCCATTCTCAGTATTTCTTGCTAATATCCTTACCGCCTCACAGTTATGTTATTTCTACTGCTCCCCAATGTTTCTATTACACGTTTGGGGAAGAAAAGGATTCCTGCTGATGGATTGTCTGAGGGGCAGTCTGGGAGACACTCGATCGGGAAGGGGGGGGGGGGGTGATCACTTCAAACGCAGAATGACAGAGGATAGCATCTCGACATTTGCACCTTGGAATACTAACAGGAATACGCCTCATCAGCAGGGCGGACGATCTGATTGGAGGTCCTGACTTATGGAGAGTAAGCAGCTGTCTGCGTGTGCATGAAGTCGTTTTGGGGAAGAGTCTGGGGAGCATCTAGGACCAGGGCTCCACAGCGAGGCAAATGATCTCATTAAGGTAGATGAGTCATTGACTGCGCTGTAATTAGTCACTTCTTGTCCGGGATCATGTGATCGATACTACACAGCTGTTCCACTCATCCTGGTTTGTGCCATCTGACACCATGACCAATAACACGCTAGCATGCATTCTTGACACCCCCACACCCCATGACAATTACACACAAACACACACACGCACACATACACACACACACACATCTGAAACTCTGAATCTGTCATGGGTACAACAGCTGCTCCCCGAGAGGACAGCCACTTTGGAGGCAGCTTGTCGTCCCTGATGGAACGCTGCTGAGTTAAGAGGCAGTTTTGCAGTGACTTTTGCCAGCTTTGCCTTGCAGTTAATGGCATATAATTGGCTCCATGGCAACTGGTAAGTAAGGGCCTGGTGAGGTAAAGAAAATTGAAAGCTGAAGGTCCAGTGGCTTCATTACACAGCTACAGGGCACTGCTATGTACCTCCTCCAAACAGCTGGAACAACCCAAAAAGCTGGAAGTCTGGAGTGAGGGGGTGGGGTTTAAGCCTTCAGCCAATCAGCACTGAGCTTGACCCTTTAGCACTGTGTGTTGTTTTGGACAGTGAAGGTGAAAGGGTACGTACAGCAGGGGTAGTTCAGGAGCAGGATGTCATCCATGCCGATATAGCCCTGGCGCTCCTTGGAGACCGTTGCCTCAAACAGCACCTATGAAAAACAAGGAAGTGGATTCAGCTAGAGTTACCAGGCAGGTTAGAAGTAATCCCTATGTAAAGGCACAGCACCAGCCAGGCAGGTCATTTTCGCATCGGCGGCCTTCCCAGCCTCAGCAGGGGGCGCCAGTGCCTCACACTCCCAAGGTTGCACATGGCCCAGCCCCCCTGCCCCTTGGAGTGCTCCCTTACACCCTTCAGTACCTCATCTTCAGAAGCGGGGACTAAAAATGGTTTAATTCAGGGTAAAGAACCATAAATTAAACCAAGCTGTGTGAAGTAGAGATGGATATTTCAGGTCCAGAAAGTAAAAATCCAGACCAAGATTTTGTTTCAACCAACCAGTTGAGTCCTCTGTGACTGTGACTCTTTATACTCAACTGGTTGGGTTGAGTTTACTCAATCTTGGTCTGGATTTTTACTTTCTGGACCTGAAATGTCCACCTCTGGGTCTAGGTGAGAGATCCAGCCACTGGGAATATCGCTCTCCAACAACAAACCGCAACTCTGGCACCATGAAAACAGGACCCGCTTGAGCTCCTCAGCCGAGGATTATGGTCTCCGTGGGCAGTCAGCCCTGAAGCCCTGGCAAGGAATGTCCATGAAACCGGACGTGAGACCTAGACGGTTTCCATCTTAGGTAGGAAAACGCTGCAGTGCCTTGGCACAGAGGTTACTTATCCCAACTATTCCCCGGCTGTATAAATAGCTTAGGACCTTTTCCTGCAGAATAAAGCCCATCTATCCATTTTCAACAGGCACTTATTCAATCAGGGCTGCTGTGAGGCCGGGGTGGGTGACTGTACCTGCCCCGGGGGGCATTTAATTCTTATAAGCGGTAACAACATCCACAAAGCAATCACACAACATAACAACATTACCCCCCACAGGGGAAAGCGCTCCCGTGCTGCAAAGGCCAACTCTGCCCGAATGACAGATGCCGGCTGACACGCAGTGTTCCCACGACAACAATGGGCAGTCTAAGCAGTGACACTGTCACTGGCAGGGACTGGAACCGGTTGGGATGGGCGGATGAATCAGGAGCTCCTATTGTTCAGCTGCGGGGGGGGGAGCTGACAGCCAACAAAAGACTTCACCTTTCGGTCCGGGAAACTTCACACCGGCTTCTGCTAGATAACCACTTTCCACCCACCCCCCACCCAATCACTGGCGCCCCCTGGGGTTCTACGGGGATAATGGCCTCATCAGTACAGCTGGGATGTGAGGGCCTCGTCAGTCCCTCTGTTGTTCAGGCTCCCGGCTTATCGGAAATTACTGCAGGTATTGCTGCTGTCCCCAGAGCATGGGGACGCACCCCTGGCCCCCAAAACAGGACGCTACCCTACAATTCAACAACATGGCTGAGGCCACCTCCATCTGCCTCTCGCCTGTTATCAGGCCTGCTACAGTCACAATAAGAGAATAACAGCTGACAGGGGGGCAGGTATGCAGAGAGACCCACGCAAATTCTCTTTTTCAATAGCATTATTGTGGTGGTATGGCGCTGGTGTGCAGATCAGTGGGTTCGGAATCTGTGCCCATTTTTGAAAGGTCATTTCGTAAAATCCCTTGGCTGACTGAGGAACCATTTCACCGATAGTCTCTTGAACTTAGCCCTTAGGACCCGGGAGACTGTCAGATCTCACACGTCCCTCACCTCTTAGTCACTCTAGACAAAAGCACATGTGAAATAAATGGCGTGTGTTTTTATTACTGTGGTTGTGGTTCGATATTACACCCGGCTGGCTGTATGGAGTTGACTTTTGTGTGTGGAGGATTCCTTTGGACAGTCCCAGCTCTTCCCACAGTCACATTACCCATAATGCATTGATTTGTTTGGTGTGGCCTGTTTCCTGGGACAGGCTCCAGGTCTACCACGACCCTGCTCTGGACAGGCGGTCTGGATGACGGCTCGATCGCTACAGTTTCTCGCCAAAAAAGAAACTGAGATTTAGCAAATACTGACTTGGAATCATACTCACTTTAATCAGTCAGCAAGCAAAAAACAACGGCAGTGATGAGAGGCATTATTACATTATAATGGCTGTCAGTGTCGTAATAGATTCTCCTCCCTGCGTAAACGGAAACATACAGGCCTTGTTTTTTTTCTCTGTTCTGGCAGATGTTTATGGGGCGCTGCCTTCGACAGGAATAAAGCAACAGCTCCCCAGGGTCAGGCTGGGATGGGAGGATAAGGCACCCCCCCCCCTCCATCCCAGGTGGACCAGAGACGTCAGCTGGCCGTCTGTGGCATGTGGCATGGCACTGACCTGGGATCAAGCAGACCCAGAGCATCGAGGGGCCAAAAAGCACTGAGCTTGGCTGGCTAGACGTGTCAGCAGTGAGCTGAGTGGCAGCTTGGGGTTTGTTTGCACAAGGCGTGAACTAACACCCCCCCCCCACCAACCCAGCAGACTGCAGGCTGCTTTCAAAATGGCACCTAATCTCTGATGGTTCCGGTTCCCGGTAACTGGCACAGTGCAGAACCCAAGTCGGGGGGGATTAAACTCAGGAGCTGTGCTCTTTCTTTTTCCCTGTTACAAAAATGAAAAACTGCTGGTGATGCCTGCTACTGCCCGCCAATCACAGCTCACCACACGCCCCATTCGGGTGCGTGATCTACATGCCCGCGATAACATCTGTACTTGCCTCCACCCAACTCACTCCTACCCACTCCTAACCCCCCAGCCAGCTCACTCCTGTCCTCATATCCCATTTCCGGGAAGCGATTCACCCGAGACGGTAAAGCAGAAACCCAAACAAACCGCCGGTTTATTTTTCCACGGGGAACTGAAGTATATGGCAAAACAACAAATACCAGCAACGCAGCCTGACAAAAGTTCCGCCGCTTACAGGTCACATCAGGAAAGCTAAGCAAATCATTTGTCTCGACTGAACTGGACCACGACTGTGGATACTGCTGTTGGGTTTTTTTGTTCTTTTTTGTTTTTTTTTTTTAACATCTTGGTCATTATGACTGCAGGGTGTAACTGAAACTGGCTGAAAACACTCACATCTTCAGGGTTTTGAAGAAGATCAATGTCCCAAAGAAAAATTCCACAGGGGTGTCATTTACGCAGCAAGCCCAAACCTTTACTGGCAGATATTTAAATAAGCCCCCCACCTTCTCGGATGAGAATCACGCCTTGGCAACGCTGTGCTGTTCTCAGGCCAAAGGTACATGTTCTCTGTTATACGGCATCAGAGCAATATAATGAGACTTTAAACATTCCCAGGTTTCTGACATCTGTCGGAAAAGAGAGTCCAGCTGGAATTGCGGGAAAGGACATATCTGGTCATGGTGGAATGGGGTAGAACAGCGAGTCACCCACTGGCAAGAGAGCCAGAGAGAGCCACTGAAAAGCAGGTCCCATCTCCACCCTGATTTTCTAGAGCTGTTTGGGCGAATGCAGCATTCCTTCATGCGGCTGCACCAAGACTCCCCCACACAGCACCAGTATACCCGTCTCCGGGGTCTGTTTTGCCCCAGTTCATATTTGGAGGGAGCTTGTTCCTCACTGCAGCTACCCATAAGACAAAAACAACAAAAGGAGGCCTCAGTCCAGCAGAGCACTTCATTACCCAAGCTGAGACCTGTCCACACCTTAATGCCAAGGCGCAGCTTATGCACTAGACGCCTCGCAGCCATGTGGCAGCATGCTATCACCACCAACTGTAGTGCAGTCGACCCTTCTTTATTAATCTGCAGAGCCAAAAGCCAAACGCACACTGACAGCTAGGGGGAGCCAGAGAGCAGGCGTAGTCTGAGGTGTGCGTGGGGCTGAAGACGCAGTCACCGCGACTTTATCTAACTGTGCCGCCGCACACCGAAATAATCCTCACAGGGAGACGCCAATTTGCTTTCCTGTGAGCTTGAGTGAGGAAATGGAAACGTAAAGAAAAGAGAGATGGAGCAAAAGAGAGAGAGAGAGGGAGGGAGAGAGAAAGAGTCTCAGGCCTGCTGCTCGCTGTCAGGCCTGGCGGCCTGGATAACATCTTTAATATTTGATAACAAGCCCCCCCCCAAAAAAGCCGACACCTACACCAATAACGGCTGGAATATATTGAGAAACATGGCAGACAGGAGAGGTTTCAAATAAAATATCAGAGGTTCAAGGTCATCTTTGTCTTCCATTTTAATTCTCTCCCCCCCCCTTCTTCCCTCCCCGTTCCTCCCGCACGTGAGTGAGGAAGCTATGAGCCTGGGTGTCACGGTGACGAGGACGAGGCGGGGGGCAGCCTTCGCAGAGCGAAAGCAGCTTCTCGGTGTCACACGTACAGGAAAGCGTCCGGTGTTAACGCCCAACGTTAAATAAGCATTCAGCCGCAGGGAACAAACCATAAGGTATAAAACACTAATAAAGTAATACATAAATAATTTGTGTATAATTACACACGTTGTCTCCAGGGTCATTAAGTTATCTCAGGAACTCTCAAGTCTACCTCATCTCTCACTACAGGTATCAGTGTTCATACGACATGGGAGATGATCGGAATTATAAACCAGATCAGATGCCAAAAGAGAGTCATTTCCAGTTTTGACCGGCAGTTAATGATTTATTTCCCTGATATTCATCGTTGAGCATGCGGCCTGCTCACATGCAGCGAGGAACAGCACAGATCGAGAGACGCTGTGTGGGATAAAGGGCAGCCCCTCACCTGTGTGACATGGTATCTGAGGCTGCAGCCCTTCCAGACGTCCCCCCCCCCCTCAAGTGCTGCAGGAAATCCTGCTTCCTACTGTTGACACGCTCTAATGGGAAATGAGCCCAACCCAGTGCCGGATAAGTAATTAAGGAGGCTAATGAGGGCTGTGTGTGTTTGGGGGCAGGGGGGGGCACCTTAAGAATCTCAGCCTCTCTGCACTGAGAACAGGGAGGGGAGGGCTTCATCAGAAGTCTTTTGCTAACCCACTTCTGGTCCACTGTCACTTGCAGCGCGCGGCTACAGAGCCCACCGCTTTTCCCGGTGGGGGGGGG
>JAODKF010000147.1:26931654-26968456 GCA_026779585.1 Mormyrus proboscirostris
GGGGGGTGTTCCTTCTCCAACCTCCATGCTCTGCCAGCACGGCCTGCACCTGTTGTCGCTTCACAGGACTGAGAGGGCACACTCACCTCCACAGCCCCTCCCCAGGCTGGAAAAGCAACACCTGCCCTGCATTTAAAGGGCCAGTACCACTAATAAAATCCTGCCGGTGACAAAATCCATCTATGTCCGACTGGCCTTGATTAGCAAAGGCCGGCTGAGGGGAAGCTGCAGATGATGACCTGGGGGTCCGAACGGCGGCTGTGCAGACTGGAGCGCTCCCCCCCCGTGTCCCTCAGGCTGCGGATGCCGCTCGGCAAGTGGGTCACGGCACGACGGCCCTCACCGAACCTGGGAGAAAAAGCAGCGGCTCGGCAGGAATGACAGCCCCGTGCACGTCTGGTGAGAGCGTGCATCCGCGAGACAACCCCCCCTCCCCCCCCCGCCCCGGTGCACAAAAGGGACCATCTCCGGCAAGCAGCTTGGCTAATCGACGAGCTTAATGGCCCTCATTCTTTACCTTGTCTGGACCGAGTGGTTGTGAATTAGATGATTGGGAATGTTTGGGGGCCAGAATGGGCGGAAGAGGGGGAAAGGGTGGGGAGGGGGGGGGAACGGGATTAGCCACTAACACCCAGCTGCCCAGCCAGCCACATAATAGATGAGGTGCTGAATCATTCAGTTTTGCAGCATTAAATAGTCCCAAAGATAGATGAACACCAGAGCAAGAGGAGCTTCTCAGGGCATGGAGCAGATGCTTAATAAGCCCCCAATCAGTGGCGGGGGGGGTTTTGCTAGAGAACCGGGCGAAATGTTCCTACAATGTTTTTAATGAGCTCGAGGGCGATTTCCACAATCAGCACCTTAATGCAGCTCATTGTGAAGATTTAAACCTTTAACAGGATACTACTTAAGCTTGTTGACGGCGAGGAATAGGTTGGGCATCCAGTCATGCGGACGGCTTGGTAGAGCGTTTGCTGTCTGGTATGGGCCAGGGAACAGTGTGCACTGCAATTTAACAGCACCACCTGACCTTGTGCGTTCACCCGAGTAAGTGATGCTGAAGGTGTTGCAGCTCCTTTTTGTAGGGAAAGCATACATCTGCTGCAGTAAATCACTGTCTTTTCCCAGTAAAGTAAATAAGAAATCGCAAAGCATGAAACATAGTGATCTCCACCATGGACATACGAGGGGGGAAGCTTCTAAACAAAGTCCAGACCTCTCCATGATTAAAAGACACACCACACAGGTCACATGACCACTGCCTTGCCACTAGGCTGATGGGAACTCCGTCAACCCAGCAACCGCAACTGAGATCTCACCAAGAAAGGCAAAGGAAACAGAGCCATATGTAGATGAAACCAGGTAAATACCATGTATCCATCTCCCAGGTACCTACCTTGGAGCAGTACTGTCCCAGTCAGTAGAGGGTATAAGGAGAGGGGCACCAGAGCCTGGGTGCATACAGGAGACACAACAGGCGATTGGGACACTCAATCAGTCTTTGGACAGTGGGAGGAATCCAGAGTATCCAGAGGAAACCCATGCGAGACACGAAGCGGAGAAACCTTCATGCATGAAGCTTCAAAACCCCCAAGTTTCAAACAAAACACTCATCCTAAAGCAGCATTTTCAGGCATGAACTTCTAATTAAATGGGAATTCACAAACACTAAATGTAAATGTAGTACAGGACAGGGTCAAAATAAACACCATCATTTATTCTGTTCATGCTCCCATGTGGCATTTACCTGCCCTGTGAATTTTAATTTATAATGTTAAAACTGTGCCATCAACAAAAATCCAATTATTCGCTTTTAAATGGAAACAAGGTGATAAAGAATCCCTCTAGGATCACAGGCGGAGGGAGGGATTATCTTAACCTCATGCGATATTGGAAAGTTCGAGCCATTGCCGTGCGAGTTGTGGCTCTCTGGGGCGACACACACGCCTGCCTTCTGCTCTCAGCCCCTGAGATCAGGGGTCTCTTCACACCGGTCGCCTTTCTGACAGACAGCTGACTCTCGGAATCGTGCCAGAGAAACAGAGCGAGGACTGCCGCCGTCAGGGAGCTCGCTGACGGGTGCTGTAATGTCCGTGTAGTGTCCGTGTAATGTCCATGGACTGTCCGTGTAGTGTCCGTGTAATGTCCGTGTAATGTCCGTGTAGTGCAGAAACCTGTGTGGTCGTGATAGGGGTGGGTAAGGGGGGGGGAATGGGGTGACATCTGAGTAGATGGAATCGGATGGACATTGTAGCAGATGTTCATTCCACAGTACTGCATAGGAGGAGCGTTTGAAACCACCTCACCCTCCGAAATTTCTAGGTCTCAATGAATCCGCCAAACAGGATTGGCTCAAGATGAAAAACGCCGAGGTTATGTTGTGTTCGGTTCCACCTGGGCTGCTCCAACATGGGGGACTGGGATTCACAGATGCAAAATCTGTGCAGGTTATGTAACCAGTGTCATATAAGGAATGCTTCAGAACAGCTCATTTGTTTTATACCAGGACGCTGTTGAATTCGCAAATCTGATTGGTCATAAGGGTGTTGATTAATTTTCTACACGCGCAGTGCCAGCCTGGAGAATCACCATAGTAAATCAACGCACGATTATAATCTTTAATTCTAACAAACAGTACTTAAAATTCAGGACATAGAACACAATTTAAAATAATTGGAAACTAAGCAAAATTTTTAATTACTGGGAGAAAGTACTGATTTATACTAATCAATGTATTTTTGGCTCATGAACGTAAAAATTATGTGTTTAGGTATAAACATTTTAGTCACATGCGCAGTGGCCTCGATTCTGTTTCAGGTGTCTCTTTGCTTCCACAGCTGTGTCTAAAATGTATAATGCATGGTTTGTCATGCATTAACCCTGTCTTAATATAAATATACATCTACGCATTTCATTGCTATATTCTCCGATTGCAAGGATAGGACTGGATAGAATATATAGTATATAAATACATATAAATTGTAATTGTGCTTTTCAGTATGTTGTACTGTTATTTTGGTTAACAAAGAATTCTTTTGTTAACATGTCCTGGCATCTGTTTTTGCAACCACACAAAGTCAGGAGCGAAAAATTATGGGATTCCTTTTGTGACATGTCTTAATTCACTTGTGCTTGTTGTTGACTTCAGCTAGCTTTACCACACAATGATTGAACTGCACAGTGTGGTCTATCTGGCCTGCTTATCTTTTCACGAGGCTAGTCTTCAAACAACACCCTACTCAAACGTCCAGATAGGCATCTTTCCTAGGATCTCCAAGAAATGATCAATTTACTCTCTCTCCATGGAAATGATAGTGATCAGAGAATGACCAGAATACAGATGTCTCATCATTAAACACCCTGAAACATACGCCTGCATATATTCTAATGGAAGGTATTTTTAATTTACTCAAAGTTATGAAGTGTGCATTTAAATAATTAATTTTAAGCAAGGTATTATAAATCAAACAACAAACAAATTAACCCTATGTCAGTTAATGTTTACATGATCTGTTGTCAACTACCATGACAATTAATCATTTGCCTATTAAGGTAAAGACATTTCCATGCATTAAAATAAAAACAAAATAAAATCAATGTTTTATTAAATGTCAGCTATGAGCCTTCTGTAGTATCAATTACATTGTGCCTCAATTAGATTTAATTGAATCTGTGTGAGAACTGAATTTCATATGTATATTATTTTTGAAGCTCCGTGTAATCTCATTTTGGTGAATGAAGCAGAAAGAAAGAAAGAAAGAAAGAAAGAAAGAAAGAAGGAGAGACACCATCAGTGAATCTCCATATTCCACTTACCCACACAGGCCTAGAAGCTTCTGGAAGCTCCACTTTTCGAGGGGCCACACTGCTGTTCCGAAATAAGGGGTGCTGGTGGTATTATAGCCACAAAGCAGAGGACTCATTTTTGCTCAAACAAAAATGCATAATTTAGAGCTTTGCAGTCCCGCTGTAAACAGTACAATGTTCTATAGCTGGAACCTTCTCAGATGCAACCAGAGACCAGAGATATCACTGAAGAACAGAGGCGTGTTCCTGACAGAGCTCGGTCCATGCAGGTCAACATGTGTTAAGGGGGGAAGACATGATAAGGATGCAGAAAAAAATAAATAGGCGTATGTTAAACTTATTGTGCAGCAGGTCCATTGTGGATGTTCTTGACATAATTACTGGCAAATCATTTCTATTGTGATTAATAATGGTCACCCCTATGTTTGTGTGCCCTCAATATTTGCTGTTTACATGATTCACATGTATCTTGTGATTCTGGCTGAATATCATAGGACATTGACTAAACTGTTTTTGATTCTGAATATGTGTACAAGTAACGTCGATGCTCAGAAGATTCTCATGACCTTGGATGCTATGAAGATACTGAATCTTGCTTCTCAGAAGTTTGCTTTATAGGCCACATTAAGAAAATCTCAAATTCAGGTAACAGGGCATCTAATTAAATACATTGCATAAATAATTGCACGAATCAGCAGGAGATTCTTCGAAAGGAATGTTTGTACAGCACCACCATAGGAGGTAGATGTGAGCTGCAGTGCATTGCTGCACAAGTGATGTCAGATGTGATAATCAGCGATAGCATTACAAGTAATTCTGTGTGAACCAATCAGAGATCAAAGGCAAAATTATGGTTTCAACTTCTGGAATCTTCTTTAAAACTTAATAAAACTTTATGCATCTTCATGTGTTTCTTGAAATTTGCACTTGGGTAAAAACACAAATCATTTCAGTGTTAAGTCACCAAAAACAACTAAGCAAAAAGAGCCATGTGCAATCTGTGTGTATTTACTGTAGAGGCAGAATCTATTTTTTAGTCTAAAATTTGCTTTGGCTGCTTATATGCACATGTGTCATTCAGAAGCTCAGCAGATTTGCTAATTTATTTAAAGGGTGTGTGCCCTTTTACAGTTAATAAACATACATTAGATACCCAGCTAATCTGCTCACTACATTGCCACACTGTTCATAGTTACATTCTATCGTTCTTTTTTTCCTCCATCCCCAAGAAATTCTGAATTCCAGCTTGCCTTGCAAAAGAAATGTCGCTGAGAACTCTCAGAGCATAATTAGTGGTGTTTCATAAGGCATAAGATCCCTCTTCCATCATGGAAACGACATTGTCAAGGGTAGATTACTGTTATCACTAGCACAATTTATCATGACCAGCGGGCTACGCAAAAAAGGTTAACTTGCGATAAGATACAATGAGATGTTGTTCCTGTAATCCGCACCTGCACCACTTCAGAGAGGATCCAGCAGTATAAATGGAATAATTCCGTGAACATGATATACTGTACGTTAAACCTGCATTAAACTGTTTGTTAAACATCGTCTCTGACCTAATCTGTATGCTAGTCCACTTCCGGTCGGCCAGTGCACACCCTCTGGCACTATCCAAACTGAACAGGTCTAAAAACCTCTCTTTTGCGGAGATTTGGTCACCTTCTATGTAACAACATAGTCGTTTTACCTTGCCTGTATTTTTTTCAACAAAATTTCCTATTTAAATCATAATAGACACCATCTAGATACAAACATTTATTTTACGGGAAGGTCTTCTTTTACAGCCATAAATAAGCACTACCTCCGATAACGTCCACATTCCTGAGCTATAAGAAGTAAAAATGAAATAGATTTATATCATGGATGTATATTCTCATAGATATATATCACAAAGAGCTTTGTTCTTTTTGCTCTCGAGCAGAGCACGCAGGTAACGGTGACGTTAAAATGCCGCGAGCGCTAGAAGCTCCCTCGCGCTCTAAGATCTACAGCTCGTCGCGCGACGACCGGCGCTGATCAGCGGACGGGAAACGTGAGGCCCGCGCCCGGAGCGCTTTCCTGACGCGCGGCCCCGCCCACCCTCTGCGCCTTACGGGCGGCGCGTCCCCCCCCCCGGCTGTGTTGGACAGCAAGTGTCGATGAACTCGGGGGTTACATTCCCACGTAATTATGGAGGTAATATCAGGAAAGGAAAAAATGTGTTCCAGTCCAAGAAACAAGAAACCTGCGGTTCGGAAGGCAATACCATGAAAATAACAGTCGGTTTTGAATTCTAAATTATTGCAAATGTTGATATGATTTTGTGTTTTACTATAGTATTTCATTATGCCTTTACAGCTAGACGAAAACCTTCTCACAGAAGGGGCCTTTAATGTTAGTGCTGGTTGTTAGATAAAATTAATGTTTTGGAAAATGGCGTAAACACTTTAATAAATGTCATTAAAAGATATTTTCATATTTATTACATTAAAATGATAATAGATATTTGAGTCTTGCTATTTCATCGTAATATTATTTATCCGTGAGACAGATTCACTCATTTTGGGTGCTCTACATGGAAAGAAAAAAAACTCATTTGTATGTCTGGATATATTTTTTTTAATTCAGCATTCCGCGTGAGCGCCTTGAACAAGCTCCGAAATCATTAGGCCTCCCACCGTCTCAAACGCAAACCTATGCTCGCAGACCCAGGTCCTTAAAGGGGAAAGCCACTTAATTACGTCACATTTTATTCCTCGCGTGTCCGTGTTAGAGATGTACACACGCGCGCTCACAGCACGGATATTTCACGTACGTAAGAAATGATAGAATAAGCATTATCATATTTGTATTTTAAAATGTGGCTCAACGTCACTAAATGCCAGTTTCATATAACCATTTCATATTACGATTAGGATTTAAAAACATTTAAATGGCATGTACATCAAATAATAGGAGAAGGAACATAACATTTTATCTAAACCGTAAATAGACAGGTGGAGAATTCGCTTCTGCCCTGGAGGCTCCTGCTCTATGGTTGAATACTTCCATGTATTCATTAAGGCTGAGGAAGTATGTATGAATATGCAAATTATAAAAAGTCAAGACACCTTGCAAGATGAGGGCGTACACTGACAAAAGCGAACACAACTAGGAGACAATCAAAGCTAGTTTACACACGATGCAGCTCTCTCTGAACCACTATATACCTCAGGAACCGAAAGGCAGGGCGGATTTGGGTCGATTAGCGTAATGATTAATCCAATAACTGACTCTAGGGATCAGGTGGTCGGGATGAACTGAGAACGGAGCCTCCGGTGTTAAGGAGAAATAACAAAGCCAGAGCGGCAGGCGCCCGGTTGTTTAGCCCTGGGTTTGCTGCTGTTTGTGCAGCTGCAATTCAAAAGAACGATCGGCAAAGCTAAAAAGCATCTCAAATGCCACATTTTATATGTAGCGGCTGAAGCCCGATACCTTCATGACAGGTTCAGGAAGGGTTGTGGGTTCGAACCCCTGCCAAGTCATACAGAAATCCCAGCGCTTTCTCACCTTTCACCACTCGGCAGTGCAATATACAGGGAAAAATCTTATGGGGGAAAAAGAATTGGAAGCCGTTAGACTTTCAATCGCTTATGCAGTACAGGGTTGGGGGGGATTTTTGTTATATAAAGAAAATTCACTAGTGTGACAAGCCAATTCAATGCAACTGTGTTGACATGTACGGTAATCCGTTAGGACAGATCAGTTTAGCTAATCTGACACGACTTCAATTTTTCTGGTGCACGGCGGGGAGTCCTATCTTAGCGGCGTATTAACACGATAAAAGAGGCAATGAAATCAGTTTAATGCGTTTTAAATCGATGGAGGTGGCAGTGAGATGCGTGTGAAACCTTCAGCCGGCGGAAGATGACGGATCTAAGCATAAAGCTGCACCACTGTCTCCCTTACTGCGGCATAAACACGAAGATAACTGTATTCAGATATGCCAGTGATTTGCTTCCATCAGCAGGGTAAAAACTGGCAAATTTTTAGGGCTTAGCTGGTCAAATAACGGGCCTTATTCCATGGACAGCTTGTGCCAACGACAGCAAACCATCTTTCTCAAACTCATATTTTGGAGTTCCGTGAGTAAGACTGGTTTCCAACGTGTTTTCCCTTGCTACACAAGTCTAATTTGTAGCTGATTATCCACGCATGTTATATTACCAGTATATCCAATTGCGATCGCTGTGTACTAGAGCTTATTTCGGAATGTAAATAGCAGAGCAGAAGATTTAGCAATGGAACATACTGTATACATTTAGATGCGACGACTTCTCCAGTGTTTAGTAGTCTATATTGTATATACGCCTAAACTACGATTCCAGTACTACAAAGCACTGGGCAAACGTTATCAGATTGAGTAATTTATGAGAGGACTTTTAAAATAGACAGTAATTACACAATTGTTGGATCCCGTTGACTGGGTCAAAGTCGTTTTATGGAAATATACAGTTTTGGCAGTTTGGTTCTGTGGTTGAATCTCACCAGTAGACACAAATGCAGTCTACAGTTTTTCATTGCGCACACCTCTGGCATCTGGGCGGTTCTATGATACCATCTAGTGGAGGAAATGATTTTTATGCTAGAACTTTAAATCAGAGAATCCTCCAGAGCTCCGACTTGTCGCCCTTCAAACATTATAGCAATTTAAACGATGTATTCAAAAATGTTAACACCGAAACGATAGCAAATGCAGTGCATGGATTACCGAGAGAAAATATTGCCTTTTTTGCAGTAAACACCACGTCTCCTGGGTGTGACCCAGTCCCACAATTCATGTTTAACCCAGGGGATTATCAGATAAAGGCGACATAGACGGGCAGGTTCAGCGGAATGGAGCTGGTCACGCACGAGAGCCGTAGGCTGGAAATGACCTATAGTCTGCAGTTCTGAGGACGGTTATTAACATTCAGCCATTGCTCTTGCAGTCTGTAACAATGATGCCACGGATGGCATACTCAATACCACAGACGGTACAGATAATTTACTATTAAGGAACATCTTTCACCTGACATCTTTGATAAATTATGTCTTGATTTCCTCCCTGTTCACTTAACAAGTCACTCGCTGTGGAAAAATACAATTGCACTGCGGTCAGTAAGTGCGTTTTTAACTTCTTGAAGTTTGTCCTTAACTCTTTTCACAGTACTACATCATCACAGTGTTTTCATCCGACAGGGCAACACCTTATTACCACCAGCATGTCACCAAACTATCCACCTGAGGCTGATTCATTTGCTTCTGCCATGATTGCATTTTCAATTGCAGGGCCATCCTTAAAGCACACGTGCACCCACCAGCAGTAGCATAGTGACGCTAGAGCCACAAGGAAATTGCTAGCAGCCAATCAGTTTGGTGAATACCAACAGGAATTGCCGGTAAGAATTTGATTGTATTATAACAATCATTAGAGTCAAAGTTCAAAATGTTTGATTGGTTACGTGCAACAAGTTCATTGGAATACTTACTCATTCAGCAACACCCAGCGGAATAACAACTAGCGGTGAACAAATTAATTAGCCAAAGGCAGCAGACATTCCACGGTGCAGCAAAAAGAAACATCACGCACTATAATTCAAACAAAATGCAGGTTCAGGTAAAATTGCAGGAATCCATATTTAGCTATTGATGATGCGAAAAAATCAGGGGGTAGAAACTGTTCTTAAATGTGCCAGTCAGCAACCACACGCTGTGAAACCTCCAGGGGTGAAAACAGCTCGTGCCCAGGGTGGTTTGGATCCCAAAGTATACTTTTTCAGGGAGTGTTCAATGTATTTATGGTCAATGGATGGCAGTTTGATCTTTGGTGTTGTTTCTGACTGAACTCATAACCTTCTATTTGGTCGTACTATATACACTAATACACCATCAATGGTATTCAAGGAGAAATGCACAACTCTTTGTCTCAGAATGTAAAGGTCTTGAAGTACTTATTAAGGATTGATCAAGTATTCTTGCTACACTTCAGCCTCTCAGACGTCTGGAGAGCAAGGAGCATGAAGTTGCTGAGATACTCTTGGAACATCACCTATGGCAATTCGAGTGAATCCTGCAACAGATTCCATCTTTGATTCATTGGTTATTTGTATTTAAATAATAGGCCCACTTACAGAGTCAAACTGCCACTAATGTTCTAAAAGTGAATCTGGTTTCTTCAGACATTCACTCAGCATACTTACCAAAGTGTTTTGGTTAAAATTCTGTTTGTGGTTTCAGTATGCATTTGCTTTACTGGCCGTGTAAACATCTCTGAGCACGTCAGCCATGTTAAACATTAATATCTGCACGACCTACTTAAAAATCAGATTGCCACTGTGATCAGAAACTTCAAAAGCCTTCTCTGTGTAACATGAGTGTTCAAGACACAAAGGGTCCATTGCAGAGTTCACTAGAATGGTGCTGTTGAGAAACCGGCCATCACCATCACAGATGTCAGCTCAAATGGGAAGTATGTTGCTTTTTGGGGAAACCTGTTCCCCATCCATACCTCAAAGTCAGTCATTAAACTCAAAAGGAATAAATTCACACAAAGGGAAGATTATACTCTAATTTTAATTGGGCTTTACAAACTTTCTCTTTCCGGGTTCACTGCCCTTCAAACAGTGTCCCCTGCTCTCCCATGAAAACTGTTGTTGCAGTGTTTCTGTACAAAATCCTGCAATACCTTTGTTGGGTGAAGGGGAAGGGTGAACGGGAAGCCTCATTTTCAGCAAATTAAATTGACCTTGTGGTGTCCTGCAAGCTGACCTGCAGCGTTTAATGGATTATGCTTGGCGTATATACCTGAAACATAATAAACTTATTAAACTGTCAGGAGCAGTGAGCAAAGTAATGTTCAAAGGTCCAACAGCTCTATCCTGCAGCAAGACTTGGCACAAAAGTAGCTTTTCACAAACAACTCAATGCCTGAAGCTCATCACCATACCAACGCTCTCCCGCAACATTCACAGTAAGCTTAAACCAAATATGGCCACTGAAAGCTAACAGGTTGGTGTCTTTGACATTTTTTTTTTCCAGAACAAAAATCAAGGGAAGAAAACAGTATTTTGCCTTGCATTATTCCCAGCATACAAAAGTCAAAAACTTGGCTGGGTTGCATTTTTTGAAATGCACCATGCAGATAAGTCTCTAGCACAACAATGAGAGCTTTCAAAAGCCAATCACAACCTCCCACATATCATCTGACTGACAAACCAGAAGCTTTCGTAAGAGACAGACTAGCAAACCACAGGCAGCTTGAGTTAGGAGTTCCAGGGCCCTGACTTCCAATAAATCATTCCTTGTCTTTAACTGGCAGGGTCAATATAACATGGCTTTTAGCTGTAAAGTGTGTAAGATCACAGTTTTTAAAGTAGGCCTAACATTCACAGGAGTCTTATCAAACCTTGTTATTAAATTTTTAAAAATGAAACACAGGACGGATGTTGGCATTCTGCAGTATGGAAATATGGAAAATGAAAGCCTAAAGAATGAAGAGTTTGTAAAAAACTAAATATGACATCTGGCTGAAATATGTATTAGATGTCCACAAAATTCAAATGACCGGCTTCTTTCCCCTGTTCAGAGTTACAGATAACACAAAGCACAGGGCAGAGAAAAGTAATCTCATTTTGATTAAAAGAAAAAAAAAAAACTGCCTCGCTGAATAGAAAAAAAATATCACCAGCATGGTAACTGATTAAAAATGAGCCAATACATCCCTAGAAACCTGCAGACTTATTTAACAGTCAGTCTGTTCTCTCACTGGCGCCCTTAACGAGATGTAACAGAGGGAAATGATGGGTGTGTTCCCCTAACATGCTGACAGAGTGCAGGCTCATCTGCGCTGGGGACTTGCATGTCACACAAACGGGAGCCCACAATCCTCACAAAGCCTCACTATGATAGGGAAGGTGCTGCTCAGCACTAGAGCATTCTGGAACACTCCCTGTTCCACTACAAAAAAAACAACAGACAAGGGTCAGCTTGTCACGTGACTGTTCCTGGATAACTTTGGTCAGGATGTGACTCCTTTGAACCACCCCAGGTGGTGTGTTACAGTCTTGGGCAGGACAGGACCACTTTGCTTTATTTGCATTTCAGCCAAAAAGTTTAAACGTGTCAGCCTGGCAGAAAGTAGTCGTAAAAGATGGAAAGGACAACAAAAAATACTGTTAGTACAGATCAATTATGGTAAATGAAAACTGAGATGCAACTAACGGAAAAACAAATTTGTTCACTGAAATAATACGGACTTCTCGTGGTTCAGGAAAAACAAGAAAAAAAAGCAGCCATGCTACATCCATGCTACGCCCTCTTGTGGCCTCGCTCTCTCGTGGACCCAGCGGTGGCCATCATCATCATCATCATCATCATCATCATCATCATCATCATCCCACAGCGTCACCGCTCTCCCGGCTGCCCGTCCTCCATGATCTCAGCGGCGTTCCAGCCGTCTCACTTGGCCACCTCATCCTCGATGACCACGATTTCCACGCTGTGCAGCTGCTCCTGGTGGTCCAGCTCTTCCATCTCTGCGTGCACAACCAGCCCGGTATCCGTCTCCGCCCCACCCACCATCGCCATTCCCCCGTGCAGCACCATCTCACCTTCTTCATCGATCTCGGCTCCACCCACCACCTCCATCCCGCCCTCTTCGTCACCTTTAACCCCGCCCACCATCTCAATTCCATCCTGCAGCACGATGCCACCTTCTTCGCTGCCCTCAGTCCCGCCCACAATCTCGATCCCACCCTGCAGTACAACGCCACCCTCCTCTTCAGCCCCATCCACCACCTCCATCTCGGCCTGGACTACCACGGCATCCTCGCCACCCAGCCGCAAACCCACCAACCCCGTGGCGTGGTCGCTCGGCGCTGGGTCGATCTCAATGACAGTGGTGTGTGCTTGTGCCTCCTCCTCTCCCCCAACACCCTCCTGCACCAGCAGAGCACCCCCCACCATCTCCCCATCGGCAGGCCCGTCCTGCTGGCCCTCAGCATCGCCCGCCTCAGCCTCCTGAGCCAGGTGCACGATCTCCACAGGCCCGAGCTGGCCCTGGTTGGCCATGGCGGCGGCACTGAGCAGCGTCAAGCTGGAGGAGGGGTGCAGGGTGACGGAGTCCGCCTTGTTGTGCCCCGCGCCCGCGGCATAGCGGGTGACGAGCTGTGTGCCGGCGGGCAGCTGGCTCAGTGTGGTCACAGGCAGCCCAGCGATGCTGAATGACTGGCCTGCGGAGCCCATGGTGATGGGGGAGAGCACGGTGATCTGGTGCACCTGCTGCTGGCTAGGGGGCACGCCAAGCACGCTGGTGGAGGCAGGCCGCTGCAGCCGGGGCCGTTTGGGGGCCGGGGGCTTGGAGGAGCCGGCCAGCGGCACGAGGGCCACGCTGGGCTGGGCCCGGGGCCGCCAGTCCTGCGCCTGCTTCTTCTGCTCCTCCAGCTGGCGCTCCAGTTCTGTCATAGGGAAGCCGTCAAGGTCAAAATTCCCAGCCTGCTGCGTTTTGTGTGTGTGGCACCACTCAGCCCGGGAAGCTCACCTACTAATGTGCTGTGGAGCATGTCCTGGTTCTGGCCTGCCTGGCTCCTCCGGTTCTGCAGGGCTCTCTTCACGCAGTCCAGCAGCCCAAACATCTGGGCCAGGCTGTGAAGCACGGCAGCATCTGGGACAGAGTCCATTGGGGTCAGTCCACTTACTTGCGACTTGAATATTACCTTCACTTCAACCAGTTACCTGCTCTGCTTCTGTGGTCTGTGATGACAAACTCAGCAAATACACTCTTCTTTCCCACATGTAATTACTAATTAACAAACCCCATTGAAATCCCCCACATATACATATAGTTTTCTGTAAAGGCAACGTGTCTTTTTGGGTTCTTATCCATGTTTTCAAAATGTTCATTGTCACCCCCTAGTGGTAGAATAACAGTAACATTTTAAGTTATGCATGGCCCTTTTCAAATACACAGTGCTTAATGTAAATAAAAAAAATATTTCTTTTAACAAAAGTTAAATTACTGGGCATTCACATGCAAAGGTCAACCTTGCCATGAAAAAATAAAGTTCAAAGCACAGGAACAGAACTATTTTCATGTTTTATGTCTATGTCTCATTTCATTGTTTGTTTTTAACTTAATTACCATTTCGATGGTTTCATATAAAAAGCACCCAGGAAAGCACATGCTTTCTGTACTCTATGGAGTACTGGGCACAACTCCAATGTAGAAATATGATATCCATAGTGCAAGTTTTTCCTTAATATCTTTTACAAAAACAAGTATTTTCAAATCTAGACTTTTTGTATTCATAAGTCTCATGTTAGAAATATAATGCTTTATACAACAGTCCTATAAAAGTCTGTTTTGTGACATATCAACATTAAAAACACATTCTATATTTCGAACATGTAAATTAATATAGAAATACTGAGGATTTGTCTATATTCAACTCGAGAGTTTATATGAATAAGGTACGCAAACTGACTCAGTGTGACTAAGCTTGCCTGTACTCTGAAGCTTTTTACGGCTCGTGAACACAGGGTAACAGCGGGTGGGGCCACACTGCGTCAGTGTGTGATAGGGTCAGCGATGCATGCAGCGTGATCTGGGCGCCGGGTGGCTGCCTACCGGGTTCCTGCAGCGCGGCCTGTCCGCTCCGTAGCTGCACGCCCCGCAGCAGGGCCAGCAGCTCTGTTCGGATATTGGACACCACCTCTCCCATCAGCCCCACGTCCGCGATGCCCTTCCAGAAGTTCAGCGTCTCCTCTGGGCCAGCAGGGACAGAGACAGACTCATGGCGCTTGTATCGCGTTTTCCATTCGCTGGATCTCAGAACCATTTCCTCTTGTAGGGGAGAATGTCTTTTTGACACTGATGAAACTCTGACTCGGTTTCAAATGTTTACGGAGTATCTTCAGTTAGTTCTGTGTGTGGCCGAGTCCACTCACCAGAGATCTCCTCAGCGTCCTTCTTGCCCTCGACATCAGCTGCTGCAGTAACAGCGCCGGCCACAGAGGGGCTCCACTCCACACTGGCAGCACTTATCTCCTCTTGCCTCTCCTCTGCTGCGGTCACCTGGCTTCCGTTCCCTGCACATGCACACCAGAATGAGCCCTCCACATTGTTCAGTGATCTACTCCACCCACCAGGAAAATGACCCACTAGAACAACTCATACTCCGTCACCACCAACTCTTTGGTATGCTACTGTAGGCTGTGGGTTCAAATCCCAGCTGTACATCATGCTCACCAGTGTCTGGCATATTTCCACTGACTTCCTGATTCAAAATCTTTTAGACAGGGTCCTGCTCCTTCACGTAATATTTAACTCTCCTCAGGGTCCTTTTCTGACAGGATAGTCTCTAATGTCCTCTGTCAACTGAGTGTGTATGTATCAATTGCAACATACTGCATTTCTAAACCGTCAGCTTGTCCACTCTGAAAGAAAAATTCTGTAAGAGGGCAGTGACAGCTGTTCACTAATTGCTGGTTTCTGATATCCCCCCCTCATGTCCAAAAAGAAGGAATTCTGGGCTATTACTCTTAAATGGCAAAAGCAGCTTAGGTACTCCTCAAAATAAATGCTGACAAACATGATCGCAATCCTACGTGAGGCAATGCGAGCTTAAGTGTCTGAGTCCCACCTTGAGGGGAGGTGGAGGTGGGCAGGGCACTGCCCTGGGGGGGGAAGCGAGTGTTGTTGATCAGCAGGTCAAACTTAGTGCTGCGGCAGGTGTTGGTGCAAACGGTGTCATGCTGGTAAAAGTCAATCTGGCCGGAGTCCATCATCTTTCTGCAGAAAAAAGGGAGGGGGAGGGATAATGCCAGAGATCACCTAACAGGAAGCAGGAAGGGAAAAACCAGGGCGTGGGACAAAGTGGTGGCCTGATGGGGGGGGGAGACACCCAGAGCAAGACAAGGAGCTGTTCACACTCATGTGCGTCAGCCAGAGAAAGAGAGTCTGGAAGGCAAGCTGGCTGGCATGGACACAGCGTGCTCGTCATGCTTGGGAACAGAACTCAGGCAGCAGAAGACGCCAGAAATGGCTGACTTGGCCGTTTTGGGGACAGGGGGCTTGGAACACGTGAAGTTTGTGAGAAGAGTCAGCACGCGGCCACGCGGCCGAGAGAGGGGACGTGACACAGCATGTTCGCAACCAGAGGTGAGGGACGCACAAATCGGGCTACGGCTAGCGGAACCCGGGCTGCTCACCTGAGCATGACGCCCCCAAGCCGGATGGCCCTCTTCCAGTCCTTAAGGGTGGCTTTTCCAGCCAAGTGCACAAACTGCTTGGGGCTGATCAGCTGGTCATTGTACTGCAGGTGAAGACACAGCAAGACCCAATGTTGTACAGCTACAGCCAGACCTCACTCACCAGCAGCCCTTCAGCACAGTGAAGCTGTCATCACCCAACATCAAGCTCACAACGGATCCACTGACCTTGACACACTTAACATTGATTCCCGGGCAGACAAACTTCTTAAACAGTAGGATTGCCTTGCTGTCCCCACAGGTTATGGGGTATCCGTACTCTACTTCCCCTTCTGCAGGGACATCGTCTGGAAGATAAGACAGCCATTACCGAGATTGGCATGCATCAGCTGTAGGAACGCTGAGCCCACAGACAAAGGAATGAGAGGATGTGCTTTAGCCGTGGAGCTCACTGCATGCACACACTTCAGAATATAACAGTAACAACCTTGCTGAGTATCTACTGCCACAACAGCAGTTTCTGTTTCAGCGGAGTCCTCACACATCCTGTAAGGGAAGACAAACCACATCACGGACATTATTCATGACATGATCCCTGCATTATACAAGAAATGTCTATGCTACATATTTTCTAAAAATGCTAAATACGAAAGATAAAAACTCCATCGATCCCAGGAAGTCAGACAATGAGGAAGGATGCGACCCCATGAACAGTCACATGATCAACACACAAACAATCTACTAGAGAGAATTACTGACATCACGTTCAATCGCAGCTTGAGAAATTCTCACATAAGCTCGTATTTGAGTATTTAGGGGGAAAGCATTTGCTGATAAGAGAACATGGAACATTTATGACGCACCATCCCAAAGCATGCATGTAGGGTAGTCAGTGTTCAGGAATGCTGTCCTTTTAGCACTTGTTCTGTCAGTGACCCCAGGAGGACGCTCTCAATTAACCACTCACAAAGCTATAAGAGTCTCTTCATCTGTGCACTACAGCCTACTACTGATGTCGATGGCGCTTCCACTGCAAGAATATTCCTGCAGGTTAAGTATAATTTGATATTGTACGTGTTACTCATTGTAACAAATGACTGAAGAAATTGCTGTTATTCTTTTAAATATAGATCTATGAAATCACGGGGTACCATTACAAAAGACTATTCCACCAGGCGTAATGAACAACATTAATATTACAGGGACACTGTGCAGGGTTTAAAACTCCCTGGCTAACATTATTACTGAAATGATTCATTGAAATAATGACAAACTGGAAATAACCATATTATGGGCACTCAGTAACATTAAGACAAAAACAAAAAAAATGGAAACTATAATCATTAAGAGTCTACTTCAATTTATTGTGCAAATTAGCTAAGAAGGTCACAACGGATTGGTTTCCAATTTAAAACCAATTTTTAAAGTATACAGGCAACTATTCTGGTTCTGAAAGTGACTCCCTGAACTGACCAAGCAGGGAACCTTGCTTGGTCAGTTTTTCTGCAGTCAATAACAAGTCTACAAACATATTTAGTCAAAAATGGGCTACATCAATAAGAACCTTTGATAAAAAATAAATGGTTCATGATTATGCTCATGTACGGACACAGGGTGGGCATATTTTAGATATGTTAGAAGGGCAGTTATAATGCCCAAGACTACGTCAAACAATATACAAAAAAAATATGGTCTGAATTTTTTCTATGGATACCACTACATTAAATCTTTTAATTTAACCAATAATGTAGACGCCAAATCTGTATTTAAATGTTTGCTATCTGCTAAGTGTTTCAAATCGAGCTTCTATGCACTCTTTAAAACATCCATTAAATTAAAAGAGCGCTTTCCTTAGGTGCCGCTGCGCCTTCTGGGTGCTGTCCCCATGGCGTAAGCGCCGCTGCTCCTTACCCTTGCGTGATTGGCTGAAGCTGCAGAATGACCTGCGTCTTGGGCTTGCCGTCGTCACCCTTCACCATCACCACGTCCCCCACTGACACGGCGAGCTCCGCGTCGGCCATTGCCAGCTCCCCGGGGTCCTGCCGGGCAGAGGCTAGTCACTGCAAGGCCAGGGAGCTCACGTAACGGCTTCTAACACGAGTACAAAGATATGGTGTGCCACATGATGGGTCCCGGTCAGGGCTGCTGCCTCAACAAGCAAAGACCTGTACACAACTACCGCCCGTATCATTTACCACTCACCAGGCTGGAAATGTTTAAAGATGGTCAACCTCATTCCCCACCTTGTAACCGACCTGCCCAAAAACCCTTAAGAGAACCATCACACAAGCACACAAAACTGAATAAAGTACACTTCAAACACGCCCTAACAATCAGTTTAATATATCTGTAAGCTAGTAAATTAAAATTTAACAATACGAAATTAATGGGGGCTTTCATTTTTTCACTAGTTATTTTGCAATCAGGACAATAAGCACAATCATTATGAAACAAGTATACTTCCATCTGAGAACCGGCTTAAATGCACGGTATTAAACTCGCTGGGTATGACGTTTAGCTTGCATTTGTATAAATATCCGGTTTCAGAATCGGATAAAAAATATGCCTGGGGCGTGTGGTGAACAAGTTC
Source organism: Mormyrus proboscirostris (assembly GCA_026779585.1). NCBI lineage: Eukaryota > Metazoa > Chordata > Actinopteri > Osteoglossiformes > Mormyridae > Mormyrus > Mormyrus proboscirostris. The sequence continues at coordinate 26,950,265 of JAODKF010000147.1, forward strand.
CATTTACCCTTCCGGTCCAGAATTTTTAATCGACTTATTCGAGAAATCGAATATATTTCCCCCCACAAATAATCGTATTCTACGTATTTCAGGAATCAAAATTAGAATAAAACTGTTCCAGTTTTGGTCCACTGTTAATCTGCAGAGCTCCACTAATTAGAGTGCTGTTTTAAAACGGCCACATCTACTAATCCGGATGCACTGCGCACCTGTTGCATAGCAGTCACCTGATGGGTCAACGTTGAAAGGCACTACTATTAAAGGACTAGTCTCATTATTTGCCCTTTCAAAGTACACGTATTAATGGTAATTTTAAAGATTCTGCACTGCAGGTGCTTTTCGGACGTAATGCATGGGGTGGAATATGCAAGAATCATCGTGACTCCCTAAAACTATATTGTTTCAGAAAACTGAGGCCCATTCACTATAGTTGACTCGAATATGTTAAAATTCGAAACTTTTTACACTTATTTAGATAGACGGCTAGTTAACTGGAAAGTCGCTGGTTCCACCAAATAAGTTGCTTCCATTTTGCTTGTTTCGACACCATCAACAAATTCTGTGGCGAAAATTTAATTAGCAATCAAAAAAGTAAATTTGGCGCAGTATCGTAATAAGTTTGTCTTCAAATGGCTGACAAATGTTTTATATAGTAAAACAACACATAAGTTGTGACTTTATACGAAACCTTAGACTTGACAAGTTTATTAGTAAACTCTTTAAATATCCACTCACACGGCCCCGTCTACGGAGCTAATTCGTGTTAACTTGCCTGTGTAGCACGGAGGCTAGGAAACCCCGTTTATTTAAATACCAAACCACTTAGCCAGACACGCTAGCCGAGCAGCTACCTGGTTAGCATTCGCATTACGCGCTTCGGCTGTCCCAAATTACTTCAGTTCCCTATAATTGGGGAGCTAAATCCATCGTTTTAGTGAAAAATTCTGGAACTGATTCTTTTTTTCTTTCATAATAACAAACTTCCGCCCTCGCCAAACTTTAGCTTAGCATGGTCGCCGCTATTAGCCGCCCCCTCCAGGCGCGCCTGGATTCACTGTAAGGGTTGTGATGCCTAAGCAATGCTTTTAAGCGCTATTCGCACGGCTCCACCGGCCGGCTGAGGCGGCACTCGGAGGGCTCGCTAAGAGCTCCGCCTTCGCCGCACCAACAGAGGTTAACAGCGCGCCGTTCGCCCCGGTCGCTGGCGACGCACCCGCGTCGTTCTTTTTTCCCGCCCGCTCACTCGCTCGCGCTCTCCCTCCGGCTGACGTCTCGCCGTGCGGCGGCACGTACAGTAACAACAAGCAACAGCGCGCCGACGGCGGCGGCAGCCCCTGGGTTGCTGCCCTTCTCACGGACGGGCCCTTTGAACTCGAATATCGAACTGCTACCGGCGAACGTCCGAACCAGAGCTTCGCCGGGCGTTGCGTTCTTCCCCTTTTCACTCGCCAAATACAAACTAGTGGCTCGATGAACACCAAACTGGGGTTTTCTCTTACCGCTTTAGAGTTGCGAAGACATCCTTGGCGACCAGATATCTCACTGAGCATGCGTCGTGCCGCTTCGCTACACTTCCTGCAATGAAGGCAGTGATGTCTGGCGGAGAAGCTGCTCTCCTGTTGACACAAAACCAGCTTCGCACGCAATCTGCAAAATTGCGAGAACCCGTTTTAGCCAGGAAAATGTCCCTTTGTGTATCCTTAGGCAATATAGCTTAAAGCCGGTTAGTAATAATTATAAACCGTATAGTTTAAATCAGCTAACAAGATATGACATGACAACCAGACTGCTATCTGCCTATATCTGTTTACACATCATGGACAATCTGAGCAGTACGTTCATGTAATAAAGACACGTGCATGTGTTTTTATACCGTGCCATCTTTGTAAATAACGATTATTCTGATTGCATGGTGTATGGTTCCAGCAGGTGGCGTCGTTTTTCAATAAAACCCGTCCAGAATACTTAAAAAATATATTCTAATCTGTAGTTGCACTACGTTTATTGACATACCTTATTTCGACCTCTCAGCTAGACTGGTGTGCATTTATATGCAGAATTGACACAGTAAACCTCTGGTCGATTTTTATTTCGAGATATGTAATGTTCTCTGCATTAAAGTTAAATATCAAAGGAGTGTACGCCACTAAATAGAATGTAGACTGAGTTTATTTGGAAAAATTATTTTGAAAGTAATTTCAAAGTCAATATAATCTTAAGTAGTCATTGGGTATACAAGATAAGTAAATATATAGACGAATTTTTTATCATAAGTATGTGCTCATAGATAGATAATTTACCTTGGGGTCAATAAATTAAGAGAAACGCTAAAGTGAATTGTTTGTGCGTAACTGTAAATTTGTTCTCAGTGTTTAAGTACACACTACTTAAAACTAATTTATACCGCTTATTTTATTTTTAACTCATAATTTCAGCCAAGGTCATGATGTCATTCATTTAAAAGAAAGCTCTCATTTAGTTTATTACCAGTTTATTTTCTTAATGTTAGTATTAGTCTGCAATGTTTCAAAACTGCCCCATAGATCAACATTAATAGGATTTTTTTTAGTAAGTCAGTATTTGGACTGGCACTTCTGTAAGCCAATGGTAACGCAGGTAAACACCTCTCGAAGCACCTCGCATCCAATGAGAAGTAACCGTTGCCTCGATCCTAGTAAGTTGTACGATAAGCTCGCTTGATTACCTACAGTAAATGGTTTTGTTGTATTTGACGGTTCGAATGCGGAGCGTAACATCGGCTCCATGTAAATCATGATCGGCACGCTTAGAAACATTCGGGATGCTATCCATTTTTTAACCAGATTTCTTCTTCTGCTTTATATCAAAACTTTGGAAATCCACGGACAAGAGGGTAAGCTATTGATGAAACATAATATACCGTTTTCAAATGACTGAGGGGAAAAATCTAACACATGTTTTTGTATGAAGGTCAAGTGTTTTGTGTGTTGGGCATTCTCCGACTGTCATCCGTTTTTTCCCGTCAGAAGCTGGAGTTAATATGTAACTTATTCTCGGTGTATTGAGTTCATAGTAAACATTAATAATTATCTGTAGATTTTCCTTGTCTGGGCAGGTGCGCTTCACCATCAAAATGAATACAAACTTTATTAAAACACTTTCTTAGCCCAAGAACCAGAAAATGTAGGTGTAATTGAAAGTAGTGTTTATGAAAAATTAGTTATGTTTTAACCCGTTCTTCTCTGGTGATGTGTCTTTATTCCGACTGGAAAGTGTAGATTAGGTTGTGTTTTCTGTGTTTGAGATGCATTTTTTTTAGGTACGCCTGTTGCTCCTGTGCAGAAATTGTATGATACCAAACTCTAAATAAGACAGACATTACAGCGCATCGTATCCGAGTTAATTGGTCACTTTTTGACACACGTTAACCATTTAACGTCCTATATGTGCTTTCAGGTTTTCAGTGGGTTGTGTTAGCATTGACGTACTGATGATTTTAACTGGAGTTGTTAGTTAACAACTACATTTAATGTGCAAATGAATTGACAGGCAATGTAAACTTCACGGGTGAATCAGTTGAAAAACCTTTACTCACGTCTGTGCATTTGCTGATGGCCAAATCATGACTCTTTCTATTGGTAACTGTTATTGTACAGCATTTTTCTTTGCTCTGCCAGCGGGGGATTGTTTATACACACATCTTCCTTGAGTCTGGAGGGTCTCACCATAACTGTTGCAATTCCGATAAAGTGTGAGTCACTTTGGACCGAACCTGCATCCATCCTGTTGGTGAATGATAATTCCAGATGACCTTGTTGCTTTGCTTGGACCAAACAGCTGCCTCAGAAGGACGTCAAGTGTCTGCTGATACTCTCCTTTTCCTGAAATAGTAGTTCTTTGTTAAGGAATCCCTCATCCTAAAAGTAACCCCATCAAAACTGGAAGACCAAGTTTCTATGACCCAGTCTAACCATTGTCTACCTAGAAGCTGCTGCCTTTACAGGGGCAGTGTGTAAAGATGATTTATCCAATAAACCACTAAACTAATCAATAAATATGAAGGTTTCATATTTGTTTCCCAAGTAGGCTGTGGAGTTTTAATGAGTAGATTGATTGCTCCGAATAAACCCTGTCTTCCAGAATGATGTTTGTGTTTGGACATTACATCAAGTTAAACTTAGTTTATAATAAATGTTTAATAGCTAATTATCTTTTATGGTTTGATCCAAATGAAATCAATTTTATCCTCTAACGCGTCCCACGACTGAATGAACATGCAGGATGAGTAAGTCATACGGAGTAACGCACACAGCCAGCACTCTCGGGCAGGCTGTGACATCACAGGCTGCCCCTGTATGACCCCCACCTTCCGTGTGGTCCCCTGGGTTCCAGCTCATCGCGGATCTCTGCATTTTCATTGGTCACGGGAAGGTGGGGTGTGGCCTATTGAGTCCAGAGGGACTAGGGGAGGCGATATGCTTCATGCTCAGTCACAGTTTACAGGCTCAATCTGTGTTTGTTCAGTGACATAAAGCACCCCCCCCATTCCAACACCCACCCAGGCAGGAAGGAGCAACCAGCGACAGGGAGGTTAGGGGCCTTTCCCTGTCGATGCTGCACTGAGCCACGGCAGATAACCTTTGCCGCTTCTGGCTGGGAGGCCAGCAGAGAGTTTCAGCCTGCGGATTGCTGCAGTCTTCTAGAAGCCACTGTGACCACATTAGTGTTTCCAATAACGTTTTACTGTTCTTCTGAATTTGAATTCCCCCCCCCCCTGCATAGTGTGCTACTGCTGCAAAAGAATGCTAAGGCTTAGTGGCTGGAGATCCTGTGAGTAAATCCTCTATGAATCCTCTATCAAGCCCATAGTAGGTAAATGTGCTGGTGCAGAGAGACTGACAGAAAGGTATTAGCTACTGGCAGGCAGCGTTTCGGCATGCTGTCGGCTGGCAATGCGGGCCTGTGTGGGCCTGCCCTTTCAGTCTCAGGCTGCAGACCCAGGCTTGGTTTGATGCCCTCTGCAATACAGCATTGCATTTACCCTCCGCTGTAGATTTGCGTCCTAAATTGACGTATTTTCTTTTGCGTCCCTTTGTGCCGTAACACCATGGGACGGCGTTTCATGGCCAGAATGCCAAATAATTGTCCTGAAGTCTCTTATTTGACTGTGTGGTATCCTTGTATTTCCAGAGAAGTTAACAGGGACCACAGCAACTGCATCATGACAAACAGAAGAATAGTACAACATACGTGGCCTGAGTGGTGTGTGTGTGTGTTTGCGTGTGTGTATTATGTTTATATTACAGTGTAGGGACCAAATGTTCACCACAATGTAATAAAAACCTGTCAGTGTTGTGGGGATCATTTTCCAGTTCCCCATAATGGTCTGTGAATGCAGTCAAAAAAACTAAAAATGCCAGAACTCTCATATCTTGTTTGGTTACTTATGGTTAAGGTTAGGGCTGGGTAGGGGTTAAGGTCGTCATATTGGGATTAGGGTTTTGCCCATAGAAATAAATATAGAGTCCCCAAAAAGATATAATGACAAGCCTTTGTGTGTGTGTGTGTGTGTGTGTGCATGTGGTGGATGGTGCCAGATTTTAACAGAGGAGAAGAAACAAAACACTAGGAGGAAGGAAACCCCCAGGAAGGCTGACCCTAAGACAGTAGGGGTCCAGATTTAGACTGAAACTAGGATGTTCTGTTGGATTCCCTGTTAGACCAGCCAGGGATTGTGAGTGTAGTAACTGGATGCCTTTGAAGCTCACAGTTCATACATATTTGTCATGAGGTGGGTGGAAAAGGCATAAATAACCTAAGTGATTTCATTCTAGTCTAAAAACAGCCATAGGGGAACAAAAATATGTGCAGTTTTCACAAGGCTGTGATTTTGGAAAGTCACCATGTTGCTGCATTGTTTGCGAAACAGTGTGGGAGTGTTAGCTGGGGGGCCGTTACCTGCTGCCCCCTGGGGTGGATCTGACTCTCTCCACAGAGAGGACCAGGTAGCGAATGCCTAGAGAGACTCGGTAAGGCAGCTTGCGAGGTATGACTGGCATGGGACAGACCGCACTGAGCTCACAAACCAGACCCCTTCAAGAGATTATCGTGGTCACTCCCACGCGCTGAGAGGCCACTTCCTAGCAGGGGTAGGGGAGAAATCGGGAAGGGGGCTTTGGGAACCGCTCATATGAATGAGGGTGAATCACAGTGCCTCCCCCAGCCCCCTTTTTACGTAATGGGCCACACCTCCACCTTCCCATGACCACTGAAACAGCAGCAACCCAAGATTGACACAGTTTCATGGTCTGCAGCTTACGACCATCCTGCCATGCCGTGGCATTTCCAGGGATTCCCATGAGGGCTTTGGGCCAAGGAGGAAGGAACAGGATGGGAAACGGGGCCACGGGGGGGGCAAGCAGCTTAAGGGGACTCGCCCTGTGCAGAATTGGTCTGGTTCAGTGTTTCTCAAACCGGTCCTCGGGGACCCCCTGACTGTTCACATTCTTGCTTTCTCTCAATTTCCTGATAGTTGGGAGGGAGTGTCTGGGAGTCCCTGAGCAAGGCCATAGCCAGGATTTTTAAAATACCGAGGTCAAAAGTATGGTGTGTCCCAGAAAGGACCATGGTCATTGGTGCGGCAGACAAAATACTGAGGACTTGACCTCGATATCCTCGATGGTAGGTACGGGCATGTCCCCCAGGACTGGCTTGTTTGGGGTGCACGTAAACCTCACAGCAAAAGACCGCCGTTCCTCCACAGGACAGACACAGGCGGCTGAGAATTACAGGTCATGTGACTTGTTCAGCTCTGCTTCAGTGCTTGGCTCTCGATAAGAAAAAATAACTAAAATTTCCCAGATGTATGGTGTTTGAACTGCTGTCTGCATTTAACATACAAGCCTAAATGACGGCTATACGGTAGTGCTGACTTCTACACATGATAAAAATAGCATGATATATTAAATTGTCCAATGAATTAGAATACCTGAAACCATAATGGGTGTGAAATAGTTATAGAAAGGCTGCCAGAGTATATAGAAGGGAAGGGGTGACACTGGGCCATTTTTATACTAGCGTTTTCAGTCATCTGGAAGTAATGAGCTCAGAGGATGCAGGGGCGAGGATGACATCAAGAACTCCAAATACTCCAGTGTTAATGTCTTCGGAGATGCCTGTGGTTCACCTGAGCCACGTCAGCACCCAGTCATGACGGCACAGCCAATCGGGGAGCTGGTCATGTAAGTCATTAAGGAGCACATCCTGTCGCTTTGTTGTGATTCATCGGCGGTAAGACCCACAACTGCGGCACTAATGGGGTCCAGCTGAGCTCCAGCGCCCAGATCTTCAGCGCTTTTCTGCAGAAGGTGATATTTTCTGCACCATCTAGCGTGGTTTCCTCCAGTTTGCCCAGAGCGGGTCTGTGGTAAACGGCCATGTTCACATTTCAGACCAGGCTTGTTATGAACCCAAACAGCAGTTCACCTTGCGGTGAGAATGGACTACAGCACCTCAGCCCCTGCCTGTACATCAGGAGTCAAACACCTCTGAGCCAGCCTGTGGTGCGTTTCCTGTATGACAGTAGAGTGGCATTAGAGGTTAAATAAATCAAAGCAGGAATTAAGTGGTAGGTTTAAAAAATGTTTTGCTGGAGAGTCCTTGTCAGGGCAGTGTGGTGGCTCTGAGGGTGGATCCTACTGCATGCTCTCCCTGTCCTAATGCGGGTTTGCTGAACCCCCCCGGCAGGTGATGGCTGCGGCCGCACCGTTGCAGGCGTCCTGAGTGGCACACTGGCCTCCCGCAGCTTCCCAGGGACCTACCCCAACAACACGCGCTGCCAGTGGAGGCTGACCGTGCCGCTGGGCCACCGGCTGCGTCTGGCCTTTGGCGACTTCGACCTGGAGGCCAGCACCAACTGCAGGAGCGGCTCCCTCACCATCACGCCCGATGACGGCGCGCCCAGCCTGGGTAAGGCGCCCCCTACTGGCCTGGAGGTCCAGCTGTTGGGTGGCAAGCACAGATTCCTTGATGACCGTGTCAGCATGCGCCCGCAGCCAGACCAACATGTCATCCACCCACCTTCCAACCACTGATCTCCGGCAGGGGTGCAGGAAGGCCAGGACAGAGGACCAGTCCAAAATAAAGACAGGCAAAGCAAGACGGACCTTAGATGTCTGTTGCTGCCTCGTGGGCATAAGTGTACAAATGCTAAGCTAATATCCACAGGCGAGTTTAACGCCGATGAGTGGCTGTGATGTGAAACTCCTTGGGCGTGGGAGTGTTTATGCTGCTGGGCTGTTTGCAAAAGGCCGCCAGATGGCCAGAGGCTCACTTCCTGTGTAAGCTGTGACTCAGGGCTGGGCCCGGCGTAAGGCCTCCCCTCCCTGTCAGCTACGCTACCTCCAAGAAGGCCGGTTATCCCTCTGAGCCCCCTGCCCCCCCATGGCGCCTCCAGCTGGCCAGATTTCCCTCACTGGTGGCTTGCTGCCCCCCCCCCAAAAAAACAATGTTATTTAGCTAACAAGAACCAATCTGGGGATATCAAAACACAGTGTCTACTGAAGAGCCCAGAAGCTATTTTGTACACTGTACCGTTTAACCAGTCAGCAGAAAAGTATTCATTCTTAAAGGTGTAAAAAGGGAAGCGTTTGAGGACTCAGAATCATTCATAAGTTCCTCAAGCCTGATACCATGTTGTCGATTGGTATCTCAGCTGGCGTTTCCTCAGAAAGGGTGACATGCATTTGGTCACCTGCACCCAGAGAGCCTCCCAAACACAGGTGGAGCGTAGCGGGTAACTGACCCACCAACGGAAACACGCAGTAGTGAAGAGTGCTCAGTCATTCACAGCCTATTTCATTTATGGCACCATGGTGGTTATGGTGGCTTTTAGCCCTGCTATCTCAGCAGCTCCCTCCCTGTTTATACTCTCCACCCCCCAGGCCCGCTGTGTGGTCACATGGACACTGCATGGAGGCGGCTCACGCTGAACAGCAGCCAGGTGACCGTGCTCTTCGTCTCCGGTGTGCATCGCTCCGGCCGCGGCTTCCTGCTGTCCTACGCCACCGACCGGCAGCCAGGTACCTCACTGCGGGAGGCGGAGCTTCAAAGAGCACGTCTCACTGAGGGGCTCTGCTCCTTTCCAGTTAGGCCCCACCCCCTGGCAGAGCTCTCCTTTGTCTGTGCTACATTTTTCTGTATACTCCTCCCAAGATTGATGTAAATTCTCCTCAACTCTACCGATTTTGTTTTTCTTTAAATCCTCTTTCCCAGAAATAGGGCTGACTGTGCCTCTCCTCTCAGCACCAAATTGATCCCATTTCCACTCTCCTTCTCCTCTACATGTAAACTCTTACTCATTCGACAGCTACGGATAAACACTGATGAAACAGTGGATGGGGTGGCTTCCTTTCAGCATTTTAATGCGCTGCGTACTTTAGTGACTTTACTTTTTCTTTTTCTGGTAATTTCTTATAAGAATGTGGCCCAGCCTCCAGCTCTGTGTGTGTGTGGAGTTTGTGCATTTCCTCTGAATTCTCCCACCCTCTGGATGAATACGTTTATGTAAACGCAGGTCTCTAAATTACCCAGAATGCACGAGTACGTGAGCTTTGTTATGGATTGCCATCCCCTGCCTGGTGGACTTTAATGGATTGGGCTCCAGGTTCATTGTGATGCTGTGTTACAGTGTTTCCCATCCAGTCTCAGCTGCCGGAGGAAACAAAAGTCTGGCTGGTAGCTTAGAGTAAGAAAAAACATGGAGCGGCTGTGGGTCCCCGAGGACCGGGTTGGGAAACACTGCCTTTATTAGATAAACAGGCACGAATGGATGGATGGAGGTCAGCTATTATATACCAGTATCTACATGTTCCTCCCAGCGCCGATTCCTGTTGGCATTGGGGAGCTTGTGTCTCATTAGCAGCCCATGTGTTTTTGGTTCAGGAGAAGGTCCCACCATCCCACCAGACAAGTACTGTATCACCAAACCTGCTAAAGAACCACGTCCTCCCCTCCCAAGTCACGATTATTATCATTACCGCTTGCCGTCTCACTTGTCTCCCGTGTCGCCAGTTTTCCAGCGTGTCCCGTAAAGTGAGGCACACGACGGTAAACAGCCATTACTCTGATCCTGAACAATCGGCTGAGTCAGAGAGTGACCCTCTTCCCATGATGCATTGCTGCTCCCCCACCCCCACGAGTCCCTTCTCAGTGACACCTGGTGAATCTGCTTCTGTAGCTTATTCTCACATTGTGTGAGCATTCTTAGTAGCTGCGCAGTCAGACTGGCAGACAGGACGAGGATGCAGCGTAGACAGGGACTGCTCCAAAAACGGGGGGGGGGGGAGTGTTGCTCACATTTATGCCTTTTTTTTGGTTTCCTTCAGGTGTGTTTATTTTTATTTTATTATTATCCTTTTTCCTTACAAGACACACATGGGACTCCAGGAAAAATGCAGTATATGCTTTTCCATTGTTGCCAGCATTAGGTATTTCCCAGTAACACAGACCCTCCAGCCAAGAGCCAAGGAAACATAAACAATGAGGAGGACACGCAGTACTGGCCTCATGGAGAGTATTGAGAAATGCTGCTTCTGAAGTCCAGTCCTTCACAGTTTAGATATGTGAAGTAGCTGAAGGAGGCTGCTGAAATGGCTCTGTGTGCCAAGCAGACGTTCCGCGATTAGGTAGCAAGCACATTACGGCGCCTAAGCAGGTTTCAACCACTGGATGGCATGCAGAGTAGGGAGCGTAGTGGGTTTCAGCCACTGTATGGTGTACGCAGTAGGGAGGGTAGTGGGTTTCAGCCACTGTATGGTGTACGCAGTAGGGAGGGTAGCAGTAGAAAGCGTAGTGGGTTGAAACCATTGAGTAAAGCACCTTGTTTCATACCTGACCAAAGCTTCAGTCTGTAGCCAGTCCAATGGCATATGAACAAACCAGCACATGGCATTTACTAGTGACTTGTCTAGGGATTGTGTTTGTGTGTGTGTGCGATTGTGTTTGCATGTGTGTATCTGTGTGTTTGCATGGGTGCTGATTTACAGGACATCTGACATCACGTGTGTACGTCAGCAGAGCAGCTATCTCATGATGCTACCTCCAGGGGATTTTTAAAGAAGGCCGGGGCCCAGGCTGAATGCAGAGGGACCCAGGGCTCATAGTTGGAGCCCTTGGACTGGATTGCTAACCTGTGATTCTCCATTGACAGTGAAGCAGTGCATTAACTATCGCCTCGCTTCACTGCAGTTTAACATTAAATAATCAGCGATCATAGCCAAAATGGTTTCTCTCATGTTTTGCCAAAAGTAGGAAAAATAAGTTTTATGTTTTTATGCTCTCAGTCCACATGACCATCTTCTGATGCCTGCTCACTGCTTTCCTCTGCCAGTTATGGTCGCGTGGTTCTGCAGAAGCAGAGTTGTGTAAGGCCAGACTCGCACTCGCCTCGCAATGTCAGACTGAAGTGGCTCACATCCGTTGGGTTTCCTGTTGTTCCCTTTCTTGTTTACCCCTCACCCCCAGAGCCCCCCCACCTTCAGAGCCAGAACATCAGACCAGACTTCAGAATTGCGCCATACAGCGTGCACTTCCAGTAACTGCCTACCGCTGATGCTGAGTCAAACCCAAAGCGTGTCCTTGCTTGGGTGACCGCCTGCCCAGACCCCCTCATTACTTACCACATAGCCTGTTTTCTTCAGCTAGATACCACAGACTGCCTGCTCGGGCTGCTTGATTATGGCAAAAATCATAATCACGATTGTTTTGGTCAATATTGAGGTCATGATCATTTAACATTTACTCATCGACTTTGGAAATACATGCATGTATTGAACTTCTGAAAAACTTTCAAACAGTGAATTACGATTCAACTAAGGAATAAATAAATAAAAAAGTGGCCGGAAAGGGGATGAGCTGCATTTATAATACAGGCCAAAACGGAAGCAAAATTGAAATGAACTGCTTGCCCATGCTCAGGAGGAGGCTCCCCCTGAGTTATTACCACACCACCAGTGACACCCAAATGACCCCCTCCTCTGTTCCCATTACAGATCTGATTTCCTGTATGGAGCGTGGTACTCATTATTCTTCTGACCAGTTCAGGTACGTGGAGTTGCTTCACACAGCGGCCTGGACGCCCTCCTAACCCAGGGCTCATACGCGGAATGGAACTCATGCCCAAAGCATTCGGGACATGGTTAAACTTACGTTCGCAGTTATTCTTAAGGGTAGTGGAATTTAACGAAGACGGACGTCCTCAAAACCGCTGCTACTCGTGTTTACTCTCCGCGTCGCTGTCCTGTGAGATCATCGCATCACAGCTCACTGTGTCTGTGAGCACGCCGCACACTTAATGGGCTGTAAGGCTGAGTGGCAGCAGTGCTAGTTATCCATGTGGCAGTTGGCTCACTGACAGCTGCAGCTTAAAAAAAAAATATCGTTTATCGGAATGAGAAAAGGGCAAATCCAGTACAAGAACGCAGCTTTCAGCACATGTCTTACCCTGTCATTTTTAAGTACGTTTTTTCGTAAGTCTCCATGAAGTCATTGACCATTTAAAAGGCTGACCACGGTGGTCTGTTCTGCCCGCGTCTGACGGCCGACGGACAAACGGAGAGGCTGTCATTTGAGAAGCTGCGGCGAATGCAGCTCCGGAAGCCTTACGGCTGCCTTGTCTTTCAGTGCCTTCTGCCCAGCCGGCTGCAAGGACATCACCGGGGACGTCTGGGGCCGGTCGGCTCAGGGCTACAGAGACGTGAGTCTGATGTAGACCTGCCTTGTGCTTGTCATCCATTCAGTAAAACCACAGCATGGATTTTGGATTTGCATCATGGATCATGGGTTAAAACAGTGGGATGTGAAGTTGAAACCTTAATTAATCTTTAATATATGATTATTTATTTTCAAGCACATTATTTTATGGTTGAATGATGTGTAAAGGATTGAGCTGGCGATTAGTGACCCACCCCCCCGTCCCTGCAGACCTCGGTGCTCTGCAAAGCCGCCGTCCATGCTGGCGTTGTGTCAGACGCCCTGGGGGGGCCCATCACCGTGTCCCGGGAGCGCAGCATCACGCTCTACGAGTCCAGCTTTGCCAACGGCATCTTCTCCAAGACGTGAGTGTCATGCCAGGTCACACTCAATGACTGAAGAAATTTGCACTGTTGCCAAGGCTACTCATACATGCCACACTTATTACACGTGGGCTGCCACAGTAACCACAGAGATGGATAAAAACCGGAGGAGAGATAAACTGGGAATCATACAAGAGATTTTACTGCCCATTGCAACCTGATTTTGCCTCTGTACAACAGCTGAACAGCTTCTTTAATTGTGGCAGGGGATCGCTGTCGGAAAAGAAGCTGGTTTTCCAAAGAGGTAAGGCAGTATTTCACAGCACAGTATCACCTTAGTCAATCTAAAGAGCGTCTCTTTTTAGTAACAATATAATATAGCGGTGAGCTGTATATGACCTCGGACGAGCATTCTCTCTCTTTAAGCAAGGACTCTCAGATTTGACGTCAGACACTGAAACATGTCCGGCGCGCGCCGACTTTGTCCAGCTCTCATTCCCCTCCGTGTCCGGGCAGATTGTGGCGGCCGCTTAAATGTGTCGAGCTTCAACGCATCATCCTCCGTTTTGGAGGAAGGGGGCAGTGGGAGGCACGGGATGCCGTGGGTCACCGGCAGCGGAGACACGGAGCACGATGACACGCCTTGGGCAGCGAGCGGCGACGACCACAGTCCTTGGCTGATGGTGAACCTCCAGAGCAAGAGCAGCGTTACAGGTCAGGGGGTGGGGGAGGTTTTCGGCAAACAGGGGTCACGTTACCCTTTCTGAGGGCTTCCGGAGTTAAATCGCTAGCTGAACCTCATGGTCTGTCAGTCGTTTATCGCTCATTTCAGAATGTTCGTAAACTTGCTCTGCAAACTCTTCACTTTTTGTCCTGGCTGAGAAAGTAATGGTGCTGGTTCCCTTCCCAGGAATTATAACGAAAGGATTCCGTTCGGGATCTTCTGCCTTCTATGTGAAGTCTTACATTCTGCTGTATAGCAAGGACGGCAAGACCTGGAGGACATACAAGGGAGCAGTCAGTAAGGAGAAGAAGGTGTGTCAACTTTGTCAATGCTGTGTTGAATGGGCAGCACATTACTATAATTTTTATTTTATGTGTAACATTCACATACGGGCAAATATCGATGCACAGGACATGTTGTATTGTGATGTCCTAAATGTGGATCTCCTCTGTGAATCCAATGCAGGTGTTTGAGGGAAATTCAGACAGTTACCAGGAAGTTCTGAACAGCCTGATTCCCCCGGTAGTGGCTCAGAACATCCTGCTGCGACCTCAGGAGTGGCACGTCAGGCCCGCGATGCACATCCAGGTCCTGGGCTGCCCTGCGGTCCAGCCCCGCATGGGTAAGGCTGCCTTTCCTACCCGAGGTCCAGGCTTCGTTTTCGGCCTTCCTGCAGTCTGTGCATGAGGCTCTGACTCTATCATCACTTGTGAGACGGCCTGCCCTGACATGTATCTTGGCTGTCCTCAGGGATCCGGGCAACATTTGTTCCCTGGAAGCTCTGCATGAGAATATTTCTTGGGTGGTTTTAGCAAATTTGAAACATCAAAACTATCTAAGAACCTTTGTTCAAAATGCGGGGTCCCTTCTATGAATCTCACAGTTTCATTTGAAATTCAAATGAAATTAAAATTCAATAAACAGTCCTTTGTTAAGCTCTGATTCATTACTGTGTTTTGCATGTAGAATTATTCAGTGAACAGTACTTTATCAATTCCTCTATCCAAAACTGACGGCTGAACATTATTCTTTTATAAAAATACCCCTAGTAGGCAATTATTTTACAAATTTAAATTTGTAAATGTAGCCAGCCGTGTTGCCACCAACTCAGCTGTCTAATGTCAGGACTGAGAAAGAATGGGACAGTTAGGTGTTGCTGGTAATACCTCTGTTAGCCATAACACAAGAATCTCTGCCTCAGCTTTCATCTAACTGACCTCCCAGCCAGGGACAGTTTAGCATGTCGCTTACTGTAACTCGTAATCTAATATTATTGAGCCACAGTGTTCTTATGTGATACTTTGCCCATTCTGTATACCGATCCATGTTTGCCTCCTAGGAAGACGGCTTTAGTGTGTGTATACTACATAATGAGTTTCCTTATTGACTTATGACTACAAAACCAATATTATGAAACACCACTTATTTAACTTCTCACACATACTTGCCTCACCTCATGAATGCAAACAAAACCCATAATACACCACAAAGCAGAAAGCTATTTTAGAGAGATTAAGAGACGTCTAAAGTCTTGAGTAAATGAAGTCTTGTTGATACAGGCCAGTCTCTGAAGGAATTCATTTCCTTAATTACTGCCAAATGTTTTTGGCAAATGAGTACACTTCATGCATGTATACTCATGTGTTATAACTCATCAGTTCAAGCCTATTTTATAAGGATAACGTGTAGCTCTGGGCACACACAAGCATTACATCACCCACCATCGAGGGTCAACGTCTGGAATTTGAAATTATTAAACATTTGCCTAGAGAGATGTTTTTGACTTTTGACATGTTGAAGCAATACTGTACTTGGAAAAAGTAACTAATAGGCTATGATGTTACGATGTTTCTGTGCAACTGAGCAAAGCAGAATAGTTACCACTCATAATTATGATATTTAATTTGGGCTTTAATAAGTAATTTTGATGGTTTTTAAATTCTTTGGAAACAGTTTCAAAGTAACACATCTTAAATGTATTTTGTTTGCTCTGCGTAATAGCCCTAGTCCTTCCTTAGATCTCAAAAAGCGGGATGAGGGGGAAACTGTGATTGATGAGTAATCTCGATTGAATGTGCGAGTCAATGGCAGTATCCTGATCCTCTCCTGCAGCCAATACACCCAAAACAGTGGCCTCCACTCCAACAACTGACAAGCATCCTGTCTTAAAGGAGGCGGAGATCAAAGAGATAGTAAAAGGTGCGTATCCTGATGGGTGACATTCATTGTAGCTCCTGCAGTATAACAAAAATATCATTAGCTTGTATCCAGCATACAGCCCCTTCCAAGTATCACAGGCTTGGGGACACCATACATGGGATGCCAGTCATTCACATGGTCAGCACAGATCTAACCAGATCTAACAGATCTAACAGATCTAACCAGATCTAACAGATCAGCACAATCTAATCATCATTAGAAGTCTATTGAGTAAAACAAACCTCACAGAGGAAATTGTCTTTGATGAAACTGTAATTCTTCCTAATTGGTTGGCTAACCAGCCAATCGCTGTTGTTGATTGATATTGCTGCTCTTCCGCTGCCTCTCAGGTCCCGGACTCACCGTGTGGTTGGCTGTAGGCATTTCGTTGTCATTGGTTCTGTGTGCGTGTTGCCTGTTGGCTGGACTCCGCTGGAAAAGAAGGTATGGTGACACTGCAGCTTTTGCTAATGCTTCACGCCACTGTCATTGTCACCAGCCGCTGATTTCCACTGCTTTGTTGTCTCCAGAACGAACGACGTTGCCAAGAAGGACTCATTGGCCCAAGGTACTGTTTTCCTTGGCAGCTAATGTGAAAAAATCAGCATTCGGTAGTGATTCCGTTTTAGTGACCCTGCCATTGTCCTGTTCTCTCCCCAAGACTGTCACGGTTTTCAGGGGAAAAACATGACGCTCTGTGAGCAGCTCGACCTCCCCCTGGAGAGAGACATCCACGATCCTCTTCCTTCCCCACCCCGAAATGGTAAGAGTGCTAATTGAGACAAGGCGTTTTTAGTAGACCGAGGGGGCTTTGCGGGACTTTGTGGTGGCTGGGAGAGTAGCTATTATCCACAAGGATCCAGATGGTTCCAGAATGGAAGCTCGCGGAAGGCACGTCACCGCAAATGGAAGAGTGAAATATCTGGGTGTGAAACTTACGAAGGGATCAGCTAAGCAGCACAGTGTAAACATCCACACTGCCAGTGTCGCATTATAATGTCAGGCTGCTTCCCTCATGTGACATGGGACAATGAAGAAGCGGTACAGGCACCCAGGCCCTCAGAGGGTGGGGCGCAACGTGGAGACAATAAATGATAATCAGAATCAGGGTGATTTCATGGAAGGGCTACAGGGGGGAGACTGCATGGTCTTCTGGATCTGTCCCCGGTCCGGGATGCACGCCCCCTCACATCTGCATGCTTATTATTAGGCGGCTGGAATTATCTTAGAGGTTCATAAACGGAGCTCACTCATTTGGCATGGCTGATATTTATTGCTGGTATATTTTCCGTACTGAGGGCGTCATATTAACCATTTTAGCTGTAGCTGTTTCCCTTTCCTGAACGAGGGAACCTTCTGGAAGGGGCAGGAGATTGGAGGGGCCTGGTAGTCTGGTCCTCCAAGCCCCCGAGCGCTCGGCCTGACGACCACCCAGCCTCCCCCTCGGTTACAGCATAAGGGCCCCATTCTTTCATCCCTGGGGTGGTTCTGAAAAGGCTCCTTAATTGGAGCCCAGTAAAGGCCACTCAGGCTGGCAAGGCACACACCACCCACCCCCCCCCCAACCCACCCCAAAATCATGCTACAGTGCGCCCTCAATAAGAGGCCCAGTGACAAGCAAGCCAAGGAGTCAGTGGACGAGACAATTGAATCCCTCTCTCAGCCCCTCTAATTAAAATCGCTTAGCTTCTGAGGCTTCATGCTGCTGAGGGTAGTGTGGGGGGGCTTTATGCTGGGCCGGGGGCTGCAGGGAGCGGCAGAGGGAGCAGGAGGGAGAGAGGGACAGGGAGCAGGAACGGTGAGAGAGGGGGACAGGGAGCAGGGAGCAGAAACGGTGAGAGAGGGGGACAGGGGACAGGGAGCAGGAACGGTGAGAGAGGGGGACAGGGAGCAGAAGTGGGAGAGAGAGAGGGACAGGGAGTGAGAGAGAGAGAGGAACAGGGAGCAGGAGAGAGGAGGGACAGGGAGCGGGAGAGAGGAGGGACAGGGAGCAGAAGTGGGAGAGAGAGAGGGACAGGGAGTGAGAGAGAGAGGGAAAGGGAGTGAGAGAGGGACAGGGAGCGGGAGAGAGAGAGGGACAGGGAGCAGGAGAGAGAGGAACAGGGAGCAGAAGTGGGAGAGAGAAAGGGAAAGGGAGTGAGAGAGACCATTCCGTAAACATTCAGGACATACTTCCCGAGATGAGGACGGTCTGTTTGCCTTGAGGCTATGAGGGTA
>JAODKF010000147.1:26968653-26979031 GCA_026779585.1 Mormyrus proboscirostris
CAGTTCTGAAGGCGAAAGGGGGTCAAACACTGTATTAGTATGGTGTTCCTAATAATCCTTTAGGTGAGTGTATATCACTCATTATTATAATCCATGCACTCATAATCACTTTGACCCGTACAGCTTCTTTGAGGTATCGACCATCGCACTGCATCCATAGACGCACCCTCTACATCTGCAATGCATGTGTTTTATTCTATTACCATGTGTATTATTCTCCCCATAATTGTATTTTTTGAGCTACTGGGTGTCTAAATTTCCTTCCGTATTAATAAAGTCGTCTGTCTATAAGTGTGACTAGATCAGAAGCTTTTCCTGTCACTCTTTCGGGGGAGAAATGCCACTAAACTACAGGAGACAGGAAAGGCCCGTCCCCCTCCCCCACAGTGACGTTTTTCTCGGCGTCAGGGCCTCTTCGGCAGTGCAGAGAGGTCCCTCTCCGATACAGAAGGCGTTCTGTGTGACTGAACGTGCAGACCGTTCCAATGCGCTCAGAGACTCTTTGTGCCACACAGAGGAGGAATTACTAGAGAATCACAAATAGATCCTTTAACTTCTGTCCAGGACTTTCTGTTATTTGGTGTCACGTTCTGGCCGCTATAAAGCGTGCAGTGTTAGATAAGATGTATCTCTGTAAAAGACGTGCATAACTTAAGGTCCTCAGTGATGTCATTGCCACATTAAGAGTGTGAGGCAGATGACACATTCAGACCGTGACGTTGCACTGCGTCCCGTTCACTGCTTTTTCTGCAGTTTGTTATTATCGGGGCAGGCGGGAGGCTCAATCCGACATCTACGCCTCACTATCTTCTGTTCCCTCCTCTATTTTTCCGCCCTTTCTTTTTCCCCCTTTCCTTCCTGCCTCCCCAGTCTATGCCTCCCCAGACCTGCTCACGGTAGGACCGAAGCTGGGCTCCACCTTCCGGCCAGCATCTGACGGGGGCTACACTGCCCCGCTGGTACGGGCTCACTATGACGTGCCGGGGAGGGTGGCCGTGGAGTACGCAGAGCCGCTGCTCCCTGAGCCCGAATACGCCACGCCCTTCGGCGAGCAGCCACCCAACCCCCCGGGGCCCCTCCTACAGGCCAAAGGCGGCCGGCTCGCCATTCATTCACCTCCGCCGGCACTGAGAACCAACGGCTCACTGCAAGCGCAGTACGACTGCCCTACCAGTAGGGGGCGCCCCGGTGGCTCCAGCTTCCCTCTTTTTGGTGAGAGTGGCCCACGTTCCGCCAGTGTCTTGTATGCTGAACCTCAGCTGGCCGCCTCTCCAGTACAACACATCTACCACGAGCCATAGGGAGGCCGGTGCGTTCTGTCTGGCAAACCAGTGCCTCTCTTCACCTGCCCATCGCTGACCGCCAGCTGCGTACTCGGGGCCCAAAGCCCTCCCAGGGGAGTCTTGACGCTTCAGATTTGACCTGTGCAGTGGATCCGTCGCACGGCACAGACCCGGTACCTGCTTATCTACGAGGAACTGCACTGAGAGTCTGAGGAATAACACGAAGAGTTTCTTCGGAAGATAAATCCCACAGCATTTTTGCGCCGATGTGGCGGGATTGCGCATGCATGGCATTTAGAATACGGAGAGGAGGAAAAGGGAGAAAGGTCTTCGCATTAACGCTTATCAGGGAATCTGAAAAGCTTATGAGAGTATTTGAAATTCTTCCCTGTTAACTGATTTGTCTGGCAAATCTGTGTGACGGAGGGTCACCAGAGCAACGGAAGATGCTGGACAATATAACCAATCACTGTGTCGTGGTTCTGTGTTTGACCACAGGTTGGAATTTAGATATCTCCACTTGCATGATGCAAAAACAAAACACAAAATATTGTATAAAGACAGTTCAGCCTGAGGCAGCAGTGATTCTTGGTGTTTATATTTTAAATATGTTTGTATATGTTACACTGAATTATTTTGTTATTTAATGTAATATATAATGTATAGCTTAATATATAGGGACTCAATAGCTTCACCAACACTTGTACCCACGTTGCACAGAGCAGGATACAGAAGAAATGAGTTTTTACTGATACGTGTTTTGCTTTATGTCTCCGCACAGCATTTTTTTGTAAACACAATTTGTATTAAATGTTAAACAGAAACCACACAAACTGTGTTTCTGCGTATTGTCTTGTCTGTATATAAATGCTTGTTTTTGACTTGCATCTGGCAATGCTTCCATGTGGAGGTCAGAATGTTATAAATGTAAATGCTGTTCCCCACCAGAGGTGGAAAGTTCAGGTCCGGAAAGTACAAATCCAGACCAAGATTTTGTTCCACCTAACCGGCTGAGTACTCTGTGAATGTGACTATTCATGCTCAACTGTTTTGTTGAAACAAAATCTTGGTCTGGCCCTGAACTTTCCACCCCTGTTCCACACCCATGGGATAGGTAATATTGAGCACCATTTCGATTAATCAACATGAGTCCTTAAGGCATTTTCCAGCTGTGACTGAGAAAATGAGAAGCTCATTGTAACACCAATTACTTAGAGAGAAGCAGAAAGAAATATGACTAATTCAGCCGACTTCCTGGGAGAGGCTACCGGGTGACCATGTGCGGGATCTTTGCAGGTACGATGTTGTGGATGACGCATGCTCAATAAAATATATTTTTGCATTTATCAGCTCCTGCGGGAACCACATGCCTTTGCTTCATTCATCATTTGTATGGAAATTAGCCTGTATGAGTTATTTCTGTTTGAAGTGTGGGATTCAATTCTCATTCGTCACGTTAAAACTGACAAAAAAATGGCAAGGGTTTGGGGCCCTCTAGTGGCCTTTTAATATAAAACGGGCGGCGAAGTACTGTGTTGTTTTGCTGCCTCGCGTGTATTCGGCTGGCCGTTTGAATTCTGCCTCTGGTGCTGCGTGTTTGCGGTGTGTTTCTCATCTTTACATAGATCCCCTGCCAGGGTCAAAATCCATGTACTGTACGTACATGAATCACTATCTTTAAACCTGCCC
The DNA here is from genome assembly GCA_026779585.1 of Mormyrus proboscirostris. Classification (NCBI taxonomy): domain Eukaryota; kingdom Metazoa; phylum Chordata; class Actinopteri; order Osteoglossiformes; family Mormyridae; genus Mormyrus; species Mormyrus proboscirostris. Next base: position 26,971,626 of record JAODKF010000147.1, read on the forward strand.
GTAGTGTATGTCTTCTGATGGACTGGCATCCCATTCAGGGTGCCCCCTGCATTGTCCCCTGTGCTTCCTGAAACTGGTACGAAGGTTCACAATGACCCTGTACTGGATAATCTTTATATAGCATACATGGGTGGTTGTCTGTATTCCAGAATGAAATTTGTGATCAGTTAATGAATGTCAATATTGCAGTGCTTTAATGTCACTTAAACTACATTGAGTAGTTTATTAGTTTTGGGAGAAGAGTACAGTAGTTGTATTTAATACAGTTCAACTTGTAATGTAACACAAACTCGCTGCACCGGCCATGAAATAGCACGCGGTGAAAGATCGTTCCCCAGGGTTTGAGATCGCTGACTTGCTATATGATGCAGTCTGGCTCGTCTCAGGGTTGGTGTAAGCTGCAGTTAGCCACCAGCAGGGGGAGCTGAGGAGTTGGGAGTTCTGTTGAAAACCGTGCTGTGGCAGTCAGTCAGACGAATCGGGTAGCACAACCAGAATAGAGTGGGGCCGTTATTGTAGGCGTGTTCTTATGAGATAGCAACAGAAATGAGCAGATATAGTATGGAAAAGTCTTGGGGAACTACCAAGAATTTCACCCCTAGGATCAATACAGTTTATCTAAAATGCTGTCTTTACATTTTATCAAAAGTCTAAACAAATAACGGAGATGAAGATTTCATTGGAAATGAACTTTTATATTTTATGTTGTTTCATCCATACATTCGCCATTGTAGTGATATCAGGTATAATTATCCAAAAAGAATGATTCTCGTGCTATTTTGGTTGGATGTAAAATCTAGCCAGGTCCCAATAGGGGACTATAATTTATGAAATATGTTTCTTCTGTACTCTGTGTACTTTGCTCCTGTAGACGAATTTCCCTCGGGATCAACAAAGTTTATCTTAATTTATAATATTTACCTTCATAGCAGATATTCGCCTCTGCCTAGTTTTCATTTTCCATTAAAATTGTTGTATCGTAATTATTTCCCACCATATTTATAAAAGCATTCCTCCACACGGTAAGATAATAAGGGTCACCATTCACTCTACAGCAAATCATTTTGATAGTAGGTCTCAATATTGTGTATGTAAAGCAGGTGACCTGCAAGTACTTCTCAGGTATAATAGCAGTGGCAGTGCGCAGTGTTTGCAGTGAGAATCCCAAGCTGCAATTTCATCCTGAATATATTTGGGGGGAATTAAAATGATCTGTCTGCATTTGTAGCCATGGGAAAGGAGGCTGAGCTGGTGCGTGAGATTGAGAGATACAGGCTACCAGGCTTAACTCGAGGCACGGCTCAAACTCTGGATCCAAATTGCCGGAGAGGGACTGGACTCTGTTCCACTCTGGAGTTGCCTATGGTGAGAGGTGCCAGGCAGGGGTGGGGCTACTTATAGCCCCTCTGGTTCGGTGCCTGTGCATTTCTACCCAGATGGATGAGAGGGTCACCTCCCTTCAGCTTCGCGTCAGAGGACAGACTCTGACGGTTGTCTGTGCGTGCGCGCCGAATATCGGCCTTCTTGGTGTCCTTAGAGGGAGGGCTGGAACGTGCCCCATCTGGGTAATGACAGTGAAAACCGGAAGGGTGTGATTGGGAGGAATGGCCTGGCTGATCATAACCCAACTGGTTGTCTGTTACTGTACTGTGCTAATCACGGTTTGTCAGAGGAGAACTTGCCACTTGCCACTTGGTGGTATGTCTCCAGGAGTCGATGAGATTTGATTGGCTGTCTTGGCTGACACACCTCTTCAACATTGTGGACACAGTGCCTTTTGATCGGCAGAGTGCTGTGGTGGTCCTACTCTTTAAGAAAGAGGACCAGAGGATGTGTTCCAACTTTAGGGGGATGACACTCTTCAGTCTCCCTGGGAAGGTCTATCCCGGGATACTGGAGATGAGGGTCCATCTGTTGGTCAAACCTGGAGTGCTGGAAGAACAATGTGGATTCCGTCCTGGTCGCAGAACACTGGACCAGCTCTTCACCCACATAAGGACACTGGATGGCTTGTGGGAGTTTGACCAAAGAGTTTACATGTGTTTTGTGGACTTGGAAAAGGAATATTATTGTGTCCCTCGGGGGGTTCTGTGGGGGGGCTCCAGGAGTATGGGGTATGGGTTCCGCTGTTACGAGCTGTCAGATTCCTATACAAACAGAGCGAGAGTTTGGTTCAGATTTCCAGCAGGAAGTCAAACTTGTGCCGGGTGAGTGTTGGACTCTGCCAGGGTAGCACTTTGTCACCAATTCTGTTCATCAACTTTTATGGATAGAATTTCTAGGTGTAGCCAAGGGGTGGAGGGGGTCCAGTTAGGGGGCCTCAGGATCATGCTTTTGGTTTTTGCATCGTTAAACGACGCAGGTGTTTCCCTAAACCACAGTTCGAACGAAAGTTTGCAAACACTGTTGTTAAGTAATTTTGTGTGGGTCTCATAAGTACAGTATGATTGTACATTAGATTGGCCAACTGCAAAAGCAACTGCAAAAGCAACTGTCTGTAGTGAGCAATAGGGAGAATTCTCAGACTCAAAGTATTGTATTAGCACAGGGGTGGCTGATTTTATCCAGAAAGTGCCGTTAGAGTAGTGCGTAGAGGACTGATCAACTGAAGAGTTTGCACACAACTGATCAAACAGTTATCCCGAAACAAACCTGCAAACACACCGGCCCTTTCTGGATAAGTTTGCCCACCCCTGTAGTGGCATATGCAGTTTTTGTGTATTGCTTGGTAAAGGATGTTGTGTACCCTGTGGTCATTGCGCCATATGGTACACTTCGCCATATATAGTAAAACAGAGAGAGAAATAATAAAAAAAATTCATAAAACAAAAAGAAAATAATAAAACCCAAAAATAATAATAATAAATCATTATCCCTTGTATGTGTGCATGTGTGTATTTGTAGCCCTTTGCAGACCATTGGGTGTTGTGCAGTTTCTTCATTACAAACATAACTTAAGAGGGACAACAGTCGCCTTAGTAAAGAGTACAGCCCTTTGATGAAGTACTCCTTATTCACTGACAGCTGTCACTGCCATAATGGAAGAGTAGAATGACACTACAGCGGTCAGATACGAATCCATGCCTTTGTACTCGGGAAATGACTTCTGTGATGTTTGGATATTACACGCACCTGTCTATTCCAGTCAGCCACTAACATTCTGTAAGCGACAACGTTGGACCAGGAATACCCTTGTATTCGTAGTGTGACTGAAGCACAACAGTTTGAAACATTCAGCTTGGCAGTCATCCGTTCACATTCCGTTGACCAGGATAGCCACCCTGATCGCTGAGGACTCCGCGCACCCTCTACATCATTGTGTTCAGTTACTGCCATCAGATAGACAGTACAAGGTACCTCTGGCCTGGAAAAACATCTACAAGAAATCCTTCTTCCCCTCTGCAATAGTGATCCTGATCAGCACAAAATGAACCTCCCCCTTTTAAACATTTTGTATGTATGTGTGTGTATGTATGTTTTATATGTGACTCTGAGCCTGTAAAAAGGAGAATTTCTGTTACCTTTGGGAACAGACAATAAAGTTTTGTATCCTTTTCTATTCTCTGCCTCATCTAATTCAAGACATCAGTCTCCATTGTATTGCTCAGCAAAAGGAAACTTATTTTTTCATGGATCAACAAATTAACAATAAAATGTTTAGGGGGTCAATCAAGCATAGTCAGTATTTACATGCACGGTTTAACTGAGCTGTTAGTTTAATTGGAACATTGTACTTGACCCAGTATACAACCACAAGAGGGCAATTGTTTTTACTGTTTAAAGTATGTCGACTTTACTGCCATCGCTGGTGATGTACAGTTATAGCTCTTTTCAGCTTGTTAGTATTGAGCTTTTTACCACTTGGTCTATTATGTTACAGACCAAAACAACTGACCAGCTCCTAAGGGCAAATTAGCAAACTGTCTTCTTATTGGGCAACTTTATAGCACTTTACATTTTCTTTTTCTGTGTACTGTTTGTCACTTCCCGGTAAAAAATGTGTCGTGCAGTATCTAGTACAGTTTGGGTTCAATAGAACATATACATGCAGAGCTAAATCCATTGCAAACCACATTATCTGGGTAGACCAATTGAGTGATTTAGTGTGATTTCAGTTGGACTAACATGTTACATGTGTTTGAAAAGACTGGTCTTGAAAGGTGAAGGCGAACCAGTACTAGGAATCTGGATCTACTGGGATAAAAGGAAGCATTAGCCAGGTCAATGATAGAGAACCATTTAGCCTCCGCTGGTATAAAAGCTAAAATCGTAATTGGATTGGGTACAATAGGAGCCCTGGGGTGTATGGCTGCATTTACACTCCTCAAATCTTGGACAAACCTCCAAGTAATATTTACCTTTTTCACAGGTAAAATAGAAGAATTGGCTATTTCCTTAATAGCCCCCCTTTTCACCAGATCTGCATGTACTTCTCTCTCCTCACTCCCTCCTCCGCTTCTCTAGATAAGGGATACTGGGCCTTGTGAGGCTGAAAGTCAGACTTGGGCTGGACCACTAAAAGCTCAGCTGACGCCACTCGGCCAAAATCATTTTACCCTTTTGCCCACAAGCAATCTGGTATTTTTCCTAACCAGTCTGGCAGAGGATCAATACCTTTCTCCTTATTTTCTTCTGCATCCCCCTTTCTCTTTACCTCTACACACTGATCTATTTTGTACCTTTGCACCTGTCCCCTCCACTCATCCACCATCCTTCCTTCACACCCACCCACTCCTTTTCTCACAGTCTGCCACCCAGGGTCCTAAATCCTTCCATTCTAATGACCTCTTTTTCCCATATGTCACACATGTCACCGAACCTCCCACATACCCCTGCTCCTGGCCGGCTGACAGACGGACAGATGCAGCAGACCTGTGTTCTGCCACATAGAGGTGAACAAGCACGACAGTCTCTCTCAGTTTATCCACTCAGCCCCTCCTTTTCCAGAAAACTGAGCAGTGCAATGCAATCTGTCAGGTTGTTCTTGTCCTTCAGGGATACAGTCTCTCTCTCTCAGGATTGTGTCATCCGCAAAGTTTTCTTTCTCCAATAAACGAAACAAGTCCCAAAGCCTCTGAGGTCACTGTGAAACCGTCTTACCCCGTTTCCACCTTCATCCTCGTCATGGAGAAACTCTTCCTGTTTCACAGAAGGCATCAGTTCCACTGCCCCCCCCCCCCTTCTTCAGCATCAGGAGCAGAAGGCTCAGCTCTCCCCGAAGGAAGAGGGACATAGGCAGGGGGACGAGGTGCTGGTGGCGGCGGTGAAGGAGGGGACACTTCAGGCAGGACCGGATATCTGAATTAGGCTTTTTCCTCCTCTCAGCATCAGCCTCAGGTGGAGAAACGGCAGCATTCGGATCGGCCGCCCTTTCCTCTCTGCCAACCTTATCTCTCAGCCGCTCCACTCTAGTCTGCCACCCCCTCCTTGCTCTCACCAAGGCCACAAAGTTTCACCAATAATAATATTCTGGCTTGTACCTTCCCTCATCACAACAACCAGGGAACTGGGTGTTAGATCGTGACTTGAGGAGGAAGGGATGGAACACTCCGAGATGGAAGGGACCACACCAGGTCCTGATGGTGACCCCTCACACAGTGAAAGTGAAGGGAATCCACGCCTGGGTCCATCGGGTCCACTGCGGACACGTGTCCGACCCCGGTGGCTCTTTCAAGACTGGCCCCTGAGAGGGTCATAACTGCCCTACCTTTCCGTTTTAGCCATTTTTATTGTGACAGTTATATTTGAGATGGATGCTTAAGCTTAGACTGACTGTCCGCAAACTCGATCCCCTGTTCGACAGTTCGTAGTTTCTAATTAATGCCATACATGCAGATTTTGCTACTGAAAAAGAAAAAAATATTTATAAATATTTATTTAGTTCCGAATCTGTTTGGCTTTAGTGAACTAGGCAGCTCTGTTACAAATGTTACATGTGCTGTAAAATGAAGTAATTATTACTGTACATGACAATTATTCTTATTAATTATACTGTTTTAGATGCACATATATATATGGGATGCTAATTCACAGCCGGTTCTGGACAAATGCAACACCTGGACTGCCAGAAAGCTCTCGACAAACTAAAACAGCATGATCGACCTGGATGACCTCGATCCCTTTCTTTTTGTGTTTCAGTACAAAGAAGATATGGAACACTTTCTTAAAAACTGTGTTGATAATCAGCACCTCCGGGTCAACGCTATGTTTTTATTGCTTTAGAGATGAGCCGCAGTGCCCATCACTATAATCTTATTTATTCTTATTTTTTTATTCCACTCACTTTTTCTAGACACTCCTCCTACAATTTTAGCGGAAATGCGTCTCTATTTATTTATGCAATTGTTCATGTTATATATTTATATAATAATAAAGTTGCTACTTTTCCAACCCTATGCAAATGGATGCATTATTATTTAGGCTAAAACCTTTAAAAACTCTGGCAAAAATTGAATGTAAGCAACTGTAGAGGTATTTGTAAAACCTCATACACATGTAAAACCTCAAGCTAGTTACTTGTGTGGTTGAATGAGCTTCTGGGACATTTTATGTCATGTCTCATGTCATGCTTTAAAGCAGTGGCCCCCAACCCCCCGGCCGCGGACCGGTACCGGTCCGTGGGCTGCACAGAAAAAATAAAAAACTTCGGTCACGTGATATTTACTGCTAAAAATAAAGATGTATAAAAAGCAAATGTCTCTTGATCGTTCAGCTCTCACTGATTCAGCGGTGCGGTGATGTCATATTTTTTATGCACTTTGTATTTGTTTTTGTGGTAAATCTGGAATTATTTTAACAAGATGTTCAAAGTTTACCATGGCGACCAGAGAGCATTAGCGTGCTGAGTGGATGTTACCCGTATTATGTTGTCGGCTCGATGTTATGAGGATGCTGTTAATAAAGCTGCGATTACACATTGGATTTATGTTTATTATTATATTTTAATGATACCCCATTATTATATTTTTAAAATATCCCCATTTTTATACGTATCATTTATTCGTATAAATACACATACGTATATTTATCTGCCACTCCTTATAGGCCGGGCTGTGAAAATAATTTCTGATATTAAACCGGTCCGTGACGAAATAAAGGTTGGGGACCACTGCTTTAAAGGTCTGTTTGCACTAAATTTGTTTCCTTTCAAGTTAAGAAGTTCAATATTTTTCATATCAAAAGCCCCACATGTCCCACAGAATACTCTGCATTCCCTCTGCTTTACCTTCCACATTTCACTCAAATGTTTGTTCCTGCACCCTCACAAAACATTGTTGTAACGGAGCAATGTGGTTTTGGGAATTACGAACTTGTCCATGTTAAAGTATCTGGGCCTCCTTGAGAAGCACTGTAGCTGTGTGCCTGAATCCCACGTCCAGCTATGTGTCTGTGGATTTTGAATGTTA
>JAODKF010000147.1:26991448-27015655 GCA_026779585.1 Mormyrus proboscirostris
GGCCCAGTCACTAATTAAATTAAGATCCCGCTGTAGCTGCTGAGCCGCTAGTTCAGTATCTGCTACACCACCCACCTAGGTGTCATCTGCGAATTTCACTAGTTTACTGTATATATTGGTGCATATACATGAGCCACAGTCGCAAAGGACTCAACTAGATGGTTGAAAAAAAATCTCTTGGTGCGGTGGTGTGTACATCATAGGTGTGCTCCTTCACCCTGATTCGAGCAGCCTGTCATGGTGCACCTGCAGGACCCACAGCTGTCTAAATACCCTGGATTCCAACAGCACCAGCCTGCTGGTTGGGAGCCCTCCACATGAACCAGCGACATCCCTCTCAAGTGATGTGGGTGTAACATAATTCCCAAAGACGTCGGAGGTGCTGCGGGCCGCTTCGGCTGCTGTGTGTCACCGTGACCTTAATCAGATCAGCTGGCCTTGGATGTGGACGGAGGCAAACACCCACACTGACTGAAATCTCTGTAATTAAATTATGTGATGATGCACAGACAATAACATTTTCATAATACAGCAGTCACATTTCATTGATTTATGGGCAGTAAAACCCTCTCTGGATTTTACACAGCTGGCCTTCTCGATGACATGGGGGATGTGACAGGGACCGTGATGGAACAAGAGGTACCGCATTGTCAAAGGGCTGTTATTTCACCGCCTGACATAGAATCATAGATTTGCCTCAGAAAATGGGAACCTTGGGACTGTTCACGAAATATCTTTTGTTCTACCTCTTCTGGTTTTTGTATAATTTCCATAAACAGTTGCTGTTGCTCTGAGGACAGTCCCTGGTCTGTGGAGATATTTGCATTTTAGACCTTTCTAGAATACCTTGATATTTTTGCACATAGCACCCATGCGTTTGAGTTTTACTCTCTCTGTGGAGTCCTGGAGCTGGACTGCTTCTGCTCAGTGTCTGGGTGCCAAATGAGGTCACATACTCTGGAAGCCGCCCCCCCCCATCAGTTCCAGCTTTGTCACTAGCAGTCCTCCAGTTTTGTAATCATGATTGGGTCACAAAATTCCCCTTAGCTTGTAATGAGATTAATTACATTGTCATTTCAGGGAAAAACCTCGTACACTCAAATCCACATCGAGACTCAAATCCAGCCTCAGGTCAGATGCACCTGTGCCCAAACTTTCACGTATGACCCACCATGAGCTGATTTTTTTACCTCTGGCTGTGGCGGCTCTCTCCCCCAGTGAGAAAAAGCCCTGACCCTTACATGCGGTGTCTGACAGCCACTTGGGCTCTCAGAGCAAAAGCTTGTGGGAGCTTTACTTATATAAAAATGTTCTGAGGGCAGAAGAAAAAAATATTGGTTCAGAGAGACAACCAATTAGATTGTAGAGGAGCTGGATCCAGGCAACCAGAGGAGGCAGGACCAAGACACGTGATTGGTTGGTCCCACATCCTCTAGTTGCTTGGACCCACCTCCTTTACAATCTAATTGGATGTCTCTCTGAACCAATCATTTTTGTGGGCATTTATATGTATGTAAAACTCCCATGAGCAGAGCAGAAGGCCAACAGGGGCGCCTGCTGAACAGGAAGGATCAGCTATTCAGAGAGATGTTCTCATCTGATGGATTCAAAAGCGAAAGGCTGCACTCTGCCTTGAAGTTAGTTGTATTGTTATCCTAAATGTTCTCCAATTATTCACCTGAAATAGAAATTCAAGGCTACAGGACTAATTAACAGAGTTAGTGGTCAGGAGGTTAAAGGGCAACATCGCAGACCAGTGTTTCTCAAAGCAGTCCACCGGGACCCCCCAGACTCCCAGCGAAATGGAAGAGAGCAAATGTGGACTGTCTGGGGGTCCCCAAGGACTGGTTTGAAAAATACTGCTGTAGACTTTCCTGTCAGGTTAATGATGGCCGTTGATGATGACAGTGTGTGACTTACCTCTCAGTAGAGTGCATCACCCCGCTACCGTAAAACAAGCAAAAGCCACCAGCTCACCTGAAGCGCTCCTGTCCAGCCGTGTCCCAGAACTGCAGCTTGATCGTCACGCCCGGCTCGACCTCCAGGAAGTGCACATAGAAGTCCACCCCGACTGTCTGGTTAATGCTCTCCAGGAACTGGTCCTCCGTGTAGCGCTTGATCAGCGAGGATTTGCCCACTGTGGAATCCCCCAGCATGATGATCCGGAACTGGTACTGCCACAGCGTGAGGTCCATGGCGCCAGCTGACCGCGGGTGGGCAGAGGGGAATGCTTCGGAGGCTGGGGGGAAGGGTGTGGAGTCCTTCTGCCGGCAGGGGCTTCCTCTAGGCAGGCAGGGCGGAAGGAGCGATGCTGTCTAGGAAGGTGAGTGTGAGGAGCGCATCCTGGCCGGTGTCACAAGTCGATGTGCGTCTGTCTCTCTGGGGGGTTCAGCCCCTTTTCCTGGGAGCCACGCTGCCGTCGGCTCGACCCAGCCCCCAGCCCGTGGCCCGCTAGCAAGGTCCCTCTTCTGTAAGGAAATGAGAAGGCAGGAAGAAGCGGCGGAGGAAGAGCTGGTGGTGGGATCCACGGCGTGTGTGGCAGGCGCGATAGTGCGCTGCACTTCCAGGCCAAACACGCCACGCAGACAACCTGTTGATTCTCAGGCGAGGGAGTGATATAGTGAGGCGGAGAGACAGTGGCAGGGTGGTGTCTCTACAGACAGGGTTGGCGGGGGAGGAGGGAGGGAGAGAGAGAGGGAGGGCGGAACTGCAAATCGCCCAGGGGAGCGCAAGTTCTCTGTACCATATCGAGACAGGTTCTGCTTTTCCTGTTGGGAGCTGCTCGCTGCAAGTCTCGTCCAGTACAAGAATGAGAGAGGGCGGGAGAGCGGGGGGTTGGGGGGGGCACTGTCCAGGAAGGGCTGTTCCTGATCACAAAACTCTGCAATAATAGCTCAGCCAAACCCAGAAAAACAGGCTGAAGCACAAAGACTTGTAGCACAAAAACTCATGCTATGCATTGCTTTAATATTCTATTATAGATATTTCTATTGGGTATGTTCTGAGGAGGTTGCATGACGCAGGTACAAGGGAACCTGATTTAATTTATTTGCTGCCCTGTATGCATTGTTTACTCCACCTTCGTATAACAGCATGAGAACCGTGGAATTTTGTGGCCAGTCTGAAAATCCCGTTTAGCGCCACCAGAAGATGAGGATATTCCGCTTATGGTTGATCTGGGGGCTTATGGTCGGCGCCGGGGGGGGCTGGTTTTTTTTTCTAGGGATTTCCAACCTCCTAATTTTTAGTTTATCTGTCCACACACACTCACACAGACACATCACTGGTTGCATTTCCCATTTGTAGTTAGCATAGCGCACCAGAGGAGCTCAGTGTTCAGGACCGAGGAGCTCAATGTTCAGGACCGAGGAGCTCAGTGTTCAGGACCGCGTTACGTGGCATTATGTCGTCACAACAGTCCCTCCTCGTCACCCCACTTCCCTTTTGATTAAAAACCCACCATCGAGGGATGCAGCCACACTGGTTTCAGCTTGAAGCAGGAGCTCTTTCCAAATGAAAACTGAGACAAAATAGACTCAATTAGTCACAATGGCCCAAGCTATTAGAGAGGGTGGTGACTCTGAGGAGATCCCCTTATATTTGAGCGTTTTTTTTTTCTTTTCATTTGTTTTGGGCTCAGTCGCATTTTTACCTGCTAATCCATGTGCAGTTTTGAAACACTCTCACACTATGACATATTGTCGCGCAGATGCCGGCTATGTTATCTTTAACAGGGAGCTGCATTGTTTACCTTTTTGCTCTGACAGGACCAGGAAGGCTACTGTCATTGTTAGACATGTAGAGCATATCCAGGCTGATGGAAACCAGAGCCACCAGGTCCACTGGGGAGCTTCGTACTGTAACACACACACTGGTTTGATAAAGTCCTCTTGTAAAGGCCAATGGCTTACAGTTACATAAAACCCATTGTGTTACAAAGCACATTTACCATTGTGTTTGACATAAATACCGATAATGTACTTTTACAATATAAACACTATTTAAATATAATCCTGTACAAAGCTTTTACAAAAGCTGGTTTCATTTTAGTCATTTGTTATATATTAAAATAAATGTTGTTGAGAGGAAATTTCTTGTTCCACCGGCTGAACAAGAAGATTGAAGTAATGTTTTCATGAAGAGGTATCTGAGAAATTTCAGCTAAGCTTATATTTATCTGATATGAAAGCAGCAAAATGCTCTGACCCGATGATAACATAAAGAAGCTGGTAATGAATTTCCGTGGAAGGAGGCCCAAACAAACCACACAGAGGCAGGATTTGAACCCATAACCTTGTGGCTATCATTACTGTTGTTGCCCTAGTTATTTTTTATTATTGTTTTTATCCATCCATCCATCCATCTGTTTTCTGTACAAGCTTATCCTACGCAGAGTCGGGGCATCCAGAGCCTAGACTGGGAATTACCGGCATAAGGCAGGGAACAACCCAGGATGGGGTGCCAACCCAAGCCAGGGCACACAAACACACTATTCACTCACACAGTGCCTATGGGCAATTTGGGAACTCCAATTAACCTCAGCATGTTTTTGGACTGGGGTGGGGGGGAGAAAACCTCATTACAACACAGGGGGAACATGCAAAGTCCACACAGGGAGCCATTATTATTTGTTTTTGTGGTTCTTTTTCTTGGTTTACGTACTAGCCTTGTGTTATAGCACCTGAAACAGAAATGATCAGTGTATTATGAAATCTACAGGGTTGGTGTAGAAACTCACCTTTACTATGGAGACGTTTGACATTTGTAATCATACCCAAACGCAAACACGTCAATGCAAAGGGCAAGGACTGTGCATATGGGTGGAGAACGTCGCTGTTAAACCCCTGAGAAATTAGCCTGGTAAAGATTTAGCTGTTAAGTTTATTATTATCGCCGTCATTCTGATAAAATTAGGACTTTTCCTTTCAACGCAAGGGGGCGCGCACACACTCAAGTTTCAACGTTATCAAGCTTTGTGAGCGCTTGGTATCTGATCTATTCGGGGTACATTCTAAAAGACGTTGTCCAGACGTTTTGCATATTGAAAAAAGCGTTGCATCATCATTGGCACAGGCAGCTGATATTTTCTTGTATGGGAGGATATCCAATGTAGCCCAAAGACTTCCCGGTTTGGGATGACGTGGAAATGTCTTGTTTTTGCAGTATCGTGAACGCCTCTGTTGGAAATGCAAAACATGTGTCATGGCTAAGCCGTTCATTGTACCGTCTGCTGGCTTGAAGCCACGTTGCGCTTTGTTAAAGCCTGGGGTGGATAAGGTTACACAGACTGCTGCTGCAGTTATCATTAGCTAGGTCAAGTTTAGCTTAATGTAACGCTGCTGCGCATTTTAAAGCCAGTCCTGCTCATTCCCTTACAGTACAGAAAGAGAGCGACATACTGCGACTATAGGTGCGTCTTTTTTCATAATTAGTTTCGGATAAAAGCAGCAACCATTTATTATTGCTTGTAATTAATATTCGTTGTTTTTTATGCTGATATATCAAGACAACTGTCCGGCTAATTGTTTAATTTTTCCATTCTAAAAAGTGAGTTTTTGCACTACGTGGTTATGTTTCCAGAGTATAATGTATTATTTATATAGCCATGCCGCAGGCGTATGTTGGGCAGCTACCTACAAACGCGGCGACGTACCAAACGTTCTAGGAATCATTTCGCCCCTGCCGCCTAATTTGATCCTATATTTGGATTCGAATTTACTCTGTTGTGCGAATTGGTGGCTTGATGGTTAAAGAAGCGCTCTTGTAATTGAAAGATTGCAGATTCGAATTTGCCCCGACCAGCAAGGTACCGCCCCCAGGCACTGAATTAGCTGCCCCCTGCTATGTTGCATTGTCACATACGGGTAAAATACAGAGAACACATTTTGTTGTGGTGTGTCAACAATGACCATTGATCACTAGATTCTAATCTAAAGAGTTGATTGAACAGATGCTTAACATATAAGTAAGTATTCTACACCTATAAAAAAGTTGATACAAGATGTCAGTGCATTAGCAGATTGCCATTTAACTACAAAGTGAATAGATGAAAACATTGCTTTCATCATAACAAGCTGTATTCAATAACCGCCAAGAGCACTAGTCATTAATATTTTTGTATGCAAAATGTCATTTAGTGAAGTTATTGAGTTATAACGACCAGATAAATTGTATGCAGCACTGCTATGAAACTATGTCATATTAGTGTTAGGTGGCGCAGTGTGGCTTCACACATCCAAGGATTTAGGTTTGTTTCCAGCTCTGTATGTGCGTGGTGCAGGTGTACCTTACCTTGTGTGGACCTATGACTAGTTTCCTGGTTCCCATAAGGGAAAACTCAATTTTCTAAATTTCTGTGATTGCAATTAAAAAACTGAAAATGCCAGAACACTTGTATTTTGTGTGGTTACTTATGTTGTGATTAGGGCTGGGTAGGGGTTCACGTTAGTATTTTGCCCACATAAATGAATGAACGGTCCCCACAAAGATACAATTACAGGTCTGTGTGTGTGTGTGTGTGTGTGTGTGTTGAGGGGGGGGATTGCAGGTAACAGTGTGTCCTCAGATGGACTGGCATCTATGGATAAACTCCAGGATCACGGTGACCCTGTATTGATTAGCAATGATGCATGATGTACAGAAGGATAGTGCCTTTAATTAAACCAAGGCAAAATGACATATTTGGATTTCTCAGCCTTCAGTCTTGAGTGGGAAGTAATTTGTATCCGCTTCTGTCAGTCTCCCTTAAAAGGAGGCCAGATCTGTCATCTTCATCTGAAATCTCTGTGAGGTACTGCCAATCTCTGTGAGAGAGAGAGCGCACGAGTCTCACCTAATTACTGTCAGCGTGTAGTGATGAGTCTCTTTCAGTTTCAGTCTTTGTCAGCAGCCTACAGTCTACACGAGTGGGAAAGAATCTTTCTCAGACACTCCGACTCCGCTTGCTGCCAGGTCTGGTGATGGACACTTTGGTTGCAGAATTTCATGGTACATCCACTGACAGTGAGGAAACAGATGGTGGAAAATAGACACCGAATTAAATATTCATTTCTGTTCCATATTTTTCTTGATCAGCTTTACCCATAATTCTGCTGAAGGAATTTAAGATGTGTCTCACAGATAAGAGACACACTCACGCTGTAAATAAAAGCTGCTGAGATTAAAAGCCGACATTCGATACAGAAGTTCAAGTTCATGCCTGTCCTATGACTTGACCACTGACGCTCTCTGCATCCCACGCCCTTGATATGTTTTTTCCTGTTGAAATTACTGTATGTGGGGGGGGGGGGGAGTCGCCATGGTAACCAGGTCACGAGTGATTGAGCCAGATTACTGCCGAACTTTGAAGCACTGGAGTGTGATTCAGACTCTGGACCCAAACATACTAGTCACTTATGGTATAAACTGAGGCATTAGTAGGGAAATGTCCTTTACAAAAGCTGAAATGTCGCATCATGCCTGTCGATGATCTGATGAGCTGATGAACATGTCCTGGAACATTCTGGTATCTCGGTATTTTTTTTTCCAACGGTACGGTGCCATTTCACTTGCAGTCTACCTTCCTGTATTTCACCACCTCTGAAGCTATGCACGCTCATTGCTACACCACGGAATACATCTTGCCATGCCATCACACAGGGCAGAAGGATTAAACAAAGCAAACGGGCTTTAAATAGATGACCTCTCCATCCAGGGAGATGTCTGTGAATCTGCAGCGCGCTTCTCGCTTAAAGAAATAAAGCTGTTTTTATTTAGCTGCGGCTTCATTGTGCACTCTCGCTCCAGCGTGAAGGCAGCTGCACCCTCTGCAGGAAGTCAGAATGAAAGCAGACGCACCCCTGCTGCCACTCTCAACCCACCACAGCGCCCACACCGAGCGACTTCAGTGACGGGGGTAGGACAGACCCTCGGCTGTGAATATCTCACTAATTACGGCGCTGTGATGCCAAGCTGGGCCAGTGATGACACAATGACACAATGTGTGGGGTGATGTGTCTCCATTTATGGTACTGAGCCCCCCCCCCCTCCCCCCTCCAAGGTCAGCCTGCATGATTCCCTTCATCTTGTGAACAGAAGATGACTGATGGCATAAAATCAAAATATCCAAACCTACAACTTATTACTAATCCTTACAGAAGGCGGATATACAGATTACAGCATCTTTTTTTTTTTTTTTTTTGGCTTGTCACATAGTTGAGTTGAGATTGTGATGTGAAGAACAGAGCAGCTCTCGGCCAACACTTACAAAATCGGCACCGCGATCCTTTCTAACAGCTCGACAGTAGCCGACAGATGGCAGCCTTGCTAAGTACCTGCAGGGCAGAGGAACTGGGCAGGAACGGAAGCCACTCAGCTGTATCCTGATCGTGCAAAGTCAGCACAACAGAACAAGCTTTCATTTGCCAAGGGCAAGGAAGGGCACCGTGTTCAACGTACAGTGTTACCTGCCTTCTCACCCCACACAGTGTTACGGGGTTGAGGTTATATGAGTGTGAGTTGGAGGGATATTCCAGTTACTGGAGGGAGAGTCGGTTGTTAATGCTGAGTCACTCAATCTGTTCCTTGCACATGTATGACACAACGCAGTGATGGGATACATTCTTATTGACGTAATAAGCCCATCCTGTTCTCTATGACCATCCCGACTGCAGGTCTGATCCATGGTCCTCAAAGCACACCTCTCAATTCAAGAGATTTCCTTCTGTGAGTTTAACGGCTCTCTGGTGTCTCACATCCCGACAGTCTTGACCCAATTCTTGCCCAGTCCCCCTGAACTCTGGGACAGGAAATCCCATCTCTAATCGCCTTATAATTCCGGGGTCCTCCCCCACCTCTGTCACGTGGTTCTGTTTTCTACCCCCGACTGGTGTGATTTTCACACAGCGCTAGTGCAAACAGAAACCTTATTTGGTGCTACAGACAGGTGTCTCAGTAGAGACGTGGCTGCGGGCCCACAATGATGACATCACAGCAGGAGCTGGCTTGTGCATACTATAAAGAGTTTACAAACAGACAAACTCCTCTGCGATGGATTCAGGCAATGGCAGGGGGTTTCGGTGCCGTTTTATGTAGGTGTTTGTTAACACTGACACTTCTTCTCCTGCTCAGTGTCCTCCTGGGGCAGGTAGAGAGCCCGGGCACTGAAACCACACTTGACCCCATCCCAGCCGTCATAAGCAGAGATTTCACCGCGCTTCATCATCTCGTAGATGTCGCAGGTGAGCATCTCGAAGGCCCGGTCTACGTTGGTGTTGCACTTGGCCGACGTCTCCACGTAGCGCATGCCCAGAGACGCCGCCAGACGCTCCCCTTCTTCCCGCGAAACTTTGCGTTCCTTCACCAGGTCGCTCTTGTGGCCAACCAGGATGTACAGCATTTGGTGCGGGATCACATGCTCGCTGACCTCCTGCTGCCAGTCTCGGATGTGCTCAAACGTCTTCCGGCTGGTCAGGTCGAACACCAGGAGCCCGCCAACCGAATTCCGGTAGTACGAGCTTGTTATCGACCTGGTGAGCATGGAACAGAGTTTACGATTGCAGGAGAACTCTAATTAATTATGTATTGACTTGAAACAGGGAAAAGGGGCTGCTTATTATTTATAATACCACAAACTTTTTAGATGGCCAAGACTGGGTTTACTGAGAGCCCTGTGACTGCAGACCCAGCATTGCCTTTCCAAAGCTGCTGCAGCATACACATTTTCTAAAACCTCAACAAAAATAGTCAGCTGGTCATGCTGCTGGTTGCCTGGCAATCGTGGCAACAGGACCATGAGCAGATGGGGGAAATTGTGAAGCCCTCCTCCCCTGTTTCGGCAATGTTTTAGCCGGACTTAATATTAAAGAAAAAGAACAACAGGTCTCCATAGGTCGTCTGTTTGTAATCGAACGTGTTTTCTGATAGGCGATGCACATTGAGCAGGTCAGTTTCAGGCTTTTTAAATATAATTAACATAAAATGTAAATCTCCTCTGCGCAACGCCTTCAAACGCCGAAGAGCAAATTCGTTAGCTGCACTAATCTGTAAAAGCGTGTAAGTCACTATGGCGAAACATGCGAAATTTGTGGTTTCCTTTTGCTCATTTGCCCCTTTAGTGCAGGCGTTATCCGCGGATAAAACAGCCTCCTCGTTTGCCACTGAAAATTACATCTAGCATGATTTTCAGTTATAAAGATTTTTCCCACTGCTTCGCTGAAGCAACGCTCCATGACATTTTATTTTATTATTGCCATTGAAGTGATGCTGAAACGTATTTACATCCGAAACGAAAGTGGAATCACTTGAGCAACGAATCAATCGCAATTTAAGCAAAACGATATGTAATCGCACGTCATTTCACGTTTTTCATTTAAAGGCATCTTTTCATGAATGGAGCTATACAATGGACATAATGTGCTAAACAATAAGAGTGATCACCTGAAGCGCTCTTGACCGGCCGTGTCCCAAAGCTGCAGTTTGATTTTCACCCCAGGCTCGATCTCCAGTGACCGAGCGTAGAAATCCACCCCCACGGTCGGGTCCGCCACATCGCTGTATACTCCGTCCGTGAAGCGCTTCAGCAAAGATGACTTCCCCACTGTGGAGTCCCCCAGTAGTATGATCCTAAACTGATACTGCCATAACATATCCATAACATATCTGAAACGGCGCGGCTCCGGCTTCTGCGCAAACGGAGCAGGATCCCCGATTGACAGCCGGTCTGCAAGACGCGCGCTGGCTCCGTGGGTCGCGACTGGGGCTGTGCGCCAGTCATGTGATAACGCGTCTGAACTAGAGGGCAGGCTCCTGTGTTTTAGGGAATGGGTTATATAAGAGGCATCGCCTATGTGCATTCGGATCTTAGAATGGATTCACTAAATTGCCAAAGTCATATCAATATTTAATATTTAGGAACAATAATACGGCAATATAAGTTGTCCAGCCCAAATGGTATTTTATGTGCTAATCGAATCTGAGGATTAGTAACCATATTCTGAAACCTGCCTTGCGTTTAATTTATCGCACGCTAACTCCCAGATGCTCATTTCTGAATGCCTTTGACAAACCTGTTTTGAGAACCCAAGTGACCCTTTTTATAAGTTATGCAACGTCTCATTTTGCGTCTGACCGCTTTTATTTCTGTGCTGTGTAAATCTTTCGTGCCACCTGATTCGTTTTATTGCTAAAGCACTTGCTGTCATACGATTTGTAGATATTTAACCACACGCCAGTATTGCAATCGTGCTATTTTTAAATGTTTAAGTCGGCCTGCATCTTTGCTTTCGTGTAAAGCGTCTGTCACACTGACGGTCATTTGTAAAGGGGTTTCTTTCACTTTATGAACTTTATATAGGCTGTGAAGTTTTAACCTTACTTATAAGGACCAATTGATGCTATGTTCTGAAAGACCACAGTAAATCTGGTTTCAAAAGGACTGTTATAAAACTCTAAAGTCACCCAATGTGAAGGAGTCTTGGTGACGGCTATCCATGGTACTGAAAGTAATAACCAACTTATGTCCGCTTAATACTGCGTAATTATAGGATTGACCTTTCAGTTGTCTGTCGATACATGGGTCAAGTCGTGTTTTATTGTTATATATTATTTAGATAACTTACTCAAAGCATTTGCGTGATAGGACAAAATAAAACTCATCGATTCCTTGGCCCTCGAAAAATACGATCAGACACCCCTGTATGTAACAGTATGCGGCTACTGCTTATTCCACTTGTACGTTTTTGTAATGTATATATTTTTAGAGAAATAGCGTATTTTTTATTCAAGGTTCAGTAAACGGTTCGACCGTCACGAAAGAACTGGTTGGTATATTGTAGTTTTTTCATAGAATAAGTATTAAAAGAACTTTGTTTCCCAGCATGCCTTGTTTTCTCAGGCGGTAGTGAGCCAATCAACGACACGGATATCCCGTACATAAGGGAAATCCAGCCCGCGTTTCTTTCTTTGGCTTCCCTTGTAGTGCAGTATGGTATGTACTTCTTGCTTTATTTTGTAATCCTTAGTCATCTTGTCGTGGCTGTTTGTTACAAGGGATTTACAATTAAAATTAGACATGTTACGGGGCTTACAGCATTCTGGACTCTAAATCGTCGTGATATTTGCACAAATAATGATAAAAAGCGTCCTTGGAATGTCTCAAACGTCGTGGTACACAAGGCGTAGAAGTCAACGTACTGATACTTTAAAGGTCCTTATCTGTGGCTTTGTCAGAACCCTTTCAAGCATAGTTTTCCTGTAATATAGCGTTTGCAACTCGTGTGCATTTCTTCAGTTTTACTGTAACGCATTGTTAATTTGCCTTCATTAATGCATTTTGGTTTTAAGCTATTCAGTGACCCATTTGCCGCGGAAGGTATGCTTTGAGGGAAATTGTCAGATTGGCCCTTATCGAAGTCGTTTCAGTTAGCATTGTGGCTGAAACGGTCAACAAGGTGCCTACAGTATAACTTTTACCGACGGTCGCTGCTTAGTTTTTATAACTAAGGGGCAACATTATGGAAAAGGATATTGGAACTAGGAGGGATGCTTTACTTTCCCGTGCAGCGTGACGCTACCGGGTTCAGGGAGACACGTGCGCCGTTGAACTGCGAACTGAGCATGTGTACTAGAAGTAGTTGGGTTTTATTTGACGCGATTTTGCATGCATGTTTAATAGATTACTCCTGGCCTGAGAAGACTATGGGCCACGCCGGAACTGAGGCCGCACACCGGAGAAGGTGAGATCTCCTCCATCAGTTTTACGCCGGCCCTTGTTGGAGCCGACCCTGTTACCTGTAGCAGGCGTGGTCAAAGAAGGGCCAAGAATGACACCTTCCTACGGTCGCTGTTCAGTTCTCTAGCTGCATCAGCAACATAGAGGATAGGAACATTCACTACTGTTACTGATATCAATTATTTCCATGTTTTAATGTGGATTTTAACTTGTGGTTCTTATTCTGCAGCTATGGTCCATGCATTTGGCTCCAGGGTCTGTTTTACCGTCCACACTCAGTTGGTATGAGCTGCTCCCGGTGCTAGAGATGGTGAGTTGTGACTTTGATTGTTGGTCAGTGATACAGCAACCTGCTGTTAACTTCGCATTTTATGGCATTAGTGCACCATGAATCCACAGTAGACTTTTTTTTTTTTTTTTTTTTTTTTCCATCAAGGCAGTTTGGTCCTTGGTCGGGTCCCTACAGAATCCAGAGACCCTGCCTGGAATGGGGTTGACCCGTAGTCACTGAAGCTGGCTATAGGGACATGGACCGTAACCTCCTTGGTGGGTGGATTGATTTTATTTTTTTTGTCACTTAAGGAACTTGAGTTTCCTAAATGCATTTGCTTAAGCCTCAATGTTGCGGCTATTGGTTTGGCCTGGTGTTGATGACACACTTGCCCTCACTGAGAGCTTTGCTCGCTTATGAGAACTACTTGTACTCTAACTCTGAACTGGGCCTGACGCACATGGTATTGTGGCGTTCAGATTTTTGGGTGGATCGTAACGAGCTGATCTTTCAGGTTCGGGGGTTGCGGTGCTGTTGCCTTCTGGATTCGCCCCACATCGCCACAGCTGCATGAGCAGGTAAGATCATGGGTTTGGTTCTGGTCAACTTGATTTGCGGTGACCCATCCGAATGGATCACATCTAGCTAGCGGGTGCTGAGGGGTATGGAGTTTTGTCCCTCAGACACTTCATCCACACACTCGAAGTGTGACTTTAGTCGCAAACGCCGCATGCCTTCCAAGGAGCCGGGCTCATCCTGTGGACCCTGTTCACGATCAGCATGCCAGAGCATTATGGGGGAAAAGTCTGAGACTGTAGGCAATAGTGCCACCAGTCCTTCAGTTCTCCAACAGTCTTGCTGCAAGCAGAAGGGCAAATTGATGCATGTTTCGCTGTTTAGGAGCTGTACCTTCATGTTTTCTTCTTTTTGTAGATCCAGGACTGATCTGCGGGGGCTGTACTGAATTACTGCAGGTATTCATATGAAAGTATTGTCTTGTTTCCAATGACTGGTCATTGATGTGAGCATTACTCTAACTGGACTGTTGGATGACAGTTGCGGATATGGGACTGAGACCAGCACCAGTCGATAGCCTTAAGGGCATTAAGCAGGGCTAATAGCCCTGGTGGTCAGGCTTTCCCATTCCTGTCCTGAGGGTGTAGCTATGGGCAGCATGACATTAAGACTTGGACTCTCTGCCTTCTCTCTTCCAGGGTTTGTGGGTGGTTTGCCACAATCCAGATTCCTAGGTGTGTATATTCGCCTTCTGCTTTTGCCCTGTGGTTTCTGGTCTGTGACGACTGCATAACTGGCAGACTGCTGGATGAGGCTTGCGGATATGGGACTGAGACCAGCATTCTCACACAGGATAGTGGGTGTGGCTCCAGGACTGTGCTGGGTGTACTGACTTGTTCATCTTGTCCTGTTCTCAGGTGTGGGGCAGAGGGCTGATTGGAGTGACGAGCAGCAGCTATGATCAGCTGCACACAGACCAGCCCTTCAGAGTTAATTTCCCTGCGCGTTGTAGTCTGACTGTATGCCATGCACGTGATGACCCTTACCTGCTGTATTTGTGGAAGTTTTGTTGTATACTTGCATCTACCAATGAATAATCATCGTGTCAATCTAGCTGATTATTGCATGTCTATATTCTAAATACTAAAGGATGTTTGACCAGAAATGTATAGAATCAAGTCCAAGTCAGTGTTGCAAGGAAAATGAATATACTTGACAAAATACCATTGACTTTAATACCAGTCTGTCACGCAACACAAGGCAAATGTTCAATAAAGGAAATCCGACAGCAGAAAGCATCCTGGCTTTATTACACTAGCTTCCCCAGTCTAGTCCTGCTCAGGAGTGACCAAAACGATGTGGTGCCTGTAGGTCTAAGGACTAGGGCAGGGGAATACTGCATCATGTAACTCCACACCTGTGTACCACAGTGACCGGCCTGAAGCGGTATCAGGTTCCACCATGACTTGCATATAGCTAACTGGCATCTGACCATATTAATGCAGTGGCTAGGCTTCAGCATGCTCTACAAGGTATGTTAAAGGAATAGTTCATGTGACAGCGAAACAGCCTTTAAGAAAAGCACTTAGACACCTCAAACTCATTCCATAGGTTATAATTAAAAACCCATCAGCACTTCCTCAGCCCCAGCTTCTGTTCCTGTGTCATGCTGGACCAGTAGGCTGGTCGAAAAGATGTGTTACACAGGTGCTGCCAGCTCCTCCCTGGCCTGTGTGCATTTACATCACAGATCTCGCAGGAGACCGGCATCAGTTCTGGGCCTCAGAAGGAAACTTGAGCTCTGCGATCTCAGAGTCCGGAGAGCTGCTACCACTGCGGTCGCTGTATGTGTCTCTGCAGGGAGGGGAACGGGCTCCAGTCAGCTGCCGAATCTACCACTGGCACTTGTGCTCTGATAACGGCAGCGGCTTTTTATTTAATCAGACTTTGACCATTAACCAGCCACAGACACTTCCATAGAGATTATAGCATGATGTCAATTACCAGCTGGAGTAATCGTGAAACACCACTCTGCCAAAATTTTTCTGTGCCTCGTACTGGCAAGGTGGTGGTTACCTTGGTGACAGGCGGCATCCCTTGAGCAGGTAGCTGTGCAGTTTTCCAGCAGCGGCCAACAGGAGGCCAAGGTAGGGAGGAGATGGCTTGATGGGTCGGGAGGTGAACTCCGGGTGGTACTGCACCCCCACAAAGTAGGGGTGATCTAAAAGGTGAGGCGCTGGTCAGAACCTTAACACCAAGAGCCTTGGTATTTCATACTGGCCACAAGTGTAGTTTGGGGGGGGCTTCTCAGCTGTAACTGGGGGGACCTGAGAGGTGCAGGGGACTCACCATCCAGCTCAATGACCTCCATCCTCTCGCCCTCCACGTCCTGCCCAACAAAGCTGAAACCTTTGTCCTCAAAGTGCTGTTTCAGGTCCGGGTTCACCTGGGGGGGTGGAGCAGGGAACAGACAAGCTTAGCGACAGCCCCCAGCGATGGGAGGAGACTCATATCCCCAAGTGTACATGCTTCATTCACCATTTTCTGGAAGGAAACTTCGATTTATATTGATGTATGTGGGCTTCCGCTGCAGCTCCCTCATTGGATTACTAGTCAGAGGACTGTTTGGCTGAAGAGTCCTCACACCTGGGTTTGAGCAGCTGACCTACAGGTTATCCCAAAAACCTGCACACACACCGGCCCTTTGCGGGTAAGACAGCCCACCGCTGCTCTTCAGTAAGAAACCAACGTACAGTCTGGCGCTAAAAGAGCCCTGCAGCGTGTCCTGCTCATTAAACCGTTGGATTAGAAACAATTTTAACCACCTTGGGAGTTCAGACACATTATGTTTAATGGGTCACATTAGACCCAATTCAGTTAAATGGACCAACCTATATCAACACATTTAAAACAGGACAGAGGAAGCAAGGCAGGTTTTTTTCTTTCAGGTTTTTATCTTTGGTGCTGCCAAGCAGGTCATTGTGTTTGCTCTCAGTTGCCCTTACAAGCCATTGTACTTTTCAGCAGGGCAAGGCTGACAGTGGCACTATATTATATTCATTATGTACCATGGTGCTCCCTCAACTGGAGAAACTTAGAATAGCATGGCTTTTAGAATTGAGATGCAGGATTTTTCCAAATGATTACATCCAAAATCTTGCAGGTCAGATTAGAAATTTTAGCAATACTTTCCCAAGCTGCCAGGCTGCAATCAGCCGACGGCCCCCCAGTCCAATAGCCGCGCGCTACAGATTTAGGTAGAAGTGAGGCAGCCTCACCTCAAAACGGTGCCTGTGTCGCTCGTCAACGTAGTCAGCATCTCCATACAGCCTCCCTGTGAAAGAGCAGAGAAGCAGCCATGAGTGTGCCCCCCCACCGGCAGCAGACTGGTCACATGACCCCCCCGGTTTAAGATGGCCGCCCCAGGGCTTACTCAGAACACTGTTGCCACTCTTGAAGATCGTGCGCCTCTTTCCCAGCCTCATCGTACCACCCATCTGTCCAGGGTTGTGCTCCGGCATGTCAATCACCTGGGGGGACCAATCAGAGATCAGAATCATGGCCGCCTGGGGTGGGAAAAAAAAAAAAAACTGCACGTGGGGGAAGAATGGCATCATGGGATACGTACTACAGGATGCTTGGACTCTGGGTCAAACTCCGTCGAGTTTGCACCTGTCGGGACAATATGATACAAGCTCAAGAGGTTGCTTTACTGGAAAATCTGATAAAACACTTAAGATTCAATTTTTTTTGTCAGAGTCAGATTGACACTGTGGCCCAGAGCCATAAAATGACCAGCGACAACCAGTAAAGACAGGTGAGGCAAATGGACAGAGACTCACCTTGCCAGCCCAGAACATTCCGGGCGAACTCGCAAACGGCCAGCTGCATGCCAAGACACACACCTGTAAACATACAGTGATTCTCCCATGAGCCACCTGCCACAGCCAAACTGACAGACCAGTGGGGACAGTGCAGCCCAGTGTTAAACGTTACCCCATCTGTAACGAGTTATTCTTTGCTCACCTAAAAACGGCTTCTTCTGCTTTCTTGCCCAGCTAATGGCCTGAATCTTGCCCTCTGTGCCTCGAACCCCGAACCCGCCGGGAACCAGGACACCACTGTGGGCACAAAACAGCAGCTCACAATCCTGCCCCACTGAATCTGACCAGTGCCCTCCCAGTCATGCGAAAATACAAAGCCCCCCCTCCCGGTTCTGCTGCACCTTCCGAGGGGTCAGATCACATGGTGACACATGAGAGGAGAACACAAGACAGAGGAATGGAGACAGTGGCTGCGGACGAGTACAGATAGAGGAACTTCGAAAACCCCGAAAGAAAAACAGGTATATATTCGACCACAACTGAAATAATTTTGCACTCGTGCCTTCATGGACACATGCACTCCTATACGATACAAAACACAGGCTTCGGAGACAGACGGGAAGCAACACTGTGGTTCCGGAGTAGTGTGGGCATGCACTGCATACGTCTGCCACCAGGGCGGTGATCACGCACCCAGCGCTGCAAAGCTTCTGCCACGCCTCATGGTACTTTACAGGCTCCTGCTGCAACGTGGCCGGCTCCAGATCTGCCGAATCGATGTACTGTGGCGGAAGGAACGGGTCCGTTATCAACCAGCCATTTAGACCATAGTAACAGGATTCAAGCTGGGATATGTCTGCATTCGTACTATTGTGTTTTTTTATTCAAATTAAAGATCTAATTAAGATTAATTAAATCTTTAAATTAATCCCACTCATTTCCTAAGAAATTCCACATTTATTCTGTCAGACAGCATAACCCAGTCAAACACCGGAGGATAGCGAACTGATCACCCAACACCGCCCTGCCACAGCAGAATGCAAGGATGCTTCACGACACCAACATCGGCTAACAGAACACCAACAGTCCAGCCAAGGAGTCTGAGGACAGGGCAGGGAGGACCAGCGATGCACACGTCACCTTGACCTCCAGCTTGTAGTTGATAGCCAGCGCCGAATGCTCAAGGGCCTTGATGACAGAGGCGTACGAGTCAGAGAATTTGGTGTACTTCCCCACCAGGGCGATGGAGCAGTGTTCCAGGAGACGGTCAGACCTGTGGCAAGGCAGGGTCAACAGGTTTAGTATTATTATTATTATTATTCTCTTGCTGTATGCCACGGCATGTCACTTAGCTCTGAAAGGCGTGCTGATGTCCCAGTGCACCAAGGCCATTTGTGCCTGACGTGCAAACAGACATGCAAGCATCCCAGGGCTCCGCAAATACGTAGGCCGGCTCCCAGGTTTCACAAAAACTCTCAAAAACTACTGGGGGTCTGATATTTCACCGCATAAAAGTCAAATATACCTTCCGTACTGACGGTCATGCAGTGGCTAAACGGAGAAAAGGCCAGATAAAACCACCAGGCCTCCAACCATCAACATCCCAAAACCACAGGGACTCGTGCTGAGGCTCATGTATTCATGAGTGATCCTCCTGAAGGGGCACAGCAGCCGCTGCTGTGATTCGTCTTCAGAGACCACAGCCCTCTGCAGCTCCAATCCCACCTGTCAGACATCTCCTTCCACTTGGTGAGCATCTTCCGGGGCCTTGTCTCAATGGGCAGGTCCAGCCTACGGCAGAAGTATCCCACCACGCCCTGGTCCTCCAGCAGTAGGGGTACGCGGTAAATAGATGAGACATCATGGACGCAGATCACCTGGACAGGCAGAGGGGGCGCCGTCTGGGTTGACCGACGGACTTATGGTGTCTGATCTCAGAATGCAAGCCCTACGCGTTCCAAGCGATGTGCAACGCTCACAAAAAAAACCTGGCCAATTAGGAACTGGCAAAGGTGCGTTTCAGTGACAGGTGCATTGTGGGACACATACAACTTTTACCAACACGGCAGAGCATTAGATCAATTTGCCGTGGAACCTGCAGGTACAGACACCATTCATACTTCGAGACTGCAAGACTTACCTGTTCGGGCTCCACGTGACAGAACATAGATATCTTCTCTTTGACGGCAGTATCCAGCGGCGTAGCACACCGACACACAATCTGAAATCAAACACACGTGCTCTGAGATCACGCGTGACGGAGAATTTCTGCCAATATTCTCTAAGTGTGGCGGTTCGGAAGGATAAGACAACAGATGACCTACCAAGTCTGGAGACAGCCCTAAGCCCCGGAGCTCGCGGACGCTGTTCTGTGTTGGTTTTGTCTTCTGTTCCCCTGTGGCGCTCGGCTGACGAGGTGCAGTACCAGAGGCATTATGTGATGAGCATTATGTCAAAGAGAAACCTTTAAGCTGTGTTAGACCACACCAGACTATTCAGTGTAAAACTCACAGTTTAAAAACGTGTCACCTACCTGCGGCACCAGGCTGACGTGGATGTTGCAGAAGTTCTCCCTCTTGACCTTGAACTGGAATTGCCGGAAGGCCTCGATGAAGGGCATGCTCTCTATGTCACCCACGGTGCCGCCCAGCTGGGGACGCAAATGGGACACGGTCTGAGTCCTCCCCCCCAATCACCCTGCCACTCCCTTTTCCCTTTTAGAAAACGATCATGCTGCACACGGCACTATAGCCTGTACTGTTTGCTGCACACTGCTGCACATACCGTTCATACTGTACATGCTGACCTGTCATCTCACTGATTGCTGCTATTCGTAATGTACGTTCAGAGCACGTCCCAGCCCTCAGGAGGGAGACACACCTCAATCACGCAGACCTGGGGCTCCAAGCCATCGTCGTCCACAGGGATCCGAGCTTGGCGCATCACCCACTCCTGGATGGCGTCGGTGATGTGGGGCACCACTGTGGGGTGACGGGGGGACACACATTATGAGAAACACACAAACAAAGCTTGTGCCGTCCATTGAGGCATAACAGCACCCAGCATTAAATAAGTGGGCAGATCACATCTGGCAAGGGGAGAAAAAAATAAAAATCAAGCGTTAGTGGGGGGGGGGGGGGGCAATCTGCCCGCCACGGGATTTGAACCACCAACTGACCAATCACAGAGGCATAATCAGCACAGCAACACATTACATGACTCCCCCATCTGCCAATCAAAACGCCAGCCAGTTCTGTAACACAAACTATGGGCATTCAGGAAGACTCATAAACACACAGCAACAGAGTAGGGTCCCGACCCCCTTACCTTGCACCGTCTTGCCGAGGTAGTCGCCCCGTCGCTCCTTGTTGATGACAGACTGGTAGATCTTGCCCGTTGTCAGGTTGTTGTCCTTGGTGAGCCGAATGTCGAGGAAACGCTCGTAGTTCCCCAGGTCGAGATCCACCTCACCGCCGTCATCTAGGACAAACACCTCTCCTGTAGAGGGAAGCCAGCAAAGAAAAGCTGCTCAGATGGGGGTCCAGCAGTCCAGCTACTTCTCTGGGACTCGGATCCCTATGAATATCAAGCAGCCTTCTAGATGAGCTGTTTGACCCAGGTCTGGACAAACACTATGTTCAATAACAGAGCAACAGTGTGTTCCTGGCTGTTCGTGTACGTCAATCCTGACAGCAGACATCTATCGTTTCATTGAACTAATCAGAGCCGTTATCCACAGCAGAGGTACAATCACTTCTTGTGAAAAAGCTGAATGACTTTTCTATTCATCCATACCAGAGAGTAGCCAGAGTCACGATTATAATGTACACATTTGCATAAACCTCATCTTATCATTCAGGTGGAATTCAGCACAAGTCAATGAAAATGGGTGCTATTTGCGAGCACGACTCAAAGCAAAACCTGTTCAGTCAAGATTACGCCAGCCTGTACAGCATTAGCATTCATCGTCAGTTTATGGTAAAACATCACCCCTGCCCTCAGAAACAGTTCATTAAAATTCTGGAATGTAAAAAACCACCCAGCAGAAGCCTTGTTTGAAATGTAAACAGCATTTTGGACTTCACCAGAACACAGAAAAACAGCACACATGACAAACAGCCTGAGAATTAAAATGTCAAGAGACTACACCCCCCCCCCCAATCCTACACTTACCATGTTCATAGGGTGAGAAGGTACCAGCATCAATGTTGATGTAGGGGTCTATTTTGATGGCAGTGACATGCAGACCACAGGACTTAAGAATGGTCCCCACACTGCTAGCGATGATCCCCTTGCCAATGCCAGAGATGACCCCACCGGTTACCAGTATGTACTTCATCGTGTCGTACTGGTTGTCAGCTGAAATACTTTAAAGTCAGACAAAGAAGAACGTGATACTTTAAACTCATGTTTATAACCGGCAAAATACATCTGAACACTATCATTTCCTAGTTATAAATAAATATTACATTAAAATACGCAATATAAATAACCAGCTTGGTTATCAATAAATTAATAAGAAAAAAAATCTAAAAACGAGGTCCAATGTTACCGCTGCATAGATCTAGCTGAAAATGTAGTATTTGCGGGAACCAACGTAAAACAATTTCCTTATTTAGTTAACCTATTGTTAAGAACTGTGAGCCCAAGACGCGGAGCAGATGGAGCGTTAAGAACACGAGAACACGTTTTAGGGGTCTTACGCAATGGAAACGCGACTCAGGTATTTAGCATCTCATTGGGTGACCCGACAATTGGGGCGGGGCTTATGCCAGATGACCAATGACAGGCTAAGTGGAGCGTTACCAGCAGAAGATTTCCGATCAAGAAACGAGACGTCGTGCCGCGCTTTTAATGAGTTCAACACATTTTCACGATTTATACAATCGACATATTCTGAAAGTGCATATACTGGCATATCGATTTACATCAAATTGTGTAATTATAAGCATTATCTAACTACGTACGACCAAAGACTGCTCAGGAAACTGAAATGTTAATGGCGGGAATCGGCTTGAACAATAGCGCCAAAACTCAAACAATTTACATCGCGTTTATTATAATGCTGCCGTAATACACACCATTTAAATTTGTAGAACATCGCGAAATGAACAACTATGCAGCTTAGACTTTGCAAACGCAATCTGTAAAACCTGGCTCGCTAGTTATCAATGCGTAGTCAATGTTTCTGACTATGACTGATCGGCGAATTATCTAGCTACACAGCTGCATCGCCAGACCCAACGACTATCTAAAGATTAACACAAAGTAAATAAATGCTTAAGCGTTATAATGACGCACATTTTTAAAACACTTAGCACTAATTAAATCCGTACGCCAAAGATCGAGGACTTCTTTTACTTACCGCTACTCAACGAAGCAGCACAAAAGGCTATTTCCCGAACACCCCTCTCTTACAGGAAGGAATATCAATGGCAATTATTTATTGGTATTTTAAATCCCGTGTACAAAAATTGTACGGGCCTCACCGGCATCCACCGCTATAATCAATGTGCTCACCCCACGTGTTAGACAATCTGATGGCGTCGTGACGTATCCCTGCGTCACTACGCACTATCCGTACGATACACCTATAATTAACCTGTGCTCTTGTGTACTGGCCTAGTTATCGTTTAACATCTTTAAAATGTCACAGAGACGGAGTAGGGCCGCATGAGCGTTTGAAACAGCAACTCAAAATATGCTGGATTAAATTGTAGTAGCTTGCCTGTTTGAGTTACTTTTGTGTATGTGGTGATTGAGTCTTAAATGGAAGAGTTTGCTATATCGCGTGATAGACTAATGGATGGATAGATTTTCTTTTGTCAGTATCGCATAGACTGGCAAAATAAATACAACTGTAAAATACATATTGGAATTATCATATATTATTACAGTAATCTAAATAGAACTTTAAATAGTTGTGAGTATATTGAAATTATAATTTGCTCAATAACAGACGTCATCTCTGTATTTGCGCATTATTTCCTATGTACTTAAACGTATTTAAAATTTAATAATAAAAATGCATACCATTAAATGTAATAAAAGATTATCTGTGTAATAAGACATGACAAGGTTTTTCAAGAGAGCTTCTCCATTATTTATAGAATAAAGATTATCTGACATAAAACAAATATAATAGTAATGTCAGTCCATCTTCCAGTTTTGCTAGTCGTTTTTTAATGAAAATAAAACTGGTAAGATAATTATATACATTGTCATTGCAATTTAAATATACATTGTCATTTGTAAAAATTCTGGCACGTTCTTTTTTCTCTACCACAAGAGGGCATTTCAATAATGTTCTGTCATATTTGAACAGGATATGAATTTGTGTAACTGATGCGTCCGCCCACCAGGGGCCGCTAAAGGTCACCGCCTTAAAATTGAAGTATTTGTCGCTTCAGACTTCTGCTTTCTGTTGGCATGAGTCAGTGGGCGATTATTGCAGAATTTCTGGCAATTCCGACATGTGAGAGCATCACAGGATAGAACATTGTACCTTCCCTGGGACGCTCCAGATTGATTGTCTGTCTGATATTCATGATTAAAGCATTGTTTGGAATGAAATGTCCAAACTAAATGACACCACAGAAAACAGGCTATCTGTATATACCCTGCAAACGTGGGTCAGGCACCTGAGTTGGCACGACTGGCATCTCCCTCCCTCCCTCCCTGCCGGCTCATTTCCAGTGTTGCTTATTTTTACTGGAGCCATTATCAGCGGCCCGGGACGAGGCCATCAGTGACGTGCGTGGTGTACGTGCAGAGTGTGAGAGGGAGACACACGCTTACACGCCCTGTAGGTGTAAACACTGCTGGCCGGAGCTGGGGGGGGGGGGGGGGGGCTTGTTTTCCTTCCGCCCAAACGGCCGAAGAGTGTT
>JAODKF010000147.1:27046336-27056810 GCA_026779585.1 Mormyrus proboscirostris
GCCTCGTAATTCCCCCCCCCCCCCCCACCTAGTGCATTGTCATTGCTCACTCACAGGACACTTACACCCTGTCCCTCAGGCAAGAATGGGCAAAATTAATCAAATTTTCAGTTCCGGGAATAAATCTCAGGCAATTTAAACTTTGCTTCCTCTACCCATTTTTTATATTAACTTAAGGACCATGAAATATTTAGATCTGGCACGTATCACAGTTTCTTCAATATATGAATGCATTAGATATATCCAATTCATTATTGCTGTTGTTTTTAAGATATTTTAAGTTTTTTTAGCTAAGGAAGGTAATTTAACTCCGGTTGTGAAGGGTAGCTGTGAGAATTGCTATCATGTTTCACTTCTCTTTACTCCTAATCAAGTGCTTTTCCATGACAAAACAATCCCATTACAGGCTTCCTTTAAATGTCCCCTGTAAAGCAGGAAAGGCCCCACAGGACCAGTGGCAGCTGCACGGCTGCCCATGCGTCCCAATGCAGCGCATGCTTCTGCTTCCTCAATCCCAGCAGCCCGTGCTCCCCTCAGCCACGCCTCCCATTTTCAGTTAAGCCCCCCCCCCCCATTGTTTGGGCAAGGCGACATCAGCCTGCTGGGCCCAGGTGACTCGTCAGACACGCCTGCATCTGCAGGCTGCGCGGGTTCAGGGCGTGACGAGGCTGGAATGCAGCTTCTGCACCCCTAGCCGCACCCCTTGGCCCAGATGCTCCGCTGTGTCTGTCTGCAGACTGGATGCCATTTCCTGGGGCCTCATGTTGTTTCTTCTCCTGGAGTGGGGGAGGGGCATGGAGGGGAGGGACGGGTCTGTCTCTTTAAGAGAGAAAAGTGAAAACATCCCATTAGATGTTTTATTTTTGATCTATAATTACTTCAGTGCTTACATTTCCTCCTCAAACTAATGTCCACCTGGATTTCCCGCCATATATTTTACTCGTAATATACACAGATGGTGGGCGTATTTACCGTTCCTTCTTTAGCCACACAGCTTCTTCAGCTGCTTATCCAGCACACAGTCGTAGCTTAGAGCCCGACCCAGGAATCTCAGGGAAAGGGAACACCCTGGACAGGATGCCACACCATCGCAAGGCACACACTCTCCCACCACGGAAAATTTAGAAACACAAACTGACATAACTGCCTGTTTTTGGGCTGCGAAAGGAGAGCGGGTCTCCAGAAGAGAGGAGCCCTCACAGCATGGGCAGATCACACGCCCCCCCCACATGCAAAGGTGCTGGACTTACGTTGCAGGGCATGCGGCCGCCAAACACACTGTCACACTCATGACTGTACCCTCAGCCTCCAAGCCAACACAAAGTCTTAGTTATACATATCTGTGACATATCTGTGCACATTATTGAAAAAAATGAGGACAGATGATTTCAGGTAATTTTCTTATTGACTATTTTCTATGACACGGGGGTGCAGATGTCCCGACGGGGGTGGGGGTTAGGGTGATGAGTCACTGGTGCCTAATTACCAGCAATATGAAGGGGGCTCCTGCTTATTCCCCTGAGATCCCTCACACTCAGCCGCCTGACACCCACTTTGATTTCCTCTGTGTTCCCTTTGTACCGAGGAGAAAATGACTGCCTTTAATTTCCGCTCCTCTCCCGTTTTGTTAATCCCACCTATACTCCTGTGTCCAAATAAATTCCCCATTCCCTCCCCCAGCCCCCACCCCGTGTTTCTCTGCTCAGTACCTGAGCATCTGTGACAGGTATGATCCTGGAATATCCCAGTTTATCGCTGCATTGGAAGGTTCCATGCAAGCCTGCCGCAGGAAGGGTTAGGGATGTCATGGCAGTGAGCCTTGAATGCAAAACATCAAGTGCTGATCTTGACACACACACACATATGAAGGAGACTTTCTATCACTTTACTTTCATTCTTTACTGTAATAACTGATCCCTGACCCCAAACTACCAAAACTCAAAAAACGGATGATAATTGATAACGTTTCTTTGAGCATATTTGGCAACGAAAAAGGAAATGTTGTTTGGGGATGTCCCCACAGTATTGACTTGAGAACGTACATTTTGACATAGGCACCCACAGATACACAGGCACACACACATACACTGGTTTGTGATTATATCTTTGTGGGGACTCTCCATTCATTTCTATGGGGAAAACTCTAATCCCAACATGATGACCTTAACCCTAACCCAGACCATAACCATAAGTGACCAAACAAAATAAAAGTTTTATATTAGTTTTTTAAATTTTATCTTTGTGGTGACCTGAAAATGTGTCCCCACATTGTTAAAATAACAGGTTTTTATTACATTGTATTACACACAATGTAATACAAACATAATCCACACACACACACACACACACACACACACACACTCAGGGTAAAGGCCAATCCTCCATCTACTTTGCATACTGCATTGGGTGGAATCATGCTGAGCTAGAGATAAGACAAAGGGGCCCCCGCCCAAACTGTGACCCCCCCCCCCACCCAGAACAGCATGCCCCTTGCTATCAGAGCTGACGTGGGGATTAAAACCGGGGGTAATTGGGGNNNTATTGGGGGGGGGGGGGGGGGGTGCGGGTGAGGCATCCCTCCCGTATTTGAGAGCCCAGACGCCCGTCCCTCCTCCCCGGACACCAATCACATCCTACGTCTCCCATAGCTTCCTGGGGACAATGACACAGGCATGTGGGTGACAGGAAAAACAGGACGCAGGGAGTGCAGCTGCCCACCGCCGGGGCCGTGCTCCTCCGGGGGGGGGGGCCACCCATCATGACTCGGCTATCCCTGAACATCCCGTGTGCATATAGGGGTGAGCGGTCACATGAAGGAAAACATGCGGAGATGGACTCAGGCAGACCTCGCCGTGAATTATTTGATGTTATTTCCCCCTCAAATGTGTCTCTTATGTTGGTCATTGCCTCATTGCCAGGAAACACCAGCGTGACCGGAAATCTTTCATGCGTAACACTGCTAGAATCATCGAATTGTTAGAAGCAGCAATAAACAGCAAAAAAACGATTAATATTCCTCGACAGATGAAAGGGAATCAGGCAATATCTTTGCGAAGCCGATCTGAGATATATTTACATTTTAAATGTGTTGATTGAGGTTCAGGGGGACAATGGTGGAGTCGGCCCTCATCTCAGGGCACACCTGCCTTTGTTCCGATCCCATCCTGCTCCTCGACCTGGACAAAGAGCAGAGGAGATACATTTGCATGGTCAAGCCAACATGCGCCTACACGTGTCCCTGTAAGATGATACAAGGCTTAGTTCAGCAAACGAGGGAGGGCACTTCGGTCAAGGTGCACACAGGACACAACAACACGCCCCGTGAAAGCCCAGGTCACCAGAGCGCCTTCCTGGGCACCAGCAAAACAAAAGCAAACGCTACCGCATTAAATCCCTCTAAGGCCACAAATCCTGCCGTTAGCCTAGCGCCGCTAACACACCCCCTCGGTCTGAAGTCCATTCGCACCGAGCGCTGCATTTCTGTTGAGCCTTACGTTTCAGCGATGACCCCCTCCCCCGAGGCTGCGATCGCAGAGATATCTCGAACGAAGGTTATCTTTCTGCGCAGCTGCCCCTACGTACAGGTAATGCGACCATGACTAATTCACCGGCATTAATTAAAGACCTGTCGCATCACACGGCTCGGCGGAGGAGCCGTGTGTGCGTGTGAGCGGGCCGAGGGACAACCCTGGGGTACGAGCCTTAGGGGCCATGTGACCCCCACCTGGATGGACTTGCCGGAGAGGCCATCAGCCACGCCTCGGCGTGCATATCAGGAGCTGCCAGCCAGCTGAAACACACTGAGCCCCATGGAACCATCTGATTTATTCTGCCCCACCTCGTGCTGAGATGCTCGGTAATCAAGCCAGGCACTGCCCACGACTCCCCCATACCACCATGCCCCGCATTTTCCACCCATCCCCCCCTCCACATAAATGTGCGACAGAGTTGCTGCTAATTATTCAAGTGCTGCCACCTCACTGGGCTGGCAGGCAATAAATGATTCATGGGCCGTCCTTAATGTCAGCACTCTCGCGGCCCACCTCGCGGGCTGCCTCACACCCCCCGCTTCCCCCCCAGCGCACATGCCCGTCTTCATCCGCTCCGGATGCCTGACTTCCAGGTCACGCTGGCAGACAGACAGAAGGTAAATGCTGGCAAGTGCGAGTCTCTAGCCCTCAGAGCAGGCCCTGAGCGGGTGCTCCTCACCCTGAAAGGACCTCTGGCTCCGGGGATGGCACTGGAAGTTAATAGCTTTCTGAACATTAAGATGCCACGACATGGACAGCATCGCGCTTATTGTATTTATCCAGCTTCCAATATCTTCATTCAGTACAGGGTGACGGGGGGGGGGGGGGGCTGAAGCCTGCGCCAGGCCGGATAGAGGATGGCACAAGGGAGGATGGGATGGCAGCACATCAAGTGGCACAGACACACACACACACACACACACATTACGGCAATTCAGAAGTGCCAGTTCACCTGAAGTCGTGTCTTTGGGTGGCAGGACACTGGAGTACCCTCATGCATAACATGATGAAAACATGCACAGAACAGGTGGGGATTCAAACCAACAACCCAGTGAGCCACCACGCCGCCCGCTCATATGTTCTTATATGTTTAGAGTGTCTATGGTCTACACCTGCTATCCTTCTCCCCCACCTGCACATTGATGCAGTACCTAAAATGTCACGACTGAGATCGCGGAAGCAGGAAGGGGAGACGAGGGATCAGCAACGAGGGGTTTATTTGGAGAAAAAACAACAAAGACAGACGGCAGACGGTGTCCTGTTCTGTTCATAGACAGACGGCAGATTTCAGTAGCATTTGACATGGCAAGAACGGGGACACGTAATCTGACCTGGACTTAATGGAACTAACAAGAAACAGCTGGTAACATCGGGATTTCACATGAAGTTAACAAGGGGGCGTGGCACAGAGGAGGATCGGACGAGCCGGGCATGACACAATGCCCATCTGTGTCTCCAGTAGAGCCCCGTTTGATTCAAGAAATCACTGACTGCGGTTTTCTTTGGGCTAAAGTTCATTCATATTTGTAATAGTGAACTCTCACTCATTACTTCTATGAAACTCGGAACTTCCACGAGGGTGTTTCCACAGTAATGCAGAATCTCCACTCGGAAGTCTGATGAGACCCCATTCAAGAATCAAGAAACCTGAAACTGTGATACGTTTTTATAAAACAAGACACCACCACACAGAGAGAGCAGTACTATGAATTTTAGTCAAAATTCCTTTGTGTCATCACTAGGTCCATAGCCTTCATGCAAGAAATTTTGCGTTTGAGCAGTTAGGTCTAGCTATCTGTACCACCTGTAAATGTCAGCTCTTTAGGCATGATTGAGTGCTGCTTTAGTCCATTAGAGAATGATAGGGAAGTCAAAGCAGGAAATAAGCGGAGAAACCTTTGAAGGTCAAAGACCTTTGCAGAAACCGTCTATACATCGACACAGATCGCTATGACAACAAAGTGTTGACCTGGCTTATCGTGCTTCCTTTAGTCGCTGTGCAGTTTACAGCCTATGGGACTGACTGCTGCAGGTGGTCCCACGGGAGCCGGGTGAAAACTACTATCGCAATAACGATGACAGCGACGCGTCTTCACACAATTAGCAGCCATTTGGCAGGGACAAAGTGAAGAGATCACAGCTGTTTACTGTGTTTCAGCATTAAGCATGTTAACAATTGTACAGGCAAACCCCAAACCAATGCCATTTATAGTCCTAGAGCCATTATAAACCTGACCTTTCCTCTAGCTATCATCCAATGTTGTCCTCACTGCCTGCTTTGCCTCACCTCCCAGCCATAGCCCCGCCCCCCCGGTCGCCGTGGGGACCCATGACAAGGTCTCAGAGTCGGGCCTTTGGGGTAAGAGTCCAGGGAGGCAGCGTGACACAGCAGTAGGGCTCAGGTGGCGCAGAAAGCACAGCTGTCTCCTGCCTGCAGGGTGACATTTCTCGTTAACAATTCACGGCATCAGAAACTCGTTGTGATGCATTAGGGCTTTAGCTAACCGCTTGACTGCCACAGACCAGAGTGAAACTGCAACATAAAGAAGGGCCCCACTTTCACATACAGACTCTATGGACTTACCATAGAAAGA
Organism: Mormyrus proboscirostris; assembly: GCA_026779585.1. Classification (NCBI taxonomy): domain Eukaryota; kingdom Metazoa; phylum Chordata; class Actinopteri; order Osteoglossiformes; family Mormyridae; genus Mormyrus; species Mormyrus proboscirostris. Next base: position 27,052,461 of record JAODKF010000147.1, read on the forward strand.
TTTCCGAGTGAATAAAGGGATTATAATTATTAAATCGCCATCTATCTATCTTCTAATCACTTAGGCAGTACAGGGCAATGGCCCAGCAAACATGGAACATCAAGTAACGTTAGTCTAGGGTTCTCCTGTGGTTAGTTTCACAAAAAACTTCCATTTTAGGGAACGTTAGTTGTAACAGTCCAAATAACCAAAAATTATTAGCTGGGGCTTCCAGACTAAAGGCTCTCCCAGGCAGCATGGAGCAAAAACTGGGGTACTGCCTGGACAGGATGGCAGTCCAGCACAGGACACATCACAAGACACATCACAGACACATCACAGGACACATCACAGGACACAACACAGACACATCACAGGACACATCACAGGACACAACACAGACACATCACAGGACACATCACAAGACACATCACAGGACACATCACAGACACATCACAAGACACATCACAGACACATCACAAGACACATCACAGGACACAACACAGGACACATCACAGACACATCACAGGACACAGTATGGACATTTTAGAGAAGAGGGTTTGCCTCACTGCGTATTTTTGGAAAACAGAGAAACTGAACATGCAGACTCTACACACACACACACTCACACACACACACACATACATATACACACACAGCAGATGTGGGACAGTAACCGTCATTTCAGAGGGGTGGGGTCACAATACTGTGCTGCCTATTAAATGGGCATTTCCAACATTAATATGCATTTTTCGCACTTACAAACTTGGTCGATACAGGAACAAAACCAACTAAATTTATGTATGGTTGGACTTTTCAAAATGCCCAAATCAACCAAAAATTTTCACTTGAGGATTTCCAATCTCAGCTACACACACTGTGAAGGCAGCAGACAGGTCATGCGGGGAGGGAGCCACAAAAAGCAAATCAAACAGAGAGGGAATCCGCAGTCATATTCAAAACCAAAGACAGAAACTGTAGCTGGCCTTACTTATGAGCGAGTGTGATTTCCTGGGTAATTTCACTACAGGGACAGGACTTATTCAAACAGCCCCCAAGTGGGAGGGGCTTCCCTGGTGAAGTGCCCCCTCCCCTTTTTTACCAGGACCGGAGGAATTTACCATGACAATACCATGGTGCCGTATTGAACGCTGGGTTCAGCTGAAGCGAAGTGGTCATGTTGGGGGGGAGGGGGCTGTTTTTTGCCTGATTGATTGCCCTGTCTCCCAAGTCCGTAAACAGCCAGGGTCTCAGCCTTTTATTCTTTAATATCTGCTCTGGCAAGTAAAGGTCCTTCACACTATTTAGCTCCGAGCCCAAATAACCCAGAACAGGGTGCTTACGCTCCAACAACACACACCATCAAAACGTCAAAAAAGTAAAAACGCAACTGCAGCTTTCTATGTAAAATCTGGTGAAAGTCCAGGGCTGTTTCTAAAGGGGATTTGTGGGGAAACCCGCCCTCAGTATGCTGCACAGAAATGGTCATCTCAAACTCTGCAGATACTCCACCCATGCCGATCCCCCTGGGACAGAAAGGGGGCGGCAAGCTTCCCAGCTCCTCCTCGTAGCGCTCGCCGTGAAATGAAGAACCAGGTGACGCTTTCATTAGCGGTTCGGAGAGTAACTGTTTATTGGAAACCCAACAGCGACCAAACATACGTTGCTACTAAAGGTGATGGCCTGCTAGCCTCCCGGAATAGATTGTTTACCAGCTGCAACCACACAGTGCAAATCCCACCCCGCCGGCCCAAACCCTGAACCCAAGAGAACAGAACCTCAGAAATGTTTTAGATTTCTCCTCTGATTGGGTTAACAAGGGCCGGAAGGAAGCCGCGAAAGTATTTATAGTCCGATCTCATCGCCAGAGCAACAGTGTTCCCCCCCCCCCCTCCCCCACGCACACACACACACTAAGCTGAGTTTCCACTCAACATGAAGCAAAAGTGAGAATCTGTGCTGGGGGTCCCAGGGGAAACACCTGCCCTGTTTCTTCTAAAACGGCAGAAGATTATTGTAGGTCTGCAGACTGTCAGTCCTGCTCCGTAACTCTCCTGTTTCTTGTTGCTTTAAGGACACTTTCATGCAGACCAGAAAAGCAAGGTTAGCTACTGTTGCAGTAGAAAGGAGGGCAGGAGAAATCCTGACTGAAGGTTCTGGGTGTTTCACATATTCTTAGGCATAGCTGAGGTCAGCATTTTGGTCCTTGTTTACTCTTATTAGCTGCTTCATGTGCATAAAAAGCCTCACATTAAGGAGAATCTCTTGAACTTCAGATCACAGTCATATTTACGGGGGGGGGGGGGGTGGCTCCCTGATTGGCACCTCCACAGCTGTCAGGTTAATTCCTGTCTTCCTGTCTGTTTTCTTCACATCTGTGTGGGTCTCCTCTGCTTTTCAGGGAGAAAAGACATCAGATTTGGTTGGATAGGGGCTTCGATATTGCCCACAGTATGTCATCGTGAGTACATGTCTGTGTCTGTACGAGACCACTTTACAACTAGCATGCAGGATCCAGGTCATATCCAACCCCTAACTCAGAGACACTAGTTATAGAGTGGTTCCTGCTTGCGTTGATTTTCCACTGTAGAAGGGTCGGCTTGGTAAAGGTGTTGGAGAACGATAGTGAGATAAATCCAAAGTGACACTTATTTACTAATTTCACACGGCATACATTAAGATTTACTGTGTGCTAATTTCAGCTAGCAAGAATATGAGAATCTCTCGCTTATGTTAGCATGAAACGCTAGCAGAATCAGCATTAGCTTGCGTAAATTTGCACTGCGAATCCATTCTATTAAGCCATTGTATAGCACTTTTTCAAGTAGGAGGTTGGAAATTTTCCAAGCTCTGGATTATCAGGAATGCATCAATACGCGGCGATTTGCAGTTCTACTAATAATTAACCACTCAGATGGTGGTGACACAACCAGCTTAGATCTGGTCACGCTTTTGGCCATGCTAGTAAGCATGACCGTAACGGCTAAGCTACAGCTCATATAATTTACAACAGAACACCACCTCTTCGCGGTTTGGCTTGGGTACGGCTCAGGCCTTGGTGCCAATGAAAATGCACCATAGATGTATAAATGGGCATTTGCCGATGTTCCAGCTTGTAGGTTGATCACAGCCCCGCTCTGCATAATCAGTCATGGAGAATGGATAATTATACCATGAGAATGAGAAAATGGATTAAATTTGTTCTATTTATCTTCCTATTTATTATTGTGTGTCATGGTACAGGAAATTTAAAACCTTTATGAGACATTTATTTCACATGTTCAGTTAATAACTTAGTGGACATTTTATAAATGCTGCTCTGTCTGGCGCCTAAATCAATACACAGCATTTGCTTCATAAAAATAAATCAGCCCAATCATATTCTCTTCTGATGTAAGACTATATTTATTTATTTATTTTGAATAACACACACAGTTCTGTTGAATGCGAAACGACGTGCTAATTACGGAAATCACCTTGGACGCGTAATGCGTGAAACATCCCGGGCCGATGGTCAATGGACACGCCTGTCTTTTTCCCACAGAAAGACAAATGAAAAAATGTTCAGAGCCTTTCATAGGAATATCAGGAATAATAGCAAGATGGTGATTCATATTTTCAGGCCATTTCCATGAGAATGATTTATGCGACTGAGCTGATTTCTACAAAATCTGGTAATAGTAACAGACTAAGAAAGAACACTGAAATATATAATATTGCACTGCAAGAAAATACAGTGGAAACATGAATATAGCACACGAATATGTATACTTTAACTGTACATAACATTTCTGAACATATACATTATCCTGTGTATTGGGGCTAGTATGGTGGTCAAGGGACGGCATTGGAGAGCACCAGGTTCGAGGGAGGGGTGCTTGCGGGATCCCACATGACGTCCTATAGCTTGTAGCCGGGCTGGCGTTCACACCTGCAGGAAACACTTCACCTGGCCTTGTTCTGCAGTCAAATCCAGGCTTAGGAGCTGGGACACCTGACACCCATGGGCCGCAAGCCAAGCGGGAGATGGCTCGTCGCTAAGCAACAGAATGGAGGCACTGCAGCCGCAAGAGGGGAGGGGGGTGTGGAGACTGCAGGCCACCGTCGCCAGACCTCTTGCTGACCCCAGAGGCCACTCCCCCTTTCCGCCAGGTGATTGGCTGACTGCGCTGTAAGTAATCCCTTAGCCTCGGCTATCTGTGTCCAGAACAAGTATAGGATTCTTTCAGGTGGGGGGGCTGGGCTGGGCTGGGTGCTAGCACTCTGACAGTCGCTCTCAGGTCAGTAAGACAAGAAGAAGGGAAGAAGAAGGAAAAGAAGAGATAACATTTCTGACCCAGAAATGGGTTGAAGTTACAAACAGCCCCCCCC
>JAODKF010000147.1:27058273-27070120 GCA_026779585.1 Mormyrus proboscirostris
GTGTAGTGCGAGGGTATAGTGCTAGAATTTATTATTAGCATGTCGTACTAGCGTGTAGTGCGAGGGTATAGTGCTAGCATGTGACATTAGCATGTCATACTAGCGTGTAGTGCGAGTGTGTGGCATTAGTGGAACCCGCGCTTGGCACATTCCTGTGTTCCGAGGCCAGCAGAGTTTGAAAACACAGCAAATTCCAGCCAATGCCTTTAGGCGAGATGAAATAAAGCCAGAAGGATGGCATTCCAAAGTGCCACGGCAGAGCTCAAAACAACATGGCGGACCTGGACTTCTGGACCAGTGGCTTTTTTTTAAAGCAGCAGCAGGTCTGGTACGCAGAGAGGCAGCTTTCTGTCCGGGGCCTGAGAAGGTGCCGCGGATAAAGACCAACATTGGGGTCACGGGACCCCCAAGCTTTCCGACTGATCCTTCGACACATGTGAGTCTCATGCGGACGTAGCGACAGACAGCCTGGAGGCACTCAGTTGGCTCAGTTTGAGACCCCCCCCAGGGCTTAGCTGTGCATTAGCCTTAGCATCTGGCACTGAAGTAGCACCTGTCTCCTTTAGTGAACAAATACTAGTGTGGCTCCCATATCTCCGGGAGGACTCTGCACACGGTAACACAACCCTGCTCCCGCTCGCTCGCTCGCCCTTCCTTTCATTCTGCTTGCGTTTGACAGCCCTCGGAGGCTGTGTGTTGCCAGGCATCACTGGAGCAGCGGGGGAAGGTAGGGGTGCTGGGGGGCAGGCCGTCTGCTCTGCTGGCCCAGACCTGTTTGAGCAGTTAAAATGCAAATCGAGAAGTAAAGCAAAGTACGAGTGTAGAGCAAGCTAGGCCAGAATGGGGTTAACTCTGCCTAGCGCGGCCCTCACCCCTCACCCCACCGCACCCCAGCCGTCTTGCCAAACACATGCACATTTGTACGTTCTCTCTGTTGCCGCTAACATGTAGAAAGCCCCTCTCTACCTATCAGAAAACATGCACGGGTCAGGAGTGGGCGGGGCTTCTGGACATGCACTTGAGGGCCTGGCAGCAGCAGGAGAACAAAGGCACAAACAGCCACCTCACCCTGTGCACTACACCTGCTGACTAACGAAGCGGCGAGGCAAACTCACGGACAGTGCCGGGGGGGGGGGGCGGGGGGCGGGGGGGGGGGGGCACTGTCAAATCCAGACAGGTGTGGGTGTTAGAGGAGCTCCGTATGCAACCAAACCGAACACGGCCTTCTCAGATGCTATTGCAGGTATGACACGACGAGAGACGCAGAGTTTAAAAGCCATGGCTAACACAAAAACAGCAGAGAATCCCCCAGCGGACGGCTGATTTCCTGCCTGTGTGGTGCCATGACGGCCCCAAATATTCGTAACTGCCTGTGCAGATGTTGGGTGGGGGAGGCTGATATAAATATTTATGGTGGCATTAAAGTGTTGGTGTGACAATCAGTAGGGGGGTGGGAAGGCTGTCTGATAGGGTGGACGGAGGGATGGGCGAAAGAGAACAGCAGGCGGGCGGAGGAGGAGTGCAGTGACAGCACTGATGTGGAAGACGGTGTCGGGGGGGCAGCGCGCCGGCAGGGCCGGTGCTTGTTTTGGCCACTAACATTCCAGGGGCTCATCCCCCCCCCCCCCCCGTCTCCCCGGTGACAGCACATGGGCACATTCCACTGGCGAACACAAATGCTAATGCTCACACGGCAGTGGGGAGGGGGGGGGGTGGGTGTGAGGGAATTGTGAATCCAGGCAGGGGGGCTCGCATGCTACCACGAAGTAGGCCCCCACGGGGGTGCAGAGCCAATACCCAGTCGTATCAATACTCAGGAGAACACACGGTACAGAAGTTTGTTTACAAATGAAGAATTGTTAGTAATAGGCGTGCCATCAGAGAGAGTAAGAGGCGTGCCATGTTACAAAACAAGTATTGCAACACAAGCAGAGCTAATGAGTAAGTACATACGTGCAAGGTGGAGCACCCTGTGGAAATTTATATTAATTAATTAAAATTATATTAATGAATACTAAAGTGTGGTCAGCATTGGTGGATACTGCAGCGGGACTGACTGGTTCGCTCTGGATTGAGTGATGAGCTTGAGTGTTCTCAGTTGGTTGGCACTGCCCACTGCATTTGTTCCTGTAGCTCAAAACATGTCCAGTTAACAGGTTTGTCCACTGGAAAACTGTGCATCTAATAAGAATATCGTTTCAAAAAGCCAGAATGTCACTGGCACTTCATTCTACGTGGAAATAAGGCGAACAATTAGCTCCCTTCCACTTGCTCCTGCTATAAACTATGCCCTCTAACCTTTTCACAGCTGCGCTTGCATGATAATGGTAATCTTTAGCTGGCAGTACACTAACAGTGACAAAGCAATTTGGAAACAAGAGCAGGAGAGCAAACTGTGAGGAGATGCTATCACCACAGCAAGTGTAAATGCCTGAACCCGGTGGGGGGGGGGGGGTCTTCATGGGATGGAGGACTTTGACTTTCTGACAATAAGCACGGTGATCACAACGCTCTGACGTGTCAAAAAAAAAAAAAACAAATAGCCCCCACAATGTAATAGAAACCTATTATTCTGACGTTGTTGGGACCATTTTTCGAGTCCCTACAAAGATTTGTGAATGCAATCAGAAAACTAAAAATACATCTTGTATTTTGTTTGGTTACTGGCTAGGTAGGGGTTAAGGTCGTCATGTTGCATTTAGAGTTTTTCCCAAAGAAATAAATGGAGAGTCCCCACAAAGATATAATTACAAACCTGTGGGTGTGTGGGGCCTTTCTACGTCTCCTCTTTGTGGAGCAGTTTTCCTCCAGCTTCCTACTGCTGTCCAGTCATATGCAGTTTTGGTTATTTGATGTTTTTAAGTTGGCCGTGTGTTTCTGCCAAAGCCACCTTTGTCCTGGCGCCAGATAAGCGGCTGGTAGATGGATGAATCTCCTTCCATTTGCACCGAAAGGTCAGTTATATGTTCAGATGTGACTAAGCTTAGAAAAGTGTCATGGGTGAGACGGCAGATCCCCTGAGGGATTGGCGTGTCACCCAGGGTGGAAAAGGTGCATTGTGGACACAGATCTTGAGTCATCTCATAACCATCTGTAAGCAAAAAAAAAAAAAAACCCAGTCAAGGCTTACTGACAAAACCAGCTGTGAACGAGGACACTGGTGGCCTTGACAGGGATGAAGAAACACGTGGAACATAAATAGGATTCAGTGGCCCAGTAGATAAGGCCCTTGAGTGTGAGAACAGGATTTGTGGGACAGGAGAGGTGGCCATCAAACATGCGGCATTTATTTAGTCGCCCTTCAGCAATAACCTCGGTGACGTTTCTTTACTGTTTCCATAGCATGATGTCCCCAAAGATTCAGCTAGCTCACAGGTACCCGCAGCTCACACCGGGGGCCCGACAGCTCACACCGGGGGCCCGACAGCTCAGGGCCAGCGAGTCACAACAGGCCGAAGATGCCATTATGTGCACAAGTATACAAAGCTGCTGATTTGCTGCTGACGTGCAGAAAAGCAAGCAGGCACAGAATTTGCATGGGACCATTTCAGATGCACATCAAGTTACAGACAGCTGTAAGACATTGTTTTCTGCACAGGTGGAGTACATCAAGCAGATAACGCAACTGCATAAATGTACAAATTATACTAAACCTAGTATATCCCATCTCATAAAACTATGCAGTTCATTACTGAATGCAGAAGGAAATAAAACAGGTCACACTTTCAGGTGCATTAATACTTTAATACTGTGCATGTTAACTTTCCTGGTCACTGTCAAGGACAGGATACCTGTTTTGATCAGGAGTGCGCTGGTCTTCTAAATAAGATATAACCGGTGAAACCGGTAGCTAAGGAGTAAAAGGCGGAGCCTGCGGGATGAGGCGAGCAACCGGTCCGCCGCCGGTGACCCAGAACAACCGTGAGGACACCCCACCCCCCGCAGTCCACGTCACTCAGCTTTAACACCGAGTCAGCAGGCATTTTGCCTGAGACCAGCTGGATTAAGTATTGCTTGTAGCTCTGCCCCCTCCCCCCATTCGGCTGATTTTCTATATATAGTCTATTCATCTCTATCACCATTCAATTTGGTTGGAAAACTGAACAATAATCGCATGTTCTCATTTGACACGCTGCCCCAAGAACGGCATGAGAGCAGAAGTACAGACAGCGAAACAGCTTTCAAACACAAACAGGAAAGGCTGCCAGGGTGCAAGGGCTCGCGCGATTGGTGCACATGTTGGACCCCATATAAAAAATGCGTGCCGTGTAAAGTTCTGCATGAAAAGTTATGATGATTTAAAGCGAAACTGCACCAAGTCTCGGTAGATATGCCTATAATATCTACAGTTTAATATAACGCAAATTATTATTTGGTTAATTTTTAAAAAGAAACTGTTTAAATCGTCTGTCAAGAGTCACTAGAAAACACTATACAATGGTGAGTTCATGGACATTATAAAAATATACGTAATTAAGCAACTGGACGTGTTTTGCAAATTGCATTTTTTTCTCATAATGCGAAGCAAAAAAATAGAACAACAACTGTCAAATAAATTGACGTAGGCAATTTGTGTGTTTTGGAGGTGGGTGCTAAAAAAAAAGGAGGAAACTTGTGGTAATATGTTTTTACAGAATCCCACACGTTTTCATCTGAACAATTATTAAAGTGGGGCCAATCGCGACAAAGGATGCGAGGGGAAGGCTGGCTCCACCTCTCCTGTGCGCCTGCCTCCCAGCTTTTAGTGTATATAATCCCTGAGTTGACCCAGAAAACAGGCAGTCGTTTCAAGAGTCGTTGCCTGCTTTCTGTGCTTCGGTCCCGCTCGAGTATGAAGCTTAACCCTATGGAATATATGTGCTAATCCAGCGGACTCTCGCCGTGCAGTTTTTAAAGAAACAAATATAACTAAAATTACAAAGTCAGTGAACTTTGTAAGAAGAACGTATACTGGTATGTATATTTTATGAAGAGGAATACACTGCCGAGGTTGTGTTCATTTGCTTTAGGTGGAGGATCCATTGTTCGCTTCTCCGTTTTTTTTCTTGTCTTCCGAATCACTTTTAACGTGGCGCTCTGTAAAACGGCATGTTTTAAAGCGAAAATAATTCATCAACGTTATTGCAAAATGCGTGGTTAATCACTTCGGGCAAGTCTGTCCAAAACAATTGTGTTTCATGCTTAAACGGGCTTTGAATATCGCTATACCTGTTTGCAGTGCCTATGTGGTCCTGTCGTGCGCGTGACATTATCATTTCCTTACTTATTTGTTGCATACATACAGTATTATTTCTTAAATCAGAGCCTGCCATAAAAATGATTACTTGTGCATTACAGGTAGAGGAGAAGCTTGACTTAAGGGTTTGTCCAAAAGATCGTGTCTGTTAGCTGAACGTTTCGCGTCCTTTAAACGTGCGGCCACGCACAGTCGCTGGATTTTAGCCCCGTTCGTTCGTGCACAAAGAACCGCATACCGGGGCTCCTGCGCCGAGGCTACGGAGGAGCTTGCTTGCTTGCTTTGCACATAGTGTTTGTAAAGAAGGGAATTATTGGAAAGAAGCTGCTGATCTCGGTTCTTTTTTTTTTCTTCTTCAAGAAAGCGCCCCGCAGGAAAGAACCACACTGAGTCAGATCTACTCCGTGTCGAGTCAGTGCGCTTGCGACTTTAAATACTGTAGTGCAAAAACTGTAAGATAGGGGCTGGGAAACAGCGACGTGACAATAACGTGGATGAGGGAGACATTCTTTCCTCTCCTCCCTGCTCATTCAAGCAGCTCGTGCACATGTGTGTGTATATTTTGTTCCTGATCAGTTAAGCACGTTTGGTTTTGTCCGGTATCCATTGCTGTGGATGGCCGTAGGGACCTTTTGTCGCACCGTGACACCGCTTTTGCTGACAAGTAACATCGTTGTCCGAGCCGCAATGTTTAGTCAAATGTAGTGCTTCCCCGGGTTTAATTACTCAATACCTTTGTGTCCGTGCATTTTTGCGTATTATGCAGCTAATTCCCACGTTGATTACTCTTCTCAGGCTCCTAGCAAAAATAGTATGGTGGATATTTTAAATTTCCCTCCGTTGACCCAAACAGCTATCTGATAAGTCAATAAAGACACCATGCACACTAGTAAGATTATCTCAGGGTCTGTGTTACAGTACTGCCTTCACCTTTTGCAGACTCTAAAACGGTAACGTTGTTTTTTTTCTCTCTGATCAGCGATTGGAGGAAGACATGGCTGATCACATGATGATGTCTATGAACCATGGGTTCCGGATGGGGATGAGTGGCGGCCTGCAGACGGGGCCCCAGCAGCATGGGCCCCAGGCTGCCATGCGTGGCATGCCCACTGGACAGATGATGCACTATGGTGGGGGATCCCAGGGTGGCATGGATGGTGGCATGCGCCCGCGAATGGGCATGGTGGCGAACGTGAACGGGCCTGTGAACGGAGCTCAGATGGGGCACCACCACCAGATGTCCGGCGGCATGATGTATGGCCAGCAACACCACCCGCAGCAGCAACCACAACAGCAGCAGCATCACCTGGTCCAGGGCCCCCAGCAGCAGTATATGGGTGGGGGCCTCACCTCCCAGCAACTCATGGCCAGCATGCACTTGCAGAAACTCAACACGCCATATCATGGACACCACCTCATGCCCATGAACGGGAACCACATGGGCGGGGGACCACAGTACCGGGTGGGTGCCGCCCAGCTGGCCGGCATGCCTCACATGGGCGGCCCGGCACTGGGTCTCAATGTCATGGACACGGACCTGATTGACGAGGAGGTGCTGACCTCTCTGGTTGTGGAGCTGGGTTTGGACCGCGTTCAGGAACTCCCAGAGCTCTTCCTCGGCCAGAACGAGTTTGACTTCATCTCAGACTTTGTCAGCAAACAGCAGCCCAGCACCGTCAGCTGTTGAGAGTCTCGGGGTTAGGTGCCGTGTTTGGGTCACCCTGGGCCAAGGCTGGTTGGAGGTCGGGAACAAGCGGAGGCCAGCCTGGAGTCCTGTGTGCTTGTGTGTTTCTGTGGGTGTGTGTGTGTGTGTGTGCTGGCATAAATGCACGTTCGTGTTTTATGTAAACAGTTAAAACACTGAAAAGGGAGAAGATGTCTTCAACCACATGTCCTGGAGGACGTCTCGGTACTTCGTGGTGGTGCTCCTCAGCCTCGTCTGCCTTCCTCCCCCTGAACATATGGGATGAATGTAACCTCTCCTTGCAGAATTAAGAAGCCACTTGGAACAATATATATATATTACACACACACACACACACACACAATGTGTTGCCTCAGTTGGAACAATCAGACTCTACTGCAGTTTATGAAATTATATTCATTCAGTCCCCCACACCAAATGATTAACATGCAACTAAATGGAAGGGTTGGGGGGTGTGTTTGCGAAGGGTGAGGGCGAGTCAGCATTTTGGGATGGGGTTGGTATATTTTTTTTGGGGCATGCATGTGGAAGTTGAGGCCTTGTGCGTCAAACCCAATTCTTGTACGACACATGTACACCTGCTGGTGCATTCCATAAATTCCGCCTCTACACTTTAGCTTGTACTGATATTCACGCTCAGCTGTTTTTTTTTTTTTGTGCAGGTGTCACAGCCAAATCTAGCACAGGAATAACTTCCTAAATTCACGCTTAGGTTAGCAAATGCCTTATATTTATTGCTTTGGTTTTTGTGATTAGGGCCTAAGGAATCCAATGATTAAATTTTTTTTTTTTATTTAGAATAAAAATGATGTGGTCATAATGAAGGCCTACTTGATCAATGTGGCTTGGTTAAAAACTGATTTTGTATGGTCATTACTGAAAGGTAGAAAAATCCGCCAGGGATTTTTTGGTTTTGTACTATTTCTACTGATGTGATTAACCATAACACTGAAATATTCTTAAAAACAACCCACTGATTGCTGGAACAAGCAAGGAAACTTGTCTAGGTGTCCAGCACATAGCTGTCCTTTTGGTATTTTTAGCCAAGTACAAGCCCAGCTTCAGAATGGGGCGTGAATGATGTTTGGCTTGCAGAGTTCGCCTGTCAACTTTGGCAGAGCAACGAGGAACTTAAGATATAGTCTCGTTTCATGTTGCAACTAGTCCCTTTATTTTCTTCTGGTACGCTGCCAATTTCCTTTGTGTGGTTCATGATGGTGAACGTTGTATGCAATGCCTCTGTTCTCAACCAGCCCAGCTAACGAAGGTTGGAGACACCACTGTCAGCAGGTTACTTAGACCAGATGCCTGAGGACATCTGTGCTGAAGTGTAGATTCCAAGACTTGAATTATCATCAGTTTCCCCTGGAGAAATTCAAGAAGCTGGTTTGTGTTTGCCATGTAAAATTGAGTTACTTGGCCACGTGTTCCTATACACTAGTCCCTGACCCTGTACACTGAACACCATTGCTATTTCTAGTTCATAGGCATGAATTCCCAATTACCCCAGTATCATCTCAGTGGCTACGCTGTTCTGTAGCTGCAACTTGCAAGTATTTTCATAAAGACTAAGGACAACGGTCTTCCTCAGCCATGATTTACTGGAAAATCAAACAAGAAAGTGCAAGAAGCAGAGGTGTGTACTTGCGTGACTGGATGGTGTAAAGTGCTCATGACCATGACAAAGGTTAGTCCTACAGTTGCTTAAGCAGGTTTGACATTTTATGTGCTGCCACATATGCTCTCGCCCCAAGAATGCTTAAGTTTTAATCCTCGGTTCTGCAGGAACTGAATTATAAGACCCACCTATGTCATTTATGGTCTGGGTCTTCAGCATAGTTCAGGAGTGAATGGGAAGCCACCTCAGTATGGGAATCTACAGCGTGGAGACTGAGTAATTGTGGGCTATTGCCATCAGATGTGAGAACATGGCAGGTCTCAATATAGGTCGTTGTCTTTCTTTGGACTTCCCAGGTTCTCTGAAGTTCTACAAAGACCACTTGCATTTTTGACCCTTCCCCCAACCCTTTTCTCAATCTGTTTCGCTTTGTTTAGTGTTCCCGTTCATGTTACTGATTCTATTTGGGAAAAAAATGTATTTATTTTCAGCAATAATAATAAAATATTTATTTAATGAATAAGCCAGATCATTGCTTCATCTTCTTACCTTCTGTCAACCCACACATCAGGTGTCTGTTAGTCAAGAGTTTAATGGGATTGGGATGATCATCATTATTGTTATTCATCACTTATTTGAATTATGCATCTTTCATTAAATCCACTAATATAGATGACCATCCATCCATATTCCAACTGCTTATCATGGTCGCAGGGATCAACCTCTCCAAGGAACTTTTAGAGAACAAGGGAGGGTTGCACCATAGATGAGATCCAAACACAGACTTTGGCCGGTATGGAGATGCCAATTAGCCTAACTGCGTGTCTTTGAATTACGGGAGGAAGCCAGAGTTACTGCAGGAAACTTGTACCATAAAAGGAATGCGCAAAAGAATGTGTTCAAGCCACCGACTCAAGAAGTATAAGGAGGTGCTGAGTCAGTGTGCCACAACAGTGTCTGTCTTGTAGTGATAGGTGACTATTTTGCCAAAGGAGTTCATGACCTGACCATTCCTCAAGAGTACAAGATTAGGTCTCGTTCCTCTTGGGAACTGACCTACAGCCTTTTGGTTGCAAGCCTTTTCCACAATAACACCTACTGCCACAGCAAATAGCCTTAAATCGAAGGGACTATTGTTTTATGTTCAGCGGTTGGGGTAATACCACTTTCCTACATGTGGTTAAACTTTATGACATAGATTGAACAAATTCCTGCATGAAAATATCACTTATTGTATTCCTCTTTTCATGGAGGAAGCTCTTGTGATGTTTCACTGACCACAATGCATTGTTGACATTATCGGAAACCCTCCTCAACTGCTCATTACCAAGCCACATCTGTCTAAAATTGGCTGCTCAGAGGAAATCATTCAACCAGGCCTGTCCTAATCATGCACTGAGCAAAAGAACAGTAAAAAAAGCACAGTAGATTAAGGACTTCAGCTTCATTCTTTTGGAGAATGTAGTTGGACGCTGGGCTTGATAGGTCTGGCCTTGCTGCCTGGGCTTTGGCCCAACGGGAAGGAGGCTTTCCTCGAGACTGCCAGTTGCAGCTTGCCAGTGGCTTGGGCAATGGGTTTACTGGGCAGCACCCAACTCCGAGACTCGGCAAGGAAGCGCTAAGGATGGGCGGGGGGACAGAGATGACCAATGGCAAGCACTCTTGCCTTTGTTTACCATATGGTTCACTGCAGTGTGTTCAACACAACAAAAATCACTTAAATGCAGGTTCGGTTGAAGGCTGCGTGTGTTTTTCTGCATGCTTCTCTTGTTTTGTGTCAGCGCCGAGCTTCCCCCCACACACAGGCCAGACGAGGCGTACACAAAAGAGGGTGTGTTCAGCCGTAATCCACACTTGTTTGTTTCTGTTCTTTGTTTTGCTCTTGGCAAACGGAGGGGTTGCTCAACGTCCTCCACCAATCCTGACATTCGCTCGAATCTTGAGCACTCGAAGCAGCTCTGACGGGAAGGAATAAAAACTAGGAATTTCCAACCTGATAGGTCAGCAATGATCAAGCTATGCTGAAATTCCAGTCACTGGCTTGAGTCAACACTGCAGCTGGATTTCCGTTGGGCATGGCACACAGGGCAAGCCTTCCCTATTGGAGCCTTTGTAGTCTCAAAATTTTTTTATTCTGCGTTCATCTGTTTTGATCCTGCATACAGCAAACAGGGCAGGACACCAGGCTTTCAGCAAGCTCTTCATGTCCTATGGCAGTTATGATAAACCATAGCTGGAGTTAAAGCAATAGTCAAAAATTAACTTAGAAGTGCTGGGGAGTTTGATACCAGCAAAATTGATAATAAAAAACCTGGCTGAGAACAAGAGGCTTCAAGGCCTGGCTTGCCAGTGGTACCCTGCTTACTGGGTTCTAGTAACAGTTTGTCTGCAAGAGTTTTGGGATTTGTGCTGCAATATATAACAGCTTCAACAGCTCCGATGGAGCAGTAACCAAGGTGACCCACCAAAAACGAGACATCAGCAGCAGAGTGGCACCCAGACCTGACATGCCTGTCCTGAAGGACTTCCTCATTACCCTGCTACCATGTTTACAGTGTACCGTCTGTCACGCATGCTGCTTAATATGACCTTCACCCTATGACCATTCCTTGATTCCTCAAAGACCACAATGTAAGCTGTTTTGAGATCTTTGACATCACCTCCCCCGCCATTACTATTTTACCTTGTACACGTCACCTCCACGGCCTCCCATCAGGAAGCAGCTGCAATGGATGCGTATGCAAGATGCTGATGCCATTTGACTCTCTGTGCTGCTCCCTACCGGAGATGTTCAACAACAACAACTCATTGTCCTTCGTGATAATTCACTCCCCCAGGAAAGACATGTTTCAGACATGCCCTGTTGGGGTAACACCCCTTTGCCTTTTGCCCTTGGGCTTTCTTCTAGGGCTTCGGTTCTCGGGGCAGGCAGCAGTAACCAGGAAACCGAGTCAATAACTTGAGCACCCCCATCCCCCACTCCCTTCGGCACTCATTCCGTCCTGCTGGCCCGACCATTCATCCCACCCTTGATAGGACCAGCTCACCCTTGAAGGCCAAAGCAGACTGTACATGGGGAATGTACCTAACGGCTGCTTACAGGTGGCCTGGACAGCCGAGCTAGTTGTTAAGGATTATGACTTAGATATCTTCTTCTCTCAAACGTAGAACTGCGTGGGGGCTGCTGTGTTGGTATAGCCACTCGTGGTCTGAAGCAAAGGCATTCCAGCTGCAGCACCCCCCCGACTTCGGCGTGAACACAGGCCGCCCCCCCCCCCCACCGCGGCT
>JAODKF010000147.1:27070220-27088568 GCA_026779585.1 Mormyrus proboscirostris
GGGGTGAACAATGGCGGCCCCCCCCCCCCCCCCCCCATATCTCTCGAGTCTTTGCTAGGTCCTCCACGGAGAGCTCGCCCCCATGCCTCCCTGGGAGCACTGGTACTAGCTAAGCCCACATGTCAAGAATGCCAATGACTTAGACCTATAAGCCAACTGAAAAGGCATGCTAGAAATTCGGGGATAGGTGAGCAGACCAGCACGCGTGAGCACAAGCGGCATTCCTCTGATAAACTGCCGCGCTCCTCTGTCTCTGTCCACAAGGTCCCCTCAAGGCTCCCTCCCCCACACCGTGTCCCCTACCCCCAGCCCCATGTGCGTCAGCACCCGCACCCCCAGCAGCCTCCCAGCCCCCCCCTTGTATGGGTCTTTATCTTTGGGATCCCAAGTTCTTTGGTCTGTCTAAAAATAATACTTTTATTTCTTTCATTTCCTTTTCCGCCTCCTCTGCGTTCTACTTAGATCTGACTGTAACAGACTCAGTGACATCTAAGCACCATATGAGAATGCATGGGCATTTCTTTAGGTTTAAAGCAACCAGACAGTTCATCTTTTACAGAATATTTTCTGCCCTGTGGGGACATCTGGGGTAGTGGACTGTTTTTGGACTCAAACACGTTACCATCTGAGCAGAGGCCAATTTCCCATCTTGCTACTCTAAACAGCAAACATGGTTAAACATATTGATGTAAAATGTAACCTACATAAATATTTTCCCTTCATGTCGCCAGTGATGACCTGATGTCCTAATAGACCCCCCCCCCCAAACACAAGATAGCCAGCAATGGGTTGCAGGGACAATGAACAAAGGGGCCGGTTTGTGGGGCTTAATTCTGAATAATTAATTTTTAAATGTTGCTGCCTGTAATTCCAAGGTGACATAAATTTTCTCCCTCGGCAAGAAACAAAGCAAAATGCTGATTAAGACCAGCAATGCTTCTTTAACTCCTGGGAGAAGGGCACAGTCAGAATCAAGTCTCCGCCCCCAATGACTTCACAAGGGGTGTTGTGTTACAAAGAAATTAATTGATTGGCTGTACAACAGCTCCTTCCCCTGCAGGTCTTTAGAAATAACAGTTGGGTTGCTCCATTTTCCCCTGTCCTTCCTCAGGGAGATGCCATATAACTGACAGATGTACAGTCACAGATCTATGAGATCTTACCAGGGCAGCATCTTATTGGCAAATGGGTTACCATTAGCAACAAGCATCTACTTCACAAGAGGTTCCATTGCAACTAAATTCATTAATTTCCTGCCCCAGTCAAAACAACAATAACTAAGTGATGATGTCAGCCCATCGCCTTTGATGGGAGCAGGTCATATCTGCTCAAGGTTTGTTGAGGCATTGCAGAAATGTCATGCCTCAGAACGGGGGGAGGACAACCCCTCCCCCCCAAAAGCAGTAGGCGAGACCCCTGCAGGGATGTGGGAAAGTGTGGGTCCTTGGAAACAGTCTGATGAGTCACAGAGCAGCACAGCATGCTAACAGGGCCAGTCACGGTGACTCGGACACGTGTGCCGACTGTTGGGGGGGGCATTCAGATAAATGAGAGTTAATCCATAGAGTAACTAACTACCTGTAAGGCACTGGGGTAAACACCTTTAAAGGATGATTCGATACTTTGTTTTCACCACAGAGGCTACGATGAAGCTCTATGTATTCTTACTTGTGGTTTTTTTTGTGGGTTCTTTGGTTTATCTGTATATCTATACATACATGCATTTTTTGACTACGTTTTGTCCCAAAAACACATGCCTGTGTGTATGCGCAGAGGATGCACTCAGACACATGTGTACGCATGAGCAGACGTGCAACACTGATAGACAGGCAGCCTCCATATCTACTACGTCGGTGGTCAGTCACCAGAGGCTCTGAGGAGCTGCTTCCTGTTTTTGCTGTTAGGATGTGGTTAGATTTACAGTACATCATGCCTTCTTCGCCCGGAGCGCAGCCTCTTCACAGCCAACCACATGAACCTGCGCACTGATGTGAAATTCTATTCGCAGAGGAGAGCAACGGAGACAAAAAAAAAAAACACAACAATTTTTTGCATTTCTCACAATGGAGCATACCACCCGTGCTGGCCCATGTCCCGTAACTGAGTCACTCAGGCCACAGGAAATAGAGGAAATACTGGCCAGTCTTCATCTCTGAAAGATCTATCTGTGGGTGCAGTCACATGGCCAAACACACATAAATCATAATGTCAGCATTACAGTAGTAAGTCAAATAGTAGAGAGGACGAAAGCCATAAGAGAATAAAATTTACAAATTATAGTGGGCTAGGTAATATTTATAATCCAATGGAGACTATGGCAGACAGTTTGAGTTAAATGCTTGTTCCAGTTGTTCTAGATAAGAACCCTCAAAAGGCAGGGAGACGAAATGAGGGACCATGTTAATCAGATCAGTGCGATCTCATGGGAGGTCTGAAAACAAGCACAGACAGGGGGCGCTCAAACCACATCTGCCCTTCTTTATGGAGCGACAGGAGAGCCCCAGGGCCATCAGTCACACACCTGGCAATGTGCGTGGCCCCAGGAGGTGATGTAACAGTCCGGACTGCATCCTCCCAACCACATTCACCTACGGGATTGTGAGAGATTTACTTATGTTGTGTCTAGCACCTTTTTCAGAGCCCTGCTGATGGATGCATTATGGCGCCATCTGGTGTCCATAACAAATGTGGGCTC
The DNA here is from genome assembly GCA_026779585.1 of Mormyrus proboscirostris. Lineage (NCBI taxonomy): Eukaryota > Metazoa > Chordata > Actinopteri > Osteoglossiformes > Mormyridae > Mormyrus > Mormyrus proboscirostris. The sequence goes on from JAODKF010000147.1 coordinate 27,072,916, forward strand.
ATCAGCAAGCTTGCTGTAGTAGAATGGCCTATTTCGGCATTAATCTGATGATAATGGATAAAGATCTGTGAGGTAGCTGACTCTAAGAGGACCCTGGGTACTTGTGGCATGTGACTGGTACAGCGGTTTCAGGCTTCAAACACTGTGTTATCTATTATAAAGACACTGTTAGACAGATCTTGCCTTGCTGGTAAGCTCTTCCACTTTCTTGTACGCAGAACGTTATTTCCCCGGTGCCCCGGTTTTTCCGAGTAGCCGTCTGGCTGACATCTCCATGTCCACCGCAATGTCCCTTGGAAATTGTTTGGTTACACTTGGTCTTTGATCAGGTTATTTCTCTATTTAAAAGGGATTCTTTCACTTGGTCACTTACTTATAGGAGGTGCACGGAATGGTCTGGAACACAGTTGTGTGTTTTAAAATCTGTAATCATATCCTCCTCTGTCTTACTCCTCTCTTAATCGGTACAGATTATTCTGACCCCCTGTATCATTTTGCATGTTGGTTATGTTACATGTATCGTCAAGTGGCTGAGATAGACAGACCCCTGTGTTTCGCTTTGAATTGTAAATGATGTGGTATATCTCTGCACAGCAAATAAATTGTTTTGATTATTTCTTACTTTTCTAAAATGAGTGTCTGTAGCAGTTTCCTCGGTAGCTATGCGATTCCTGGCCAGGGTTAGTACACTCCAGAAAGCTGGAGGTAGAGTCTGGCACATTACGATCTAGTGAATCTAGTTTGTCTGACTAATCACTTGGGTCTGTTACACTGATGGCAAGTGCTTACATAATAGAGCCTTTCAGTTGAGTCAATCACACACACTGAGTTATGTCAGTCCCTGAGATGGTCTGATGGAACATGCTGACAAGTACTTTGCAGCCCCTGAGTTGAATCGACCAGACGTGCTGGGTGGGGGGGATGTCAGACCCAGAGCTAACCTGACCAAACATGGTGACATCGTGGCAATCTAAGCTTCCCAGCTGCCCCTGGAACAAGATGACGCTGCCTTTGGGCACATTGTGTCTGTGGATATTGTTTAATTGCCCATAAGTGCATCCAGTGTGACACCGTATGGAACTTAATGAGTTGAGTAAAATTTAGAGAAGTAAAGAGTTGATCCTAAACTACGGTGATTATATCTAGGTAACCCAAAACAAATAAAATTATTCAGAGCTGTTAAATGTGAGTTTATTTGAGCATGCTCACTGGGCCAATGCACTGTCTTACACCTTACCCTGCAGAAACAGAAGTGACCGGTTGCTAGGGCAACAAGCATGCTTGCTTGCACTCCCAGCATGCCTACAACACGCTTCTGCCCAGTTGCTAATGGGAAAGAAGCTGTACGCGGCCACCTGGATGGCATATGTACAGTTCCTGCCCTTCCAAACGGAGCCTGCCGTCCAGCCATACTGTCCGCTGCCAGGAAGACCAGCATGCTCCGTGCGTGAATGCAGAGGGGCATCCCTCCGACCCAGGAGCAGGCCAACACAAGGAGCACCAGCATCGCTCAAAATACACTTCTAATGAACTAAAGATTTAATTCAACCATTCTACTGAGTGGTCATAAAATACAGATGCGCCATTGATTAAAAAAAGTTACGTCTTGCATCTGTTTTTTTTTCTCTGCACCTGGAAAGCATTCATGACTGGAACCGATTCTGATCGTTAACAGTAACACACCTTACTGCTTAGCTGGTCAAGGTGCAAGGAACAGCGGGATTTAAGGAGCAAGTGGGTCCAAGCAGCTCAGCAAATACAGTGGGCCTGAGCGGATGGATTCTGCAGAAAAGATGACACCGTTCTCAACTCCAGGTATCTAGTATATCCATCCGTTTTCCATAATTGCTGATCCAGGGCAAGGTCACGGTGTGCAGAGCTTATCCCAGAATGCTCTGGCAGGGGGCACTGGATGGGATGGCTGTCCATAGCAGGGTACACACACTTGTGCATCATCAGACACTGACGGCAATTTAGACGCCATTTCATCAAAGCTGTCGTTGTCGGCGACAGAAACTGCCGTACCTGGAGAAAATCCCCGTAGAACATGCAAACCAGGACACAGCAAGTACAGGGTGCTTCTGGTTCTGTAGATCATTTGCATCGTGAACTTCCCCTACAGTAGCTACACACCCCATGAGCTGAAAGACTAGAATATTGCTGCTAGATGCCACCTCGCTGGCATGGCCTGACCAGAGTCTTAGCGCCCCACCGCACGGCCACCTGGCCCAATGACGTCATCCAACCAGCAACAGATCTGGGACTTCAGGTGGGTCCAGTGTGATTCCTCGTGATCAGAGTCCCACTGTTGCCATGGCGGTTTGTGCAAATGAAACCGAGAAAATGTGACGTGCGATCATAACTGACCCAGAACCAAAGATTACACAACAGTCCTCTGTTCAGTGAGACACCCCCAACTCCTCAGGAGCACAATCTGACAGACCGTGTTGAATTTACGTCTGCAGCAAACTTTGCAATCCTTTGATCGTCCACCTTAATTGATCTCTGCCTCCTACACAGAACCCAAACTTTCACTTCAAGCCACATGTTAAACAGCCATTCTGTTGAAGAGGCTTCCTTACCACCCACTTTGCACGAAAACACAGCTAGCGCTGTTTGTGATGGTTGACACCTATGTCATATCAGAATGTCCCACTGATTTCTAAGTGTTCACTTAAAAACAAGCTACTGTGCACTCCTGAAAAACAGCATATTAGCAGAAGTATGACGGGAGCAGCCTTGTGTTCCAACTCCAGGGACCGGTATTAATATAGAAACAGAAACGTGCATTTCCTCATTCCTGAGATGTCAGTTTTCAGGCTGGCAGTCTTAGGTTCAAGCAGGACCTCAGGTGACCCATCCCCTCAGCCCGAAATGGGGTGTATCATAGCACGCACATCTTCACTTGGCTCTGTAGAGCACCAATAAACCACATTCAGAAAAAAAAACCTGCCACTTCAGCAACTTTTTGCATTACCATACTTTTTGTGCAACTTTGTGCATTTTAACCCCATATGTGAAGCACTTTGAGCTGCATTTCGTGAATAAAAATATTCAAATAAAGATCATTAGCTATTGTTTTCGCTTACACGTTCACTTAAGGGGGACAAAAAAGATGGGATAGATAAAAGTATCTGGCCACTACTATGAGTGTAATAACAATCGCAGCAGAATTGCTGCGGGGAAAATGAAAGATAGGCTCAGCTTCAAATGAATTTTATTGAACCGTATTAAGCAAGAATGCTCTCAATGTATACCTTCTAATATAGTATAAAAAATAAAAAAGTACAAACGACAGGAAACAGACAGAGCAATCGCATTTAACATCGATGAGGATATATAGGGTGCCCTTTCCATGACAGCACATTCAGTAACTCTTTATTCCAGTACATCTCAAAGCTGTATAAAGTACAATGTGGAAAAAAAAACAAATTGCCTCAGTAGAGGTCAGTACAGAATCAATCCCAAAAGGTTGGGGTCAGAGCTAGTGTTTATACGGGAATTTACATGGGGTGGGGAGATAACAGTCCTTTGTAAAAAAAACAAACAAAAAACAAAAAACCTCGACTGAGGTTAAAAAGAGCCATCTTTTCCAGAGTTAAAGGGAATTTGTAATATATATATTTATATATATATATACACGCACACACAAGATAAAAATCCATAAAAACACAGGCCAAAAAGGCCAAAACAGTCTTTATAAAGTGTCCTTGGCCAAGAGGTCAAAATTAAGAACCAAGGTCTAGCAGTATGGTACCAGGAAGCAGAGACTGCGGGTGAGTTTGTAGTTTTCAGTGATGCCCTTGGGGCAAGCGGTACGTGCTACATGAGAGAAAACCAAGGCTTCGAAACACAGCTGCACCAGTCTCTACTCGGCTGGTGCCAAAACATTCAAAGAACCATCACATCCCTCTAGGGAGGGGGGCCAGGAAGTGTGGCAGAGGCTCATGGGAAACACTTCAGGGCCCTTAAGACTGGCCATGGCTGATTCGTGTGAGGGCCAGCAGCTTGACCTTTGACCCCAAAGGCTGGTTTGTGATTGCTACAACGATGGTCAGCAAGTGCCGCCTCTGTGCGCATCATATACCGTGTGGAGCAGGATTCAGTTCGGGGGGGGAGGGGTGGGGGGTTGTCTTCCCCGGATGCTCAGGGCTTCCCCTGTTTGAGTCTGTCAATGTGGAAGGTCAGTTTGAGGGCGGGGCCAAGCTTCAGCCCCATGTACTTCATCATCATGTCGCTGCGCAGCAGTAGGAGGGCCTTCCCATCAATCTCCTGAAACGAAAGCCAATAGAGATGGAGAGGTTGGTGACGCCCACGGACTGGCTCTCCAGCTCCCACACGTAGTACCATGTGACACTTTAATGCTTGGCAATGGTGCTAACAAATGAAAATACATGTGCAAAAGCGTGATTAAGGGGGGTACCAGTGGTTACCGCCCTGCCTTTAAGTGCCAGGCATCACAGCAGTCCTGTGTGCAAACAGCTAACATGCTCAATGCTCCCTATATACAAATAAAACATGGTTTAATTTTATTTACCTAATTTTGAAATGGTTTAGATGCAATTATGCTGACAGACTTAACAGTGCAACTGGGCAGCAAATAACTTGTAAGTTATAGTTACTGAAAGGTCTGAAGATTTCACATCAAATGTGAACAGCTGCTGCAATAAAACAAGTCTCGCTTGATTTACGGACCCCAAAAGCACAGGGGTGAAGATTTAAAATGAGAAGGTCGTCACCTTCATAGTGTTTATCTGTGTGATTGTGGCTGGGTGGCTGAAATGTAGCTCTCTCTCAACCCTGCTGAAACTGGCCCATATGTTCAGCTAGAGAAAATTCAAATCAAAACGATCCACTCCATCCTGGGTGGAGGGTCTGGCTCCTATAGAACCTAACGGCCATCTGATCGGCAAGCTTTTCCAGCCACCTGTGGGACTCCGCGTCCGAGTCCTCGAGATGATCAGCTGGCACTCTTTCACTATAACATTTGTGATGTTCTCTCATAGCTGAGTGTATGTGGGGAGCATAAGCCTATCCCACGCTGATGGCTACAGGAGAGGATCACCATCATCTTCATCAGCAGCAGTTAGCCGTTTAAATGCATGTCAGCTTCCATATCATGGGATATTTACTCAGGCGACCCTCCACCAGGTTACCTCCCCGAGGTACACATGCACTGTGAGATAGACCCGAGCCAAAAAGAGGGTGGTCAGGGCACCAAACCCACAACCGGTGCCTTGCAGGGTCCTCCATGCCACGCCACACCCCACCAAAGGCCCGTAGCCTACGTGTTTCCGGAAGAGGTCGGCGTGTGGGCCAAGCTGGGGGTCGACATCCCGGATGAATTGCATCACGTCCTCCACGGTCCACAGGCTGGGGTCCTGCCCACTGGGCCAGGGGCTCTCTCGGGTGCCCAGGAAGCGGTCCGAACCTGGGAAAGGGTATTGCAAAGGTGGCTCGGTGTGTAAATTTGGCCATTTCTGCTAATCCTGAGCATGTTCTCTGCAGGACGCTGCCAGCAGCGGCATCCTGGCTGGACCCCACAACCTTCTGGTTGCATGTTAAGAGGCCAGTCATAGGTACATTTTACATGGCAGGAGCAGTGAAAGGTCACTAGCAGGCAATGGTCCAGTTTCACAGAAGCTCCACTGGCACTCCTGGCTGATAGGAGGCCTCCAATGTGCAAGAGGGGCCTCCGTCCAGGTGGCCTATTTGGACACTGACCTGCGGAGCTCAGGCGAAGAAGCTTGCTGGGGGGGCTGCCCTGCTGGGAGAGCGAGCGCAGGGCCAGGGGGCGGCCTGGCATGCCGGGCGTAAGCGGCGAGGGCTCCAGGTGCTCTGGGCCACCCCCAACGCCATTCTCCAGGACTAAGGGCTCGCCTGGAGGGGTTGGGGAGGGTCATGTGTAATATATATATAACACAGAACTGACCCCCTGGCTAAAATCGATCTTTTCTAAAAGGATAAATACAGTTCGATCTCCACAACCGACCACAATGCTCGAAATCCGCGTATGTTCAAGAGCCTAAAGTAAAAGTGCTTATATACTTTGCATATGCACCTGTTCCCAACCTGTCGTATACTTTAAACCATGCTTAGATTTGGACCCTTATCTTACACAAAAGGGTATCACAAAAACACAATTAGCAAATGCAAAAAAACTGCACAATTAGCGACTGCTAAAAACACATGTGGACCAAAACACAGTTTGGTGTCAGAGTGCAACTCTGACACCAAACAGTGCTAGACAACAACCAAGCAACGAAACGTTAGAATGCTGGCCAGCGGATGTCAGACAGTGTGTTGACACAGACCACACTTACGCATTTTGCGAGGCAATTAGAAATTGTGCATTTTGGTTAGTTTTAAAGCTTGTCTTTTTTATACATTTTCGAACCATCGTTCAAAACCTTCAAAACCAATTATGTGGGCTGACAATACAGACCACAGCCTACAGTATCCCCGAGCCGGTATTACTGTATATTGAGTTTAAACTCAGTTTAAATTTATTACGGTCACATTACATACACACACTTACATAGACACACATACATACATAATCGTTAACCGTTTCACTGTTATTTTCCACAAAACACAAAGTCAAAAACACAATGATTTGTTTTACAATTGTTCACTGCCTTATCATTAAACATTTTCCAACATAATTTACGATCAATTATTAATTATTAATTTTCATATACCCTTTCCATTTCAATATCATCAATTATAAATTTAACTTGATTTTTAATTTGCTGATTGCTATACAGTACAAAATGTGTTTTACTTATGTTTAACACTGATAGTCTTGAAATAGCAATAATAAATCACGTAGGGGGGGCTACCTTCAGAAGAGTGACGGAGGCTTTTCGCCAGCTTGTGGGTGACCTGGCTACTGTAGGAGTCGTGCAGGAATCGCTTGGTACTCCGGCCCTCACCAAAGCTCTTCCTGTCTGGGATAAGCAGAGACATACGCCTGTCACACGCAAGCACCAATCAGATGCGAGTATCCTCCCAGAAGGCGGGCAGAGCCTGGGACAGGGCCTCACCGCCGTAGGGATAGTGGGGGCCCCCTAGGGATACGGGCTGGCTGCCGAACAGGTTGTCACTGTGTAGGTTGTGGCAGAGCTTCTCCAGGAAACGCAGCACGTAGGTGACGCTGTTCACGGCCGGCAGGGTGAGCGTGTGGTGCTGATGCTCAAAGTAGGCTGGTGGGGGGGCAGGGCCTGATTAACAAACACCGAGAAAAGCAATAAGCCCCGCCCCCTTGATGAAAAGGCTGCCGGCATCACCTGATATGACCTCCCCGCCGTGGCCTGGCTTCAGGCAGGCAAAGACGGAGGTCTGGTTGTGTGCACAGTCGATGCAGGCCTGCACACACTGCTGCAGCACCGAGGAGGCCCGCCCCGGTCCAAAGTGGTCCGGCAGGTTCTGTACACGCCACGGGTCCAGGTGGGGCCCCGTCTTGCCGTACTTGTTCAGGTACACACACACTGTAGCGGGCAAAAAGGCGCACATGACAATGTCCCTCAGTGGCCACAAGGAGGCGTCACTGCTCCACCCAGCAGGGCCAGGCTGCAGCTGGACCGTGTTCAGTCATGACCTACATAACCGATCACCAGGACAGGTAACCACGCACACACTAATCAGTCATGACCTACATAACCGATCACCAGGACAGGTAACCACGCACACACTAATCAGTCATGGCCTCGAGAGCTATAATTTCAAATACACAACAACAGTATCTGTGAACGTTTGCTTGAACCGTCGTTTTGGGAAACTCCTCCATCGCTCATCGATGGTTTATAGTGAAGAAGTTACTATAGTTTGAACTATGGTCTTGGGAAACACTTGCATCGCAGCTGCAAAGTTCCAGCTATGTAAGTTGCGAACATAGTTAGCGACTGTGCTTTTTGAAAATGCACCCCAGGATAAGTAACCAGGCACACTGTAATCCTTCATTACATATACTAATCAGTCATCGCCTATATAACTGACAGCCAGGTTAGGTAAGTGCAGGCCCATGGCACCACTTTTAATTATGCATTTGAACTCAAGTAACCTGCCTGCACTGTCCCTGTGCTCAGACACTTTGTTGATACCATGAGAAAATTCTGGGACTCCAGCAAAGTACATCTGACACAGATATCACAATATACACAGTACAACAGTATATATACAGTATATATACATTCACACAGGGATACACCACTTGAAAATACTATAAAGCGTGAAAGCATTTCTATACAGAATATCTTAAAACCCAAACACGTGTATGCATGCACGTATGTACGTGTGCACGCAAACACACACACACACACACACACACACACACACACACACACACACACACACACACACACACACACACACACACACACACCCCCTCACTTTGCTGCCACATCTGCCCCGTTCCTGGATAGTACCTCCATGCTCTGGTAAGCCAGCAGAAAGCACCCTAAGACCGTCCACCATTAAAAATACTGACTTTCACTCAACATCCAGATCATTCCCTTTGACAACTGCTAGTAAAATAGGGGAGCGTGCCATAACATGCACTTTTTTGTGTCCAAGTCCATTGTTATTATTTTAATCCTAAAAAAACACTTGCCTAAAACTATTATATAAAATCAGTTTTGTGTGAATATATCTTCAATCCATTTCAAATACAAATCACATTTTTGTATCTCAAACTCCAAAAATGTCACAAGGGGAAACCCTCAAAATAAATGATCAGAATAAGAAAACTATTAAAGTAGGCATTTAAGTAACTCAATAAACCAAATTAATTAGGTATAATTCTGATTGGTTTTAAAGCCATTTAGATTATTTAAAATACACTCGTCCACAAATTTATATTACCTCATGTCAGGCGGCACAACCAGAAAAACAGACTTTTTGCTTAAAAGTCATTTTACAAAAAGTGGACGAGATGTTACATTACAAAGAGGACACCAAGCGATCTTCATGGTGTAGTGAAAACGTTAGTGGATCTAACTCAAATATTGATTAATAATTAACATTTTCAGCTCATGGTTAGACCAGCACAGTCTCCAAGTGGTACAACCCATGGAAAAACAAGAAAATACGTTTGTGCAGGTGTGCAAGCAGATATTTGTTTAATCTGAAACGAGCGTCAAAAGGCAGGTGGTGCGAATGGTTACTTTATTACTTTATCGTGGATTTCATTTGGAAATAAATAACGGTAAAGCAATTATTTTTGGTTGCACCACACTGACATTTTTCATTTTGTGAAAAGGGGTGAATGACAACTAAGTTAACAGAATACAGTGAGCAGAGAAATAAACGCAATGATTACTTGACCTAAATTCTGTTTTAATAGAGTATACTGTGACACCTTAAGAAAAACTTAACAGTGGGTAACAAGCACAAAAGAGTAAAGCACATTCACCCCCATATAGTACACAGGCCCGCAGTTACCTGTGGGTGCCTGAAGGGCGGCGCTAGGGATGGTGGCATTGTCCAAGGGCACACTGCTAGTGTCAGGCTCTGGAGTGCTGCTGGTGGGGGATGTGGGCATGGGATTGGACACTACGCGAGGCTTCCTCTGTCCAAAAGCACGGAAAGAGCAGGACACAATTACATCAGATGGGAAATGACCTCAGGGCTGCCATGGAGATGGGGAAAACACACACTGGGAGTCACATGACACCCCTAATTACAAGCCGTAACACAAAAATAAACTAAGGTCAGAAGGCAGGTCAGATGAAGCAAGTAGAGAGAATGTAGGCGTGGGGGCACAGACATACCTTGCTGCCCGGTTTGGGGCCCCTCTTCTTGGGGATCTTAAGGGGCTCCCCCTGGGCTGCCTGAAGGGCTGCCCTCTGCGTCCAGCTGGCTGGGAGTCGGCCCCTAGGCCGGGAAAGGGGACGGCCAGGCCCTGAAATCTGCCCCTCCAACCAGGCTGTCCGCTTTGCCCATCCCAGCTGGGGCGGTGGGGGGGAGGGTACAAAAATAAACAGCGATGCCTGTCAGAGTCAGCCCACCAAAGGCTACACTGACAAATTAGAGACAGCTGCAAATGATGGCTCCATGTCTGCCTAGACCTGCCAGAATGCAAAGTCACTCCTTAATGGTTCCAGCCCCCTCTCACAGACGCACCTTGCTGCCCGGTTTGGGGCCTCTCTTCTTGGGGATCTTGACGGGCTCCAGTCCCTTGCCGTCAGCCCCCTTGGTGCCCCAGGCTCCGGCCAGCTTGCCTTTCCGACGCCCTGGCTTACGGCTCCTCTGCCCGGGGGGCTTGCCCGGCAAAGGGTGCACGGCGGAGCCCTCCACGCTGCCCTCCGGGGGGGGGCCCAAGCTCTTCGGCAGCACAGCTGGGACCGGGGAGTGGGAGGAAAGATGTGAGTCTGGGATCACAGGCAGGTTCAGCCGCCAGCTAGCGTCAAACAAGAGGGCGGCTGAAGTGAGAGAAAAAAAAAAGCTGCTCGGGGGGGGGGGGGCAACAGACAGGCAACACAAAAGGGACACAAAGGGTGGGGGCCAAAAACACAGACAAATAGGGTTGCAGGGGAGCTCCACCTCACTTCTTTCACTTCCCGTCAGAAAGTCGGAGGTCGGGCGTTGCGGTGGGGGGGTGAGATTACACCCTGGATCTGATCAAACCTCCAAGCCACGAGTCACCCCCTTCCCCCACCTTTTACCGACAGGAAGACAGGAGTGTTTGAGGTAACACAGCCAGCAGAGACACCCCCAGATGAAACCGCACTGTGCTGGTGGCAGGAGAGCATAGAACCCAGAGCGGGCGGCCCGACGGAACGAATCCTACCCCCAGCACACGCGCACCCGCACAAAGCAGGGCTGATGGCAGTACAGGCCGTGGAGACGAACTTGGCGCTCCAGGCTGACGGAAAGGTCAGGCACAGCAAGACCGACTCGCTCTGAAACTGGCATACAAACGACAGGCCGAAGCGACGGAAACACACACGCCAAGTCTCACGAGCACCGCAGCCAATCAGATGGGACTTACAGCGTGCGCTGACCCGAGGCTCCATGTGGACCAAGCCGGGGAAGAACCGGGGGGGTCCAGCTGCAACTGCAACCGTGCCAACGCTGTGTGGGGGTCTGAGCCACTGCGCACAGACAGCTCACTTCCTTCCTGTACTTTCGATATGATTCTGCAAACGTACGCCACCACACCCGATAGTCCCCCCTCCCCAAAGCGCGCACACACACAGTCACACAAATACACACACAGATGCACACACGCCCGCCTTTCCCCTTGCTCTCGTCCTGACGGATCCCCTACCTCAAGTCGTAACCTGCAAGCTCCTACTCCCAGCACCCACAGGCAGACAAAAAGTCCCCTCCGCCTGCTGCCCCCCCCCCCCCAAGCAGACCACCAAGGATGTCTCACGCCCACAAAGGCGGCACTAACCACGGGATGGACGCGGAGTGCAGTCCCAGGCAGGTTGGAGCGGGAAGGGAACTCGACGACTCCTGTTCACACGCACAGGCCGGTGGGGGGGTCCCTTCTGGGGAGGGGGGCTCCTTGTCCTCCTGCAGCTGGCCACCAGAACTCTACCTCCTACTCTGAAGCTCTTCTCCCTGCCTGACCTCCCCCTCCTTCTGCTCTTATAAACAGCCAGGAGGTTACAGTAAACTACTTTGTCAGTTTCTCCCTCTCTCTCTCCCCCACCGTCTCAGGGTGCCAACATGGGGCCTCTGCTGGGGCACTGGTGCACTTCATTGGCCCGGTGCCAGCTGGGAGGTGGCAAAACCCTCATAAACAACCCCCCGGCCACATCGCAGCCACTCCCTCTGCACCTCCCCTTTCGCTTTCCTCTCTTCCCCATATCAATCAGGAAGCCCTTTGTCAGGCTCTCCTGGCTCCTCTTCCGGACCCCCTCTGGCACGACTGCCACCACTCTGTACACATGCGGTTGCAAACGGAAATGAGGCCACACGCACGCACAGCTGCCTTCAGACACGGGGACACACCCCTGACACTATGACGCATCACCTGAGACAACTAGCCGCTTATCTGTTGAGGCGGCACCTGTCAGACATAAAAACAGCATCGGGGCAGACGGGAGGGGGGCAGACGGGTAGGACAGAAACAGGCAGTACCTTTAGTTCCAGGCGGCTGCAGGTTGTCTCCGGTGAGAGCACACCAGCCCACAGGAAAGACGTCCCGAGAATCGTAGCGGCAGTAGTAATCGAAGGCACCACGCCAGCCGTCGAAGGTAACCAGCACTTCGGACCCGCGCAGCGCCCCCACAGTGGCCGGGCAGATAAAATGTGGGTTCTTGCGGTCTACGGCCTCCAGCTTCATCCCCACCTGGAAGAAGTTCTTCTCCGGTGCAGGGGGCTCCTGCTGTTCTCAAAGAGGTGGAAAACCAGTATGAACCTGCAGCCTTAAGGGTTCAAGTTCACCTCCTGAAGTACTTAATGGGAGGTGGGCAGTACCTTGTGGAAGATGCGGGCCGGCGCCATTTCCGCTCCGTTGAGGGTCTTGAGCAGGAACATGGGCCAAGAGGAAGCGTTCAGCCGGAAGCCTGTGGGGGAGTTGGGGGTAAGAAGAAGACCTGCCACAGGGACACGCGTAACGGTCCGGCTCAATGTGCACTGATGTCTGAGTGTCCCTGGAAATCCGACAATGCCGTGACCAGCAGGGCATTCCTTCAGTCAGCATGTGGGCCCATGGCAGCGTGCCGCTTGCTGCCCTGGCTGGACCCTGCACCTCACGCACACACAAGTGCTGAGAGGCTCTGTCAAGCAGGGCCGCCACACTTGGCGGGAGAATAGCAGCAGCGATGGAACATTTGCTTTACGTAATTAGCAAATCCCCGAAATGGGGCCAAAACAGCACAGACTCTTCAGGACATGAATGCCGATTAACCCTCCAAGCAGCACGCAGCTGTGTGACACCAACAAGGCAACAGAGACCAGCCTGAAGCTCACAGTGGCTTTTGGAACAGTGCTGCCTCAGTCACTGCTCAACAGCAGCACCTAATGGACAGTGTATATACTACCACAGGACTATTCAAATCACAATTCTCAACGGCCAAAAATTCCCCCTTTTACAACTTTCCTTTACCTGTGAGCCAGGTGTGAAGCATCTGGCCAATCTGAATCAGTAATTATTAAGCTAACTACCAGGGAGCACTGAAAACAAGGGCTGGATTTTGGATCAAGGGCCAGATCTGAATAGGGGAGTAACTACACCATCCCAGACAGAGAACAGGAGTTAAGATGCCGTTACCCTTTCAGCATGAACTGAGGCGTCTTTGTAGTGCCGAGTTGAGAGAAATGAGAGTGAAAGGTATGGTTATAATTGTTTCATTTCACTAAACTGAAATAAAATATGAAAATAAAATAGGGGTTGGGGGAAAAAAAGATAGTGAGTCAATGATTAATTGCAACCCTGGTCTTGACATTTCAATATCGATTCATAAAATCTATCTAGTTAATTTATGCCTTTTCCCTGTGATTTATAAAAAAAAAATTGTTAAATTTTACTTGTATCAGGGGTATCGTACGAGTGGAGCTACTTTATCACCTATAAGGGGATAGCAATATGATGTGCAACTGGTTGGTGCCGCCATCTTGGTGCATTGTCAGACATGGTAATGGAGTAATGGAGTCAAATAGGGCTTTATTCTCACACCAATAATTTTGTTACTGTGACGAGAAATAACGTTATATAAAAACAAAAAGTTAAACATCTATAACATGGTATGTAAGTTTTGGACTGGCCTATTCTCATTTTCAGCTATTCTTTTCAGTCAGAAGTCATTATTTTGTGCTTTGAAAGATTTGTTTTGTTAAGGAACTATACCCATATACAACTAAAATAAAGATATTTTGGTATACAAACCATTTGTCTCTGGTTTTCGCAATCTGTTTCCAGTAATTATAATTTTAATTGTTCCATTTAGAGGTTTTTTAAAAAATCTTTCCAAATATGGAAAGCTGTATTATATTATTTCATATTTCATTCCTCTCAATGATATCTTATCAAAATCAAATTGTTACCATGTGAATTGGAATCATTAAGGGGCATCTGTACCAATAGCCAGCCATAAATACAACCAAACGATCTATAAATATTGGTCCCGAAACCAAATTAGAGAGAAAAACAAACGTTAAATAAGTCCCGTTACAGTTTTTAAATACTATTTATATAAAGTAATAGTATATCTTTGGGACTCAGCTGAACCACAGAAACAGCCCACAGCACCACATCACAGCACTTTGTAGTAACTAGAAGACCAGCATCTTTCTGTCTCTCTAAAAAAAAAAAAAAATACTGAAACCTAAAGTAAAAAAAAATTACAAAGACAGATTTACACCTTTAGAATAAATACTAATAAAACCATACCTAAGACTAAATCAATTTCAAATTAAAATAAAAAATATCTAAAAACTAAATTTAAAAAATCAAAACGGTGACAACGCTGATGCAGAAAAACACACGGATATATGACATTGCAGTACAAACGTATTTTATTCTAGTCTGTAGCCTTCTGGGAATCCTTATAATCCTATAATGAGAAATCATGTTTCATGTAGTCAACGATTCTTCAGATCCACTAGCCATTTTTATCGGTCTGATCACTTTACATAGAAATACTTGTTGTTACTTGTATCTAACACAGCCAATATATTATTACTTTGCACTTTTTAACAAAAGGTCCCAACCATTGCAAAACAGTACATTGCCTATTAAGACACACTACACCCCTGTGCCAAATGTTAAATATTCAGTGCAATTTTTGGTAACAGAGCTGCAAGTCTACTTTACCTATTTTTAGGTTGTGTGGTTTTATTTGTGTTTTATTTATTAAGGATATTTACATTAACTGACATTCCAATTATAAATGTCTGAATATTCTTAGGAATTAATTGCTCTTTGAAAGGTATTAGCCGCATAATTGTGCTATATTATATCAATGGCATGAAATGGTCTTAAAATCACAATAATACTGTTTATTTCTGGGATAATACAGTGGCAACTTGGTTTGCGAGCATAATTCATTCCGGAAACATACTTGTAATCCAAAGCATTTGTATATCAAAGCGAATTTTCCCATTAGAAATAATAGAAACCCCACAAGCCAAAAATATTTATGGATCATAGATGGTGTGAGGGAGACGAGAGAGAGGAGAAGAGGAGGGTTATTTTGTAGGACGACTTTCACTATAACTAACGGAATCACTGCCATCTGTTGGCTCACTGGAATCTTTTTCCTTTTGTGCAACTTTAACAAGGAACCTATCCAATGACAGCTGCTTTTGCCTCCTGTTCAATTTTGCGGAAATGTGAACATTACATTGTCGCTAAACATTCATCGTTCGCACTGCTACGCCCTTATTCAGGTGGTGCTTTTCTACAAAATTTTGACTATACCAGTGAGGCACATCAACTGAGACCGAGCATGGGAAACAATTACCCACAATCCCACAGTGAGAGAGAGCGAGAGAGAGAACCATCGGCTCAGTTGTTGTTATATGACGCCAGACAGATAAAACGTATATGCAATACTCATATCGAAAGACCTCGCTCATTTATCAAGTTCAAATTTATTTAAAATTTTTGCTCGTCTTGCAAAACACTTGCAGACTAAGTTACTCGCAATCCAAGGTTTTACTGCATATCATTCCAACACCGTGTCAGGCCTAATGTCACC
>JAODKF010000147.1:27088668-27100144 GCA_026779585.1 Mormyrus proboscirostris
CACTTGCAGACTAAGTTACTCGCAATCCAAGGTTTTACTGCATATCATTCCAACACCGTGTCAGGCCTAATGTCACCACTGTGCCCTTAAGCAAGACTCTTAAGCCCAGTTGCTCCAAGGACTGGTTGATACTGCTCTCTTACTTGTATGTTGGTTTGGTTTGATAAAAAAAATAATTAGGCCATGCTGCTGTAGGCACTTTTCAGTACAGCTTACACATCAACCACACAAGCGTCAAACAACGAATACTGAACCCACACAGTAACGGTGATTTTTTTTTTTTTTTTCTTCCTTCCCACTATGGTAGTGAACATAGCACAAAAACACAATGGAGAAATGACCTCTTACCCGGCAGACAACCTCTTGAAAGGTCTCTGCCAGTTTGAAAAGGATGGGACACACTGAGCCAAACATCACAGCACACATTCACTGGTAGTAACTGAAACAGCCCAAAAAAATGCAGCAGAGACTACAAGGAAGAGCAAGCCTGTACGCTACTGGTGAGTGTGCGAGTGGAAGTCAGAGAGCATGCTCATCTGCAAGCCTGCCTTAAACCCAACGATGCCGTAACACTCCACAGCATGCTGGGCCTCCTATGCAAGTCAGCGCACTCCCATTAAAGATTATAGCAACAAAGTTTTGCAAAATCCTTACAGAAACATCAGAATCCCTAAGAAAGTCACCTTTAAACCTTTAATTCAGATCCAAGGGGATAGTTTAATTATTTACTAGAGCAAAATGTAACCACTCATTTTCTGTGATTTTTGTTCTTGCGTTTAAAATAATCTCATTGGAGAAATTCTCCTCTCTCTTGAACACACACAGGGCATTGGAAAATAATCATTCTGCCGCATTAATAAAAAGAAGTCGCCTGGCTCAGGGGTGACAGCAGTTACCCTGAGAGGCAGCCTGAAGCCTGGTGACATGTCCCTGAGAGTAAGGCACTTCCTGAGCGGAAAGCTGGTTTCCTTCACAGAGATGCGGTTATTAAATGCCCCTGGGAAAGAGGGTCAAACACGCAGATACTTGGCGAGCGAGGGCGGCAAGGAGAGTCTGAAGACGTGTGCCGGGGGAGCCCTAGGTGAACCAAGGACAATAGTGAGGAGCACCACGGCAATGACACACTACTCACAAGAACCGCTGGGGAACTGGATAAAATGGCAGAGTCTGACAGAGACACAGTTAAAGTTATGGATGAAGTGGCAAACCAAGCCAGGCCTCACCGCAGTTAAAGCACAGCACAGACAGACAGCCTGACGGGCAGCACTGCAGTATATTTGATCAGGAACGCCTAAACCAAGTCTTCGTTATTTGTTACCAATGAACTGACAAACGCTTGCAGCAACTGTGAGACACTCGCATGTCTTCAAGAAAGGTGACTTATCTTGGCAAGGACCAGGGTTTACTTTGAAAATGTCACGTCATCTGAAACACCTGAGGAGTGTTCCATGAAGCAGGATTAAGAGAAAGTCTCACATTTCGACAATTGTAGCTCATTTAACTGGAAGTTTTATTCCATCAATGTGTCTTAAATGAATCCCCGCTGAGCTACCATGGTAACTTCGGCAAGAGAACAAATCTGCTCTGGACCTGGTTAACTGTATCGCATAGTTAAGTGTTGTCTCAAAGAACCTCCAATGTGTGGGAACAGGTTCCCAAAAGATTGTTCTGTACAAAATTCCGCGCTCTCACTACTCATGTCATGTAATCAATATAATACAACCTATAAAATTCAGGTCTCAGCATTCCAATTCCAAAATAATTGAAATAAAATCGTCCCCATATTACAAAGGTCAAGCATGAAGTGCAATGACTGAAATTGAGAAAAAAAAAAAAAACATTAAAATAATATGAACAGGAAGAAATTTTTATATTTTGTTTAGTCAGTCTACTTTGAAAGTTTTCGGGAAAGGCTGGCGTCCTTTACTTTCTTTCAGGGAATACCCCTCCGGATTTCTAACAAAGGCACAACAAAAGAGTGTTTTGATACGAAGACAAGTGCAGAGATTAGGACCACCACACATGTAAGGAGTTTGTCCACTCAACAAAGTGAGGAGCTCTTCATCACAGGTAGTTGCTGGGTCTGTCACATGATGGGTGAGATCATACTGCCACGCCCACATTGGCCACACCTGCACAGATGCTCCACCCATGATCCCGCACCCCCACAGCACTCCCATACACACCCAGCGGTGGCTGCAGCATGCCCCCATTCTTCTCGCAGTTGCCGATGGGCTGGATCTCGGAGGAGTCCACCAGGCGCCAGAAATCATTCTTGTTGTCGCTGCCATCGAGACGTAGGCGCAGCCGTGAGCCGGTCAGGCCCACCACTGTGGCGATACACGTGGACGTGGTGTTGCGTGGATCCTGGGCCTCCAGCTTCATTCCCGCCTTGAACTCGTTCACTGGAGGCGTGGCACTCTGAAAGGGGGGGGTCAGGAGGTGAGTCTTCGAACCACTGTTCCCAGTCAATTTCACAAAACTGGGTAATAAATGTCTTAATTTATCATATACACACATTTACACACACACACACACACACACACACACACGACTGGAACAAGAGGATAAATGTAGCAGTGTCAGAAACTCAACAGCATGAAGCACATGGCTCTTCACCCTTTGGATACCACGAGCCATGGCCTCCGTTAGCTCAACGCCGTGGGAACGCCATTCAGCAGGAGGCCGGTGCCTGTATCCATTTGCTAAGCAAACATCGCTTATGCAGCACTGATCATATTCTATACCGTTTCCCACCTGACAGGCAGCGACTTTGGGAAAAAGGCAGCCTTTCCCAAAAATCCAAGACATGAACAATCAATCAATCAATCCCTTCATTATTAATTAATAACGACCTTGGCTTCTTTCTTTTCTGCTGTCATGCGAGACGACACCAGAAGCACCACAGAAAACCAGAAGAGGGTTTCAATAAGATCCTTATTTTATCCTTAAATGATTTTACCCATCTGGCACATTGACTGGGCCACTGCTCGCTCACCTGTCGGAAACAGTAGGCGGGGGCCGCTGTGGCACCTGTCTCCTTCAGGTACTTCTCCCAGCTGAATTGTCCTGTGTAACGAGGCACAAAAACCAAAGTGAAAGGCATCAGTGACCTCTGACCTCATGACACAAGGGGCAGAGGGAGCTGCTGTCAAAATAGAGGTCCACTAAAATTTTAAAATTGCCACCAATCTGCAGCCCCCCACCCCCACACCATGGTGAGGCCACACAGCTGGGACAGAAGAGTCAAGGCCGACTTTACGTTCTCCCAGTCCATCATCCCTTCAGAAAGTCTGGTACCAACACCCCCCTCCCCCCAAATCTGACAGCAGCTCGTCACCCTGGTATTGGGTGGGGATCCGTGATGGCCGGCCGCTGCGGGCATGTTTGATCCGTCGTCCATCCTTCCACTCAAGCACTGCAGGACAAAGAGACAGGGCGGAGTGAACCCAAACATAGACACACAAAGCCTTGCAGTCAGGCAGTATGGCCCCTGGAAGTGCAAAGAGCACCAAAGGGGGGGGGGGGGCGCTGCTTTTACCTTTCTGTGGCCCTGGCTTCCCCATGCTCCAATAATACTGAGCAAACTGTCCAAACGGGGTCCACCGCTCTCTGCACCAGGGGCATCCAGGTTTGGGAGTGTAAACAAGACAGAACACGTATGTAATGTGTGCAACACAAAAGTGAGCATTTTACCCAGCCCTGCATGTAAACATGTCCTTACCCAAAGATCACCATTTCTTCAATGACTGGACACTTCAATGAAGTAATTCAAATTATCTCAAAATCACTACAGCAGTACAGGCACGTGAACCAGATACTGATGTCCTCAAACACCTTGCTACTCGAATTCTGTCCGTCCACATCCGACATTGTGAAAATCTGAGTATAGTTTCTTCATCCGTATAAGCTCTGGTTCATATAAACCCCAGTTTTTAAATCCGTCAAAGACCCTTTTAAGTTGAAAGGTGCTATATGAGTATTAAGATATTTCTTAACAATAATAACAAGTGGACAGATGGCAACTGTAAATGAGTGAATGGATTATTACTGCAAGGCAGCCCGGCTGTCAATTCCCTCCCTATTACACCATACTGATCATGCACCAAAAACAGAGAACAGGAGCTTTGCTAAAACATTCAGGGATTAAGGTCTGTAAGCCCTACCCCTCGCGCCTCCCACGATGTTCACAAGCTTGTTCAAGCAGCACAGAGTCGTCTACAAAAGCAGGAGAGCTACTGCAGGAGCTGCTAGACACAGTGGTGGGAATCTCGTGCGGGAACACGATGCACGGACACCCCATCAACATGGGAGAGGGACATATGCTCGACAGGGGCAGAGGGGCATGGAAGGTTGAATAGAAAAGACCGGATTCAGACAGGCGCCAACCCAGGCTAAAGGGAGCTAAACTGAGCTGGGGCATCAGGTTAAGATGGGGGATGAACCAAAGGCCCAAGGGGTAAACCACCCCAGCCAAGCTGAACTTTGAGGTCACGGGGTCAGACAGCTAACAAGGCCCCACAGACCAGGGCACTCATGGGTTGGTGGAAGTAAATCACACATGCGATTAGAACAAAGCACAGCATTTAATTAATAAGCGGGACTCACCCATCACAGACTTGAAACATTATTTATAACACAACTTTCCACCCCTGCTTTACTTCCAACATAGTTGCACAATTCGACTAAACAGTCAACTGCATATGTCAAAAAATTAAAATAAAAAGTTGCAAAGGCAGTTAAAAACAAATTAATATTTTGCCACTTTATATTGCATCAGCCGTTTTAGCTGATTCCAGGCCCTTCGTATGGTTTATTATTTTCCAAACGCTTTAAGTACAATGCACACACACGCAGACTAGTTAGCTAGTTACGACACCGTTAAGTATTAGCAGGAAAAATAAAAGTTAGGGGCACTTTCGCATCTTACTTCTGAAACTGACAGCATGACCTACGCGTCGCCGGTAGAAGTTAACCAAAACCTGCTCATTATACGGACCTCCGTAATCCGCATCACGTTAAAAAAATGAAAAGAAATGAAAATAAAATGAATAATGGAAAGACCCACAGTGCACGAAAAGTTTACTCTTGGTTAGCGGGCTAGCAACACGTTAGCGCACACGGTATCTATTTCAACAATCACGCCGTGCGCGTTCGCCACTGTTTTAGAGGGAACATAGATAAAAATGTAAATATTTAGATAGAAATACCTTAATTGTACATAGCCTGGAAATGTGTCTCCCCCAGCGGTAATTCTCAGTGAAAAGAAGTGCGCCTTTTTCTTGCGCCAGGAGGATGGCGTCCAAATGTAGGCGACTCGGCTCCCTCCTATCCACCCCCCGCTCAGAAAAGAAAAAAATAAAATATAAATGACAGCAACGTTTATTTTTGGAGCTCCTTCCACTAACATGCAGGGATATTATCGCCGGCTTGGAAGTCGCGCTCTGGTCCGCCTGAAATGTATATAAATATTAATGTAAATGCACGTCTATGAAAGCGCCCGTCCCGTAACGCCGGGGTTAAAGCGATGTGCCAAAAAAAGGTACGCGCCCGGCTCCATTCAAAAAAAGAAAAGGGAAAAAAGCACAAAGCCGACACACATGGAGGGGGGGCGGCCGGACTGACTGACTGAGTACCCCGGGGGCGCCGCCGCTCGGCGGTTCGTCAGGGCCCGGAGATCCCGCTCGTCCGGCGGATGGCACGCGCGCGAGCCTACGCTTGGAAATTCCGGAAAATGCCGAACATAAAGATTTTTTAAAAAGTTCTTAAATAGAGATAAAAGAGAGCATGCTCGGCGATGGCGCGCGCGTCCGCCCGCTAGGCAGGCGCTGAGAAGCGGCGGCGTCCGCGCGCGGCCGAGGAGTGGCGGCGGAGAGCGGCTCGCTTTACCTTCGGCGCTCCTGGATGTTTATCTCTTACGCTTTTGTTTCATGTATTTTTTTCTGGTATGGACTCAGTGAGTATCCGCCATGTTTTCTATTGCGCAGCACTGTTGACTAAGGGGAGGGGGGGCTGCTGGCGGCTGGATGCGTATGGAGGGGTGAAGGAGACGAAGGGCTGAGAAAGAGACGACCCCTGGCGATGGAAACGCAGACAGGAGGCCGAATTGCGCGGCCATAACCGGAGGGCTCGGCGTTTATTCCCGTTTAACGGCGTTGCTTTCTCTAGTCCTTCATGTGAGATGCGACACACACACACACACAGATAAAGTAACTCAAAAGCACACGGAGTCGCATAGATGTACACCCCATTTTATGATTTATCTTCCATGCTATGAGGTAGCATTTCCTAGCAGCAACATCCTTCTCCATTGTAGTGTGTGTAAGGGTCACCCTCAGATGAATGGGTGGCAAGATTACTACGTGTTTGGGGAATACGGGTAATCGAAATATTATGACGATTTTTGGTGATTATGGATTTTTTTTTTATTTAAAGCTGAATGTTATCTATTCATAGATGGGTCTGTCGACATTTTCTCGGAGACGTGTGAGAATCAGTTTCAGGAGTCAAAAAACAGGCGGTGTACATCTAAGACGAGTCCTCTGTATGTGTCTCACGTATAAGAAGAACAATTTAATGTCACAAGTCCATATTTTAATGTCACAAAGGAATCTATACCCAGAAGAACACCCCGCATCCCCCCAACACACACACACACACACACACACACACACACAAATGTAGGCTCGAATGATACTCCGTGAATCATTAATTGAAAGCGTACACATAATAAATGTATTATATTTAGATTTACAAATAGGTACAAATATACAATGTTTGCATAAGAATTATGTGTCTGCCACATTTAATTAAATTTAGTATTTACTAGATACGTAACAATGGCTGGAAATTGCTGGAAATCTGAATTTCAAATTCAATATGACAGTTTTTTTATTCTTTAATAACAATATTTATAAAATAATGACATTATAACTGTAAACCTATTTTTGAGCCATTAAAAGCTGACCTACACAGACACGACAGCTGGGTGAAATTAGTAGAACTGGTGTCTGTTTCTCTGATGTAAGTCATTGTCATTAAATCCTTTTTTTTATTTTCTTATTACTCACACAACACATTGGCTCTAGTTATCACCTGAAAATTATTGCTTGTTACAGTGATTAAAGATGAAATAGACTTTTATTTTAGTCTTATTCTGACCAGTTTCCCACAGATGATTCTTATCTTAAGACTCCTACCTGCTGACAAAATGCTTTTGTGTGCCAGTTATTTCCAATGGACCCTTAGCTGCAATTATATCTTAAATGAGTTGTTGACATTATGTCCTCATCAGCGTCCTAAACCACTTATTGCCAAGTGACAATAAAGTCTTGAAGACTACAGTAGCTGAAATGTGAATAATTAATTCAGTTTTGTGGGTTTGTGATAGAAAGATAGAGTTTGTGATATTTTACTAGGCTGGGCTGGGTCAGCACTGGGTGTTGTGGTGCCCTAAGTGAGGTTCTGCTGAGCACCATTCCCCCCCCGGGCAGTAGTAATTTAGTCAATGAATTCATATTAAAAACATTTCAGTAGCATGGTGTATCTAGTTAGCTCACATCTGTTTCACAAGTAGTGAGGTATTAACGCTACTGTAAATAACTGTAATATCGCGGAATGCAATCAGAGGTTTTCTCATTTTTCCCCTCGATCTTTTGCACCCCCTCATCACATGCTGCCTCAGGCGATTGCCCGTGGTGCCTATAGGGCGGACTGGCCCTGATCCTGAAATTGCTTGTTGATAGCACCTGTGCTTTTAGTTAGCTTAATTGTAGAAATCTGCTCCACTGTTACTGCTGCAAAAAAGTAAAATACCAGCGGGTTTATACCATGAATGCAGCCACACTGAAGTCCTAGATGCGTCTCAGCTGTAGTGTCCTTGTGTAACCTGAATTACTTCAGTAAATATACACATATCTCCCATTATATGCCTAAAATACTAAGTTTGCTATGTCGTATATGTATATACAAGGGACCTGAAGATTTCCTACACGATCCAAGGCCCGAGTATTTTTATCACATCTCTACAAAACATTCAGTGTCAGTCAGTCAGTGACTGACTCACACTTAGCACTCCCCCCCCCTGGGTGCTGTACCGTGACGGCAGAGAAATACAGCCGGCTTGGAGCCTATCAGTCACCGGGTGTGTTATGTTGGATGCCTCGGCAGAGTATGGGTGGGCTGAGGTGAATCTCAAGAGGGGGTGCCAATTGCGCCCAACACGTTTCTTCTTGTTCCCCATGCTTGCCAGAAGATGCCGTCCGGCACTGATATCTGGCCCGCTGTTCCCCCCCCCCCCCCAAGGACACCCTGACAGGCATCAAATGTCTGTAACTGACTGGTACAGGTGGGAGGAGCTTAAGGACCAGGGGTTGTCACCAAAAACATTCAGCAGTATTCCACTGAAAAATGTACAAAAGTGAAACAAGTACATATATTTATATGCTTACTTGAAATTCCAATCCAAAAGAACATACCATTTCTTTGCCTATTCGTATAGATGAACATTTTAAGTGATGAAACGCTGCAACACAGCTTCACCCACACAAACTTAGGTTTATTAGGTCACATACTGTGCTTTAGGTGTCGTAATTCATTTTCTTTGTAATAAAGAAGAATATAAAGGTCTAACAAATTGTTCTGATAGGATATTCCTGTTAGAGAAAGCAGCCCGTAGCAGAAGAGTATTTATGCGGCTTGTTATAGCGGTGTCAAATTTACAGCTTTGTTTCATATGACTATATATTTTTAAACTTTATATGACCAGGAGTAAAACTATTTTAATGCAGTTCTATAATAAAGACAAACCATTCTGTTTTCTTATATTAAAAATACCCTCTGCCTTTGGGAGTGCACCTTTTAAAGTCAGTACTCCACACACATTTTAATGTGATCCTGAATGTTTAATTATATAATCAGGCTGATGAAGTCTGATCATCCCTCGGGAGTCTGAGGAATTTGGCCAGGGTAATCATCAACTGTCCTAAAACCAAGAACTAGGGGGTACAAGATGAGAATCTTAAATTAATTTTCTCCATTTGCAGTGTCTTAGTAGTGTGTCAAATCCAGAATTTGAACCTGTTACTAATCTGAGTCTAGCACTAGGACCCTCTAAATGAGGCCCAGTGGGATTATTCATACATACACTGTCAGCGACGTGTCGAGTCAATAGATGACCTATTTAAGATGTTATAAGATTAGGCTTCCCCAAATAAATCGAGTGGCAATTTTTACTCTGTACAGTTAATGATCCTTCGTGCCGAAGAGTGGCACCATAGGAGACCCATCATGCAATTGTTTGACATCTTCTGAGATCTTCCACATACCAGTCGGTTTTAAATGCTCACCGAAATTTACAGCTGGTCATTTTTTTCCAGGAACTCGCCTCGCGAACCGCACTCAATTATGTTTCAATTCGCACTGTGAAAGGGGTTAATTGCTGCATCCCACTCGCCGATTTCCACCGCTTCACGGCTGTCGCGCCTCATTGCATCAAAAAAAGGCTCGCCAGAACTGCTCGGTGTCATTAACTTCGCGGATCGGCGGGCGGAGTCATTATAAAGGCCGTCTAAGGACGAAAAACAGGCTGTCGCCACGTACGTTTTGGCACGGTGCAAACCCATTTCTCTGTGCTCCAAATACTGCAGCGGAAACGCAACCTGCCAAGATGTGTCAAATGCTAGCCATGTAACTTTTACTGTAGCGCCGCGCCGTGAATGTAAAATACGCAGACAAAGGAAAAAGGGAGTGAATGGACCATATTTCGACTGTTTCCTGATGAAATACTCAGACAATAAATGTTCAACGTTCCCAAGTCGTACGCTAGAGGTCAGTGTTGATCCGCATTGACGACCACCAAATGGTCTTCGCTTAGCGGAGCACAAGGGGGGGTTTTAATCAGAGGTCATCGCACTTCAGCCAAGCGTGTGACTCCGTATTACAGTAATAACTCTCCCTGTCTGTCGAGCTAACGGTTCAAATTTAACAACAGATCGGCGCATCCTACTTTGCTAACCCTGGAGAAGTAGCTGATTTGTAGAGAATATCTATAAATCTCTGCTTTCTTTCAGAGGGAGGACTGTTCTAATTTATTAAACCAAGGCTGAGACAAATTCGACAATCAAAGCAACAATATCGGCAACAATAGCCACAGCGAACTCTTGAAAAATATAATGAGCATGTAATAACTAATATATACATCTAACTTATTCGATACAATCGTTCTCAGTCGCGTGTAAACAGGCTACTTTCGAACGACTAAAATTGCTGTCTCTGTATAGCAGGCTAGGTAACGTCTCTTGGACTCATTTGTAGGGAACGTCTATTGATGATCTATTTATTGACTGCTAAAAGACTCCTCGAGTGAGCTGAGAGCGCTGTCCATCGATCAGAGTCCGTAGCAATTGCTTGCTTTTTGGCAGCAAGCCCGTGATTTCAACCGTAGACGGAGCAGTGATTTCTTATTCGGTTCCGAATCTAATGTGTTTTACCTCTTAAATACCCTTGATTTCAGTCACTAGCGTGTTGGTTAAGGGTCACCTCTTTGATCCTGGTGTTCACCTCGGTCTATTCATCTCGGTTTATTTTTATGATTAAACAGTAATTCGTAATGCCACAATTCGTCCTGCATTTATCCTAGTGAAGATCGTTAAATCTTTGTGGACCCAATAAAATACTGCAGGGCAGACAGCATAATCATATTTATACCCAGTGTGTTTCGTATATTGTTTAATTTGATTGCTGGATCGGACCCAGGTCTGACCAAACCTGTAAAATTGACACCATGAAACTGGCGCAAGTAGGACTATACGCAATCTGAACTTCGGGGGTTTAAAATAAGTTATAATTAGCGCACAATTTAAGAGCTATTTTCACCCAGTTGGGTAAATCGTTATCGAAATAAAAACTTCAATAGAGTAAATAATCCATGATCCTAAGCACAGTAAAGAGCGTCATGCGACCCTTGGGAACAAGGGTCGGGTATCTGTACTAGACATTGCCACCTAGAGGCTGAATTGGGTCATATTTGAGCGGCGCTCATCGGGCCTGCTACGGGCAGTGATTTCGATCGTCAACCGCTATAGTCCGATGTTTTGCTTGGCGAGTTAATCGCATTAGTTGTTTGGAGGTTATACGGGTCATGCCTTAGACAGTCAGAGTGTGTAAGACAGTTGCCAGAAAACGGGGCGTCTGCAAAACGAATATGCGCGAAAAGCTGTACTGTCTCCTATTATAATTCCTATGCTTCCTTCTGCCACCACAGTTTTTTGCCCAGACCCGCGGTACAGAAAGTGACTGTGTGTGTTTCGGGTTTGGAGCAGAAATGCCTCTGAGGACACAAAAGTTTTTGAACAAACAGGCAAGCTTCTACTGGTGGGTGCTGGAGGGGGGGATCGGGGAGCATATGTTGAGTATCTGTGTGTGCGTGTGTGTGTGTGTGTGTGTGGGGGGGGGGGGGGTTCTCTTACAAGCAGCA
>JAODKF010000147.1:27153839-27179746 GCA_026779585.1 Mormyrus proboscirostris
CCCATTTTCGCAGGAGCTCTGATGGAGGACTGACGATGGCCAGTGAGTGCTGGGGGGCAAATTCTGGACAGGTGCTCTACTGGGTTTTTAAGGGGAAAGAGTCTCAACCTCCCCCGAAGGGGAGTTCAGAATGAAGGCGTCCTTGACAATGGTCGGGGTGGGGGCAGGGAAGGGGGGGCAGGGCTGTGCAACACTGTGATGTCCGTGCCAAGCCCGGCCACACCCCCGGGCATATTACAGGGCGGGGGCCACTGCTGGCTCCATACCTGTTTTAGGCCGGTAGCTTAATCACCCTCATTACCTGGGATGGGCCGTGTCTCGCCGGGATCCCGAAATAACCGTGGCCCCCGCCGAGTGAGGCCCCCGTGTCAAAGCCTTCATTTAGCCTCGCGTACCGATTGGCTGGGTCGGTGCCCAATGGGGACACAGTGGCTGGCCGCAGCGCTCACTGGAGCGGGACGGGCTTTGCTCGAGCGGCTCGCCTGTTTTCCTGTGTTTGGATGGGGCTTGCAGGTGGGGGGGGGGGGCTCAGCTGATGTGGCGGCCCTTCCCTCCCCCTCCCGTCAGCCCTGAACCCGACAACCAGCGGTGCATCACCGCCGCCACAGAGACGCCAGGGCTTCCGGCAGATGCGGTTGCACTGGAGTGGCGGCGGCGGGCTTTTAATGCGGGGGGGAGGGGGCGGAATTTCAGACTTTGGTCCCGAAGGAACTCCTCTTTAGCCCACAACCAAACCTGTGGTTCAGACAGGCCCAGAAATCCACAGCGGCCCAAAAGAATGTGCCTCTTTGTTCACGGACTCGACGGCGTGCGGCTTGATGTGGAGACACCGCCGGTCCACCACCCCACGCTGACCTCCTGGGGACGGCACCCCGGCCCGGCCCAGTCTCTGGGTTGTCCCCTCAGCCGATCACCTTCTCTAAACCCAACCAACCTACGCTGGGTCATACGGAACTCATGTCGGGGACTTCCAGCGACTCAGGGGTGGTTGGCGGGGGCAGATGGGAGGGGGGGGAGCGGTTTGGGGCGATGCTAGCATGTCAACCTGCCGGTAATTGTAGGTCTTCGATAGCAATGACAGCGGATTAGCACGTATAAGCTCCTTAAAGGTCGGTCACATCGCAGGGGTGACTTCAGTGCTCAGTGGTCGCCTCCCACGCGTCCCGCCGCTCCGCAAATACACCCGGCACATACAGCGTAGCGTTACGTCACGCGTGTTCTGTAGAGGGTGCTGATCTCACCTCTGCATACATTTCAAATGATGATGCTGTGCGTGTGTGTGTGTCCGCCGGCGCATGAGTGAGCCAGCCTGTGTGAGTGACAGAAAAAGCTGGGATTTTCCTTCGCTCCCATACACACACACACACACACACACACACACACACACTCATATGGCTGTGCTGGCCTCTGCATAACCTCCATGCCTGACTTATTAAACTCTGAGCCTGATCTGCTCCACACTAAAGTGAGAGTTCATTCTCCACAAAAACCCCCCCTAACCCCCACCACCTCAGTCACATTCAGGTGAAACTGCTCCTCCCAAACCCCCAATCACGGAGGACACAAAGTCCACGTTGCACCAGAGGCAGCCTGTGTGGCCCTGCTCACCGTGGCATTCCCAACAGCGTGTGGCCAAACGTGGCCCCTCACAGTTCTTAAAAATCGGACAGAACAATATCCGGTTTCCCAAAAACTTGCACCAACCAGCCAAAAAGAGGCGGAGCTCTGCTGAGTGACTGCTGGGGAAGATGATGAATATGGGGGCACCTTGTTCAAATGGCACACGTGAGTGGGGGTCAGGGCATTTCTCCTCTCACGAACTACAAGCCCCCAGAAGTACAGAGTCTTATGTCCTAGCCTACGCAATGCAACCACCTCTCAATTATAACACAACTATGTCAGTAACTGGTGCAGTTAATGTATGGATGGGTTTCTAAGGGATAAGGGGACAGTATATATATATAATAAGGCCTTCTGATACAGAAGATGCTCTGTCCTACACGCAACCGCCACAAAACCCCGTCAAGATTTTTGTAAATTTAATATGGCCTCAGCTAGTGGCCACAGGCGTGAGATTGCTGATGACATCCCTTTGGCGCCCGTGCCCTATTATCACCACCACGAGAGCTACGAGAGCCGCTGCCTTCTTTTTACATATATATATTTATATAACGGAAACTTTGTCTCCCGCTCAAGTCGATGTGTAGGGATGTTAAAACGATGAGATTCACGCTGATTTATGCTAAGTTCCCCTTCGCTCAGCGGCCTTATTATTTAACGTTAGAAAGACAGCCAACGTGCAAGTCAGATAATTATAAAGGAGCCGCCAAGTGCGTATAATAAGGTGTGCAACAAGTGAGCAGTACGGGGAAGAGCGCTGAAAATGCATACGGTATATATAACTCCGGTGAGATTTGAAGAACAATGAATTGTGCACAATAAAGCGCGGCACCGAGCTCGTCTTTTTCTCTCGCGGGGGGGCTCAAGTGCCCCTCTTTATACGACGGAGGTAAGATCTGGAGCTAAGTAAACGTAGTCTGATATTGCCTTTAAAACATGGTTTGAATAGATGATGAAGCGATTACTATCCTAAAGGGAAGACTCACAGTTCGCAGGGAAGGAGCCGGCCCAAAGGGGACATACAGACTAACGGGCAATGCTTCTCTCTCCACCCTAACCCCCCCCACAACCACCACCACCAATGCAGATGCTTCTTCATTTATTTCCAGTATCGTCTGTCAGATAAATTGAGGAGTTCCCCTGCATTTTTCGTGCATTTGTCTGAATCAGCCAATAAAGACACATTTTTGTCCTGCTCATTTCATTCCAAAAGAGAAAAGAGAAGCATCTAAGGATGAGGGGTGAAAAGTTGGCAGAGGTTCAAGAAGGGTTAATCCAGGCTACTCGCCTTCCCCCCCTGCCTCCCCCCACGCTGGGTATCCACATCCCGGCGCTGACTGAGTCAGTCAGATGCCATCCCCTAGTAACCCCAAGTCCTGTTCTAGTGTATCTCACAAGGATTTTTAAAAAATCTCAAAAAAGATTGTTGTGCACTTCGTCTACCGCCTGAAATGACATAGCTGCGTATCTAGCCAGAACACAGACATCATCCCTTCTATTGACTATCCAAATTTAAAAAATGTGTGTGGAAACAGATGGGCAAAATGGGAATGTGCATAAGCACAGTTGAAACTGCACGTATAATAATGAACGTGGGCTGGTTAGATGACTGCGCTTCGGCTAAATCAATTTTAACTAGGCCTATATAGCGCTTTTAAACCGTTTTAAAGTGCAGACCACGCGTGCTGTCTGCAGAAACAAAACGCAATGCATCCAACGGACACCACGTTTCCAAATCTTTGGGATCTGTGCGTCAAATACGGGTCTAACGCTTGGCTGGGGCTGTAGGCGCGCATGCCGAATACAATTCGTTAAAACGAAATTATGTCAATTATAGTACTAAAGCCAAAAGAAACTCCTCAGTGCCAGGGGCCATCGTTTCCTTCACCTTACCTTCCACCCGGCTGAGCTGTTACTGTCGCCCTTATCTTTGAAATAAGGTACATAGCGGACCATCCAGTCGTAGATCTGTGACAGTGTGAGTCGTTTTTCTGGGGTGCTCTCGATGGCACGGGTGATGAGGTCCGCGTAGGACTGGTTGCCCCACGCGTTCCGCCGTGAAGACTTGGCTTTGCGCAGCTGGCCGGCCACATCGAGCGCAGCACCGGCCAGGCACGGGAGAGCGGCTGCAGCAGGAGCCGGAGCGCCGGCTGGATGCTTTAACTCCGCCGGCGTGCCACCGTTTCTCTCGGCGCGGCACGCCGGAACGTTATCCGGCTCGACCTTCACGGAAGACAGAGGCAGACCTCCGTTAACCTCCTCTCCAGCAGGAAAATCATCTGGGCACGGCAGCGGCCAGGTGCACGAGCGTGGCCGGCTTTGCGGTTCGAAATCCGAATCGATTTCAACCTGATGCGCCTCCAGTTCGTTGTCATCCTCCATCATCAGCATTTATCTTGAATTGTGCACAACTAATCAGGTGAACGAAAAGGAAATACGGCCGTGGATATTTATTCTAATATTTAATAACAAAAGCTGTTGCTTGACCGTGATGCTACAGTCTGATTCAGTTAGCAAATACACGACTATCAGAAATAAGCCGGCAGTCGTTGTAAAGGATCATTATGTGGGGCTAGCCTGCCGTATCAGAACCTAACATTTAACGACAAGAGAAGCAACAATAGTAGTAATAGTCTTTCTCCCATTTCCATTAGAATGTGCGATCATAAAATGTTCAAATGGAAAAAAATACAATCGTAGATCCGCGTATTCCACTATAAAGCCGAATCCAGACTGTCGATAACAGGGAACGTTTTTTTTTTTAATCGTGTATCTCCTTTTTAATCAAGCCGGTCGCAGCAACAGATGATCGTTCAGACAGCTAGGAAACAGTGGTCACAAGCTGACGAAAGAATCCAACAATGTGGAAAAAAAACAAAAAGGAAAAATAGAAAAGTGTGTATTTTGTTACATAGGTCTGTTCACAGTCCCAGTCTGGAGAATCTCCGTCTTCCCTTTTAGATTTACAACTGGTGACACACAC
Organism: Mormyrus proboscirostris; assembly: GCA_026779585.1. NCBI lineage: Eukaryota > Metazoa > Chordata > Actinopteri > Osteoglossiformes > Mormyridae > Mormyrus > Mormyrus proboscirostris. Next base: position 27,158,443 of record JAODKF010000147.1, read on the forward strand.
GCTCTCAAACGGACTCACACACCGATAATATCCCACCGCGTTGACAATTAGACTCTGGAAAAAAAATCAGGTCGCATGAATCATTTATAAAGCGGCACAATTCCAGATAAAAATCGGCTAAGGAGCTCCGGTCCTCTGTAGGGTCCTCTTATTTTCTCATTTCACCTTGCTGGTACTCTTACAAATTAATTTCACCTTTTTCTCCCGAATTTATTCTGACGTTTTAAATGCAAAGATTATTCCCCTTCTTCCGTTGCACACACCAGCCACTTGTAAAAGGAGGACGCGCCGGTGCTATAGTGTATAATAAACACTGCTATCAGATAATTGAGCGAAACACGAATGAAATCACTTCCATCTAGAACAGGTTTCGCGCGGAGGGTTAGAGCGGCGACGCTCCTCCAAACTAATGCCTCTTCTCGAAGCGCTGTTCCACAGAAACAGACGGGAAATGTTTCGACTTGTGATGTTCTCTCCTCTTGCAGACCAAACCCGCTTTAAGCAAGAAACGGCAGCCAAAAATACCCCCCACGGAAAACGGGTTGCACCGAAGCTCGCGTCTGATAATGAAATAGTCTACGACGTAGGGAATTTGTCTCCTTTGCCTACAAACTTCTGCAAAATCATTCTCCAAAATTTACTTTGACCCTTTTAATATCTCCAGTGGTCCTTTCCAGACAGCCCTACTTCACTTATAGCACTTATTGCTGCCATCTTTTTCTTCGCGTATTTGGAGGTTTTGCAGTCTTTTTGCCCTCCAGGGAGTAACGCTCCCTTGAATTCGCCAAATGTGTGTTTCGCAACTTGTTGCTATGAGTGGTACGCGAGTACGGCGGGTTAAACCGCTCCTCAGTCCGATCACCTTTCACGTTTGCGTCTGTAGCCTCTTTTCCTGCTCAGTGACGAATTCCGGTTGTGTATTTTGATGGCAAATTGCTTTTGCTGAGATCTAACTCATATTACTACATATTCAATAAAATATGCTTTGTACCGCAGTTTATCCAGATGTATAACCAGCTGCTCATAGCAAGCGAAAGGCAAAGCACTATTGTCCATGACATATCTGAGACATTCGGTTTTAAAATGGCAATGGTCTATGTGTGTCATAAGTGTCGCTTCGACTGCTCGCCGAGCTCTGGTACTCCCAAACAGCAGGCGGGATTGTTGTGGATGTCACATTCAATATCTGCCCGTGTATGACCCACGTGTGTTACTCTCTCGGATCGCTACATTGACCGAGGGGATTCCTCCAGCACCCGCGAACTACAGCGCCGCCTCCTGATTGGGTTCAACTTGACAGTCGGGAGGAATCAAAGCTGGGCAGCTTCTGTCGATTGGTTTCTGTTTGACACTCCACTGTTCTGATTGGTTTTCCCTCCGCCGAGCGGGGCGGAACCTTTTTCCTTTTAATTTCTTTCGCTGTTTTTTTTTTGGTGGAAAATCCCCCGGCCATGACGTCACACATTTACTATTGACAGCTGGTTGTCAAGAGCAACCGTAACCTCAAATGTCCCGCCGTAAGAGTGTTTTCATCATGACTAGTCTTTCAGAAAATATAATATGAAAAAGAGAAGAGGGTGATGAGAGTGAGAGAAAAATTAGTAAATAAGAGCTAACACGGGGGATAATTCGAAACACATGGCCCAGTGGTTTTGGAAAGCTGCGTTTTAGGCATCGAAGTTCACTTACAACAAGAATGCGGCATGACACCCACACTAAAGAATGAAAACACCGATGACTTGCTTGTTGTCCTCTTTTTAATGTTCACATTCATGAGGCATATCACTTAAATGAGTTTGAAAATGGGGAAAGAAATTCCCTGGCCGCTTTCTATGCATTTCTAACACATGTTCGACTGCATGTTTTTGAAAGATCTATAGGTGACATGTAAACAGTCAAATTTAAACGAATTGTCATGCAATTTCAATTGTAATTTGCAACCGATTATTTCCAACAGAAACCCGACTCTCACTAAAATCTGGAGGACTTAAACAGGCGTGAGAATCAGTAGCCTAGCTTTTAAGGAGAGACTAATTTTAGACGAGCCGACAGATTGCAATTTTGTGGGTATATGGCTGGCTGTTGTCCGCTGGGGATCAGGCATCTCAGTTCACTTGTGGATTGGGGGGAACAGAGCGGAACAGCTGGGGTTTATGTAGAATTACTCTCTCACGACCCCGTCTCAGCTGTCAGGGGAAGCCAAAGCGCAGACATGCGTAGTATGGCTTCTCCAGACGTGCCCGGTAATAAGCACTACCCTGCAATAACCATCAGTGCAAAAACTGCAGTGTACCAGTTAAATATAACAAACACACCGAAATATAAAAATAAAATCCGCATGACTTTGAACCGCAAACATGGACCAGAGTTTGTTTTTCAACGCATACATCTATAGTATTCTCATGAATTAACCTAAGATAACTTCTTTCATAATTTATTTACGCAGCAGTGTCATCAGACGCGTCCCGCATCGATTGCTATTTTTTGTATCAAGCGTTAAATGAAATGACATCCAGGTGAAGTGGCTTCTATTCGAGTGCAGTGGGCGGGATGGAATGCATGTCTACGTCTCATAACATTTAACACTGTTCTTTAAATATCCCGCATAACTCAGCCTGGGGGTGGCTCCTTACTCGGACTCGGTTACTTGCCCATACTGATCCCCCATTATCCCCAACGGTGTTTACTACTCTTTGTTACTTGCCCACCCCCGATTCTCCTGCTGTTGAGTAACTCCAGACAACCCAGTGTAACGCGATCCACTGCGCAACGCACACAAACACACACTCACTCACACACACACACACAAAAACATTCTTGGAATTATAAGAAGCCCACTGAAGCCTCGCCACAATACCCAGAGGGACGCCTCCCCACCCACCGCGAAGAACGATACCATCACTTGAAACCGAGCCATCGAATGCACCCATTGGCACACACATGAGTCACAGACAGACACGTTCAATTTACAGCGTGGTCCTGAGAGCACAGCGCGTCTCGCGTCCTACGTTGGCACGCACGCTCAGGCGGGAAATTAAAGGCACAGAGGAACATTTTGAAAGGCACGTTTTGAAAATAGGCATGGAGTGAGGAGCTTTCACCAAGGCGACCGTTTGGTTGCGTTATGGCCTGAATCCACTTCCCTGAGCGTTCTGCGGAGGCACATCAATCGTGGCGAGGCGCTTTGCCATCTGTGACCACAGCTTCAAGTGAGGGAACATTCCTCCGCCTTCTGCACTGGAAGCTGGATCTGGGAGGGTACCATGCAGAGCTGAAAGCCTGCAGCAGCCCACACAAGGGCGGGGTGGGGTGGGGCGGGGGGGCTGGGTTAGGGCCAGCATCGTGGTGACCGCGAGTGGCAAACTGCGATGGACCCCATCAGTCTCTCATGCAAAGGGGTTTCCAATGTCTTTCCATTTTCCTTGGTTAGCTGACACACATGTATCTGAAGAAGCTCACAGTTTTTATCCATTTACACAGCTGCATGTTTTACAGGAGAGATTAAGGTTAAGCACCTTGCTTGAGAGTCCAAGTCCCTAAACTCCATACCAGCTGCTCCCCAGACCTAGAGAGGCGCCTGGAGCCACAAACTGCTTCTGAAATCAGCTGAAACTGTGGCTTTTACAGGCATGTTTACAGCAAAAGGGCCACGTAACATAATCAGGAACGCTGCTAGTGAAGACGGAAATCTAGGGGGGTGGAAGCTGAACGTAGCCAAGCCGTGGCCTCTGGGGTACGCTCAGAGGTCAGGACAGGCGGCTACGTGAGGGTGGAGCGGCAGTGGTGGGGCCATGCTGTGTTGGGGGGGCCCTCGGGGCATCCTGGGTTTGGTAAGTCCATACCAGACATTCCAGAGGCTAAGGGGGAAGGCCTTGGATGCTTGCTCACTGACCGCTTCCGGGAAAGGCCTGATCTCCACGGTGACAGCAGAGATCCAAGCGGTGCCGCGAGCTGGGCGTCAGCCACACCGCAGGAAGGCGAAGGGCCCTGCAGAACTCGGCAGAACTCTCCGTCTGCGAGACACGGGAGAGACCCTTCCGTCTTCCCTGCTTCCCAGCCTCCCTCATGGACCCTGCACACTTCCGCAGGACGCTGGCTGGCTCTCGTCCTCTGGGAGCACACAGAGCCGCTCAAGTTCAGGAGGCGGACCTGGGTGTTTGTACCCAGAGGAAGCCAAAGTTTGACCGAGGAATGCGTCCTCCTCTTTGGGATCGCTGCTAAAGCCCAGGGCTGACAGGCCGAGGCGCTCTCAACGCCCCCGGAGGGACGGGCTTAACTATCGTGGGGGGTGTTTACGAAGGTCAGCCAGTCCCCTTGACTGTGGCGGGTCAGGTCAGGCCGGCTTGCATGCTTCCTGCCCTGTTTGGTGTAAGTTCAAGACGCACTTGTATAGGATGGCCTTTGTGCCGTTTTGCTGTATGTATTTTTATGTTTATTTTGTTTTTTCCTTCCTGTACAGCGCTTTGTGACGTCTGTCTATGAAGAGGGCTGTATAAATAAACGTTACTTAGTAACTGAACCACCAAGTCAGTGACCTCGGCTTAAATTTAGAGCATTCAGGGTCAAAATTTTAGGAAGCCAAGATGAGGATTAATCAAGAAACGGCACTGAGAGACAGAAGACGTACAAATGCACAGGTTAATTCAGAGTGACAGAGTGCCCCCCCAGCACCCCACTTCAAAGATCCTAACATAGCGAGGTTTTACTAATGCCATCCGACACGACAGTTAATCCTGTTTACAACTTAAACACGGACTGAACCATAAGACCTGCCAGCAGAGGGAAAAATGGGAATGACCTGTTTCCTGATTTATCCAATAAGGTGGCACTTATAATCGCTAAAAAAATGCTAAGCCCCCTTTTTGGGAAGACATGCAATGTACGAGACACGAGAGACGAGATGCACATTTACTTGCAACTAATGGGGGGGGCTCGTCATGGGAGAAGGTCCTGGTGGTGGGGGGGGGAGGGGTGGCCTAAATGGGGCAGTTGTATAAGTGGCAACAGGGACTGCGGACACAACCTTATTAATGCTAATGCTAGGCGGGCAGGCAGCCCTGGTGGAAAAAAAGCACGTTTCCTGGAAGGAGGGGAAAAAAGCGGCCGGGTTCTCCAGCGAAGCAGAGAACGTCGTGCTAATCTGCTTTGCCCGGTGTGACTCTCCGCTGACCTTTGCTCTCCAAGTGGCCGGGATGCTCCAGTGATGGTGCGCGACTGGCACGTCGCGCTTGGCGTGAACAACTACCAGCCAGTCACCCATCCCATGGAGGCCAGGCCTGAAGATCTTTTTGCAATACTTCCTGACCTATTTTTTGTTATCCTCTTCTGTTTTTTCAGCCTACTTAACTAAAATCTGAACACTATTATATTTTAAGCATGAAATACATACGATTATCTGTGTTGTTGCATGTCAATATATTGTCACTGTCAATACAGTTAATCCGCGGCTAAGGAAGGGCTTATCGACCTTTTTCCCAACGAAATATGCTGCCATAAATCTGAGTACAAGACATTTCTTAGTAAGCAGAGGGCAGGAGGAAGTCCTAGTCACCTCTTTGGTGCCGCAGTGCAGAGTGGCGGCTTGGGAATCGGATCCCAAGAGGCCAAGAGGGAAGGTCCTGAAGGTCCTCTGAGGGTACGAACTCCTGCAGAAACGGGTTGTGCGGTGAGGCCACCTGAGGTTCAGCATCCAGGTTTCAATTCAATATCAGACAGCAGAAGGAAAAGAAAATAGAAGCAGGGATGTTCATCACCACCAGGGTGGCGGGTGTCACTGGGTTGGGGGATGAGATCCAACCTTGAATCAGAAAAAAGGAGGGGGGGGGGGAGTTGTATGCTTCTGTAGTGAGGTTTTGGTGAGGGGGGGAGGAAGACACTCATCACCTCCCGGCTCGGATGAGTTCCGCTTCGCTGGCTCCGCAGAGCCTATGGGTCAATCCGGCGGATCGCCAGCCGCCTTCCTGAGCACCACTGTGCTCCCCCCTCGCCCACAAGGTCACCTGATGTTCTCGGAGCCCGCCAGCGCCGCTGGGTGAGAGCAGATGTCACGACTTGCACACGGCCGCCTGCGCCGGGGCCTCCGGCCCGCGCCCTAGACTTCCCGCGTGGAAGCGCGTGCGGCCGCCGGTGGTAGCAGAGCGTCGTGCGTCTGAGGCTCCTTCTGAAATCTGATTTTCACCTTCATTAGTGGCACTAATGGGTTAACACTGTAAAACAATGAGTGGGGGAGGGGAATCAATGCTATAATGAAAAAAGAAAGGGAAGCTTTCACAGGTTTGTGTATCATTAAGCAATTGAGAAGGCTAATTAGAGAGAGAAAAAGAGCCGTGCAGAGCTCTCCTCTAATTATTACCATAGCAACCAGAGTGCACACGTGTGGAGATGATCTGTGAGGTGCTGCTGATACGCACTGGCGCGACAGACAGTGCTGGTGGAAGAAGTGAGAGTGACCCTTAGTGGCCGCTATTGGAACTACCAAGCGTGTTTAATTCAACCAACCGAAGGTGTAGCAACGTAAAGGACTCTCCAAAGCACTTTTCTGGAAAAAGGTTTAAATTCAATAACAGAGGGGATTAGGGCTGATGAGGTCAAGAGATTTGTGTGCGTTTCAGTTTCTCAATAATTTTACGGATTGGATGAAGTGAAACATGTAAATTATCCTTTCCATTAATTTTTATTTTTATATATATTTAACATGTTGAAAAATAGTATACAGTTTAATGACCGGAAAGTATCATCAATCCCTCCATTATAAGATTCAATAAAAGTTTAAAGTAATCTCCGTAGATATTTATTTTGAAAAAATGTATTAATCTTCAGAATCGCGTGAAGGCGGCTGTTGGTCATTTCTATGTTTTGGCGCAAGAGGGCGCCCAGAGAACAGAATGAGAGGCAGTCTAATTATTGGCCATTGTCGGATGCGTGTGAATGAATCATACTCCCGTGGGTTAACCGTAAAACCTGGATAATCCAGTGCCCTTTCTATGGGAAATGCAGAATAGACCCGGTTCACAGCAGCACTGGGAGAAATGAGACATGAGCTGTCAGTCACCATCTGGTTTAACTCCATAGGAACTAACAGATTTCCCAATGGAAAGTGGGTCAAACCAGTGCATGAATGTCAGTGCATGATCATCGCACCGACCAAAAATGTGACCACACGTAAATAAACTCAGCCTTAAGCTGATTAATAAAAATATTGAATATGTTGAAGTAATACAGATTTTCTTTCTAATTCATCAAAAATGTGCACTATGTGGAGCCTGTCCTGTTCAAACACAGCTCTAATGCAAGCCTACAGTGCCAAATGTAATGCATTCTTCACCATCTACATACCACGATGGGAAACTTATTAAAGTGTTTTCCATTAAGGAATGAGAGGACTAACTAAAAGATTAGAACCATACAGGTATAATTCCATTTTATGACCCCCATATAATGAAGGCCTAGCACGCCATAGCCCCCATTTCGATATAATGAAGGCCTAGCACGCCATAGCCCCCATTTTGATATAATGAAGGCCTAGCACGCCATAGCCCCCATTTTGATATAATAAAGGCCTAACACTCCATAGCTCCCATTTTTATATAATGAAGGCCTAGCACGCCATAGCCCCCTTTTTGATATAATGAAGGCCTAGCACGCCATAGCCGCCTTTTTGATATAATGAAGGCCTAGCACGTCATAGCCCCCATTTTGATGTAATGAAGGCCTAGCATGCCATAGCCCCCATTTTGATGTAATGAAGGACTAGCACACCATAGCCCCCATTTTGATATAATGAAGGCCTAACATGCCATAGGCCCCATTTTGATGTAATGAAGGTCTAGCACGCCATAGCCCCCATTGTGATGTAATGATGGCTTAGTACTGGAAAATAAAGGCAAAGCTTGGGGGAAATTCCCTCCCCGCTGACTTCAGGGTGGATGTGAGGGTGCTTAAATTTATGGAATTAGAAACTCTGGCATTTCACCCATGGAGAGTAATCGGCAGCCTTGGCCCACAGGTGAATCCCTTCAGTAGAACTCAGCTGGCCCTTGTTATGACCATTTACAGGCTAACTGGATAATGCAGGAGATATGGAGGACGGCAACCCCAGGAATTAAGTGTATCCCAGCCCCCATTGTATGTAAAGTTCCTTGACCATTGATTTTTACTTACTTTTCTTCTTAATGTCGTACTTCTCATACCTTTTTTCCTTTAATCCTCACTGTTCTCCAGCCGCAGTCGTCAAACGGCGCAGCCCCGATGTCCTGAAGGCGGACATGTTCCTTTCCCTCCTTTTAACCCCCAGCATGATAGTATGCCTGTTGTCCCACCTGGCCACAGGTCAGCCAGCCTCTCACAACGCTGCGCACTGCTTTCACAAGCAAGTTGCCCTAACAGCTACAGCGTAAATGGAACCTTTTTATTAGCTTGACCCACACAAACCTGTACAGCAGCATCTCCCAATCGGGCCCTTGGGCACCTAGAGACAGTCAGTTTTTGCTCTCTCTCAGGTCCCTGAGCAAAAATGAAGACGCTCTGGCAGGGAGCTGGAAGGGAGTAAAAATGTGGACTAACTGTGGGTCCCCGAGGGCCGGACTGGGAAATGCTATTTTCTACTATCAGTAACAGAATATGGTGATGTTTGCTACTTGGTTTTTTTATTGACTAATATGTCTCCGTAGTTTGTAAAAAGCTCATATAATCATTATATTGAATTATACCAATGGCATTCATAGGCTAGCTTGTTACTGTTTAAATGTGAAATGGCAAAATGAAGGTAAATAACTGACGAAGTAGACCAGGTAATTAAAAACCTGTATGCATGATGTTATAAGGTATAATTGAAGACCTGTATGTATAATGTTACACTGCCTCAAATTCAGGTGCGTTTGTTTCCCATGCTTAATGAACTACAGCTCAGCATATTAAGGTGGAAGTTCTCACCTTGCTCTTACTGACAGAAATCATGGCGCCTTGTGTCAGCTCCGTGATACAGCAGAAGCACGTCCTCAGCCAAAGAAAGAACAAGATGTATAACATGCTATTGTTCCTCCCCCCCACAAGGGGGCAGTATGAAAGCATTTTAATAGAGATGCTTCCAGAACAAGAGTCAAAAGAGAAAAGAGGGCCAAACCTCAGCACTGAGGTTGAAACCTCAAGAACAATAACTGAAGATAATCATGCTAATCACAACAGGACATGGCTAACAGCCGTGCTACACCTACATTTGCGGTAAGTATTTAATCGTAGGCACGATTTGGGTCACAGTGTCCACCCGTAGAAACAATCTTATTTTGTGAAGTGGTCCTCTGGGTCAGCCCGTATTACATGTGCCTCTTGGGGTCTATCTTCTCTAGATGTACCAAGGGCTTGAGCTGCTCAGCAAAGTTGCGCATCTCCTCCGACACATTGTCCTGGCCAGCGGGCGCCAGCACACTCAGCTCCACCAGATAGGACAGCGACAGCGGCTCTGTGTTCTCCGTGTTCCCTGGCACCAGCACACGGAACAGCTTGCTCACCACCACCTTGAGTGCTCCCTTGCGGAAGATGTGGCCCTTGGCGACAAACTCGTGATCGAGGCGGAATCCCATCTCGTTGAGGAAGTCGGGCAAGCTGTGTGAGGTGGCCACGTCCACGCAGTTGCGCACCAGCGCGTGCCGGCTCTTGTCGCCCACCTCGGGCTGGCCCAGGTAGCGTAGGTGCCATGGAGCAGTGGGGTGCATCATGGAACGACGGGCGCGCAACAGGAAGGGGTTGCCCTGCTGGCCCTTGAGCAGGTACACCAACTCATAGTCGGCAAAGCTCTCAGGCTCTATGTTGTCACAGAGGCCACGCAGACGGTGCAGTAAGCTGTCTAGAGCTTGGTCCAGGACACTTCCTGTAAAGAGGCAGGTAAACAGGATGAGCACACCAAGGGCCAAAGTCACAACCTTTAAACAGAAAGGGCCAGTGGCCGGCAAGAGGCGATCCTCGGGCGCTGGGTGATCCAACAGTTGAGTGCAAATGACCGTGACATGGGTCAATAGCAAATGAAAAACACGAATTTGCGAAATATTCAGATGAAAATGTTCATAACTGTTTCAGAAAAGTTTACATACCGATAGAAATCAAACTAATGACAAGCACTAGCATCAGTGATTGACAGACACTGTCCAATCCATCTATCAGGACACCCCCACCCCCACGGTTTGTTAATTATTTCTCATCAGGGTCGGACCTGCACTGAATATCAGCATCTGCAGCACCATCCTTGTATCAAATCAAAGACGGGACGAAAAGAAAATCAGTGTTATCACTACAGGCTTGCCATATAAACCAAATGAAAAGAAACTGATCACGTATAAAACTTGATATGCTACTGGTCATTCATTTTCGTAAACATATTTGAAAACTGCAGAAATAGAGCTCTCACAGAATGAAGAAAAAAAAAATGACAAATCACACAATGCAAATTTGTCAGACTTGGTATGAATGCTTTCACAGACATAAGTTTGTCATTTCAGAATAACGTTGCTCTCAGTTTCTTCGTGTGAAAAAACAAACGGACTGTGTCCAAAGGCCCATACAGTCCCCTTAATGCATGAAAATGCCACACTGTGGACCAGCAAAGCGGTGAAAAGTTTTTCACCACCACTGGAGGTCACATTTACAAAATGGAGATAAAAGGAAGAACAACTGACAGTGACAAATGAGACATGGTTTCAAAGCAGTTTGCGGTGGTTGTTTTTAGCACCCACATCGATAAAGGTGTGAATGCTTCCCTGCGTCAGTACACGTGATCATCTGCAGCAACAATAAATGACACCTTTTTAGTAGAAATGCGTCGATATACCATCTAGGGACCGGAATCTGCCGATTTTCAGCGTACTTGGCCTGGACTGAATTTCCGATACCAAACCGGTCCGTTTTACACATGCACCACACATCATACACGCAACAACGCAGGCAACGGCTTCACAGCTGCATGCATGATCGTAGCCAGACGCTAACTTGTCTTTAGCGTGGAAGTTCTTCACTGAGTGAAAACGACACAAAGACTGCAATTTGTAAACATGTAAAGCCAAAGAAAACCATGGGGGAAATCACCAGAAAAACATGGTGAGACGTCAGAGGTAAACTTCAAAGTGATTAGGAAACATATACTTGGTAATCTTGAAATAGAATAACAATTAAAATTACAAAGCAACCTGAGGTTTTTTCCTACCAAACTTCAACTCCCTGCGCTATGATGTCCATACAGCATAAATATATGAAAAAGGCTGATCTTAGTCTAGCTTGCTAGCGATGAAAGAATTGTATGTGCATGACATCCAATGTTGGTATTAACAACATTACCCTGCACCTGTTATTTGAAAAAGAATAGCAGTTTTTTTCTTTGGAGGTTTGTAACCTGTGGACTTGAGAATGAGTGAAAAAAGGTCAATGTTGTGTTATCTGGTGAATATAAGTAACTGACATTTGTTTTGCTATTTAAAGCTGTTGCACCTGCCCTTGTTTGGTAAAGTAAAATATGTCAGATAAAGTTGGGTATAGAGCAACTCTTTTTCAGTTAATAGCTATTTGTACCTCTTTCCAGTCTCACGGCACTTAATTCTGAGACAATCCTGTAACTTAGTGCAGTTTGGGGGAAATTGTAAAGTTTAACAATTTGCTCTTATGAAAATAAAATTTTGCATTGAAGATAAGTCGATTTTTGTTTGTATATGCTGTCAATTATAGTTCTTAGAAAATCAGTATCGGCAAAACACTCACTGATAGACACTTGCAAAAAAAAAAAAACAAAAACTGGCAATCAGAATCAGCCAAGAAAACTGCATTCTGTGATTCTCTCATTTTTCATGTTCTCAAAATATTTTAACGTTCAAAAGTTTATTATACAAGACTATGTCCGCACTAATGCAGTATAATTTCTTTACATTGCATCCAAACTGCAATGTGTGAGCTACCAGCTTTGAGTTCTTGAAAGGGGTCACTTGACCATAGTACAATGTAGGTCATGGACCTGCAGACCGACAAGTAAAACCACTGACATCTGTGAATTCACATCGCTAAATGAAGTAAGCAGTCAAATGTATATTGTGCAAAGACCTTTTTTAAGAAATGTCCTTTTTTGAATGGCATCCCATTCAAGTTGTCCCCAGCCTTGTGCTGCTGGGAAAAGCTCTAGGTCCCCCCAATCCCTGACCTGGATATGCAATTGGAGGATGATTTGTGCGTCTCAGAATTCCACCTGTTAGCTCCCAAGGGAGAGGTTCCAGGCATGTGCCACACAGGCACTGGGAAAGCCGGAAGGACTATATTTATCCAGTCAGCTTGGGAACATTTGGGGATCTTGGGAATTTGAGTATGAGGCCTTGGAAAGATCTGATAAGACCCACCCAGCATACAGCCAGCACAACCCCTCACCAAGACGAGCAAAAGATGGATGGATGGATGGATGAATGGATAAACACATGTGCACACAATTGCATATTCTCCCAGCATTTCTGTACTTTTGCTCTCGAAGTCCAATAACATGTGGTTATGTGAACTGGTTTCTCTATATTTACTATAGTGTGTGCCTTGTGATGCACTGCAATTAGAGGTCTGGGACCCAAAACAAACCAGGCTCAGACAAAGTGTCAGATTTCAGGCTGGGTACAGGTCCGTTTTTATATTCAACATAAGGTTTGGGTAGGGTTAGTTTTTTATGCTTTTTTTTAAAAAAAATAAGAAAAGCACAAATCATTATTTGCTCTTGTTAGGTTCTACTAAGCGTTAATGAGTAATAGTGTAAACTTTAGTTTTTTGATTGGCTTTTTGTTTATTAAGAAAATTGTGTTTTGCATTAGTCTTACCACCTTCCCAGCACATATAAGCTCTGCAGTTTTGAAATGCCATTTGTGAAAATCCATCTCTGTATATGCATATGATTAATACCTGCATTTCACAATTTCAGGTTTGGGTTCTAGATTTGAGAGTACTATTCAGGCTGGGTCAGGTTCAGTCTCAAGGTCTCGGGTACTGGGCTGGGATCTGGCTTTAATTTCAGGCCTGTATGGCACTAACTGGCATCCCATTGAGGCTGCCCTCTGCTCTCTACTGCATTCTTCCCAAGATAGGCTCCAGGCTCACACCATAATCCACAACTTTTAAAAACATCTTTAAATGACTTAAAAACTTCAAAAGGAATTATATGTCTGTACTGATTAAAATATCCATGTTCAAATTACATGCCATCACATCTGACATTCTGATCCTTCGCTCCAGCCGCACGATGCCCCGCCATGCCACCCAGCCACAGGCACCCCGAAGCGAGCGAGCGGGCGGCGGGCAGCAGGCACGGCACGGCGCTCACCTTGCAGGAGGTACTCCATCATGTTGATGGTCCCGCCGGTGACGGGCATGACAGTGACCGGGGGCGCCTCCATCGCGCTCCTGAAAAAACAGCACCGGCGAGGACATTAAACCTACCGCCACATGTCGTGCAAAAATAACTACAATAGCAGTAATATCACACACCGGACCCGAGAAGCTGCACATCTGAGTCTGAAACACACAACGATACAGAACGTTCCCAAAACACGGCCTGCCACTGGAGCATTAGCTCCCCGGCTAACGCGAGCAAAAGCAACACAACCCAGACCTTAAAGTCTGCACTGGTATTCGAAACGCCATCTGTAAAATACTAACAGTTATTTCGTCAAACTGCCCAGCGAGCAAAATATGAACAATAAACGTACTTAATACTAAGAGATGAGCGCTGAAACTGCGGGCTCACTGCACGAAACGGACGCTTCGCCCGCCGGGCGCCGCAAATACTACAGACCGTGGATCCGCCGGCCTCTTGTTCGTGTGCTTGCAGAAGTAAACGAGGACTTTAAGACAGCACTCACCACCTACAAAAGGTCCCCTAAAGACGCTGAACACTGCAAGCGGAGACTGTAGTCGTGCCAATAATATAAATATAATTAATATGTAAGATTTATCAGCAGCGAGCGATGTTCGAAAACGTACAGACCGGGCTCCACTCCAGTCAAATTCGCCGCTACTTTACTGCGCATGCGGCTGCTGTGAATCACAAACTCATCTTAAAATAAATATTCGAATCATAATTCAACCCAAACTGAAATGTTGCGCAAATTAATCAAAGAATATTATCATGAATTAAATTCTATAATATTATAACGATTCTAAAAACGTGTGTTTTTCTTGTGTAGATGAAATTTACGTAGATGTTTTTGTTTAGATTTCATTGCATGCTTTCCTCTTTCTAATGGAAAATGGGTGGAGGGAAAATTACTTTTAAAAATAGAATTTAAGTATTAAATAAGAACACAAATAATTAGTAACCATAGCACTACTTGTTTCATGATTTAAACCTAGTTTGTTTTTAATGATAAAAACATCTTTAAGACGTTTATTACACCCAGTCATTATTTCATTTATTTATATTAATTCATACAAACGAAGCATGTAAAATTTATAAACAACGTGAGGTGTTGTAGCCTGACTTCTAACACTTTCACGTACACCCACACATCTTCCCCCACTATACTTTAAAGGTTACATATAATGTTTTTTTTTTCAGAGGTTTTTTGTTAAGCTATATTGACATGTCGAGTTCTACTTTACGATCTGTTTCATTATCCTGTTTAATTGGGCCTATATAAAATACGCATCAAAACTGGGTACGTACACCAGGTGTAATGACACAACAGTTGCACATACCTGCATTAAATAAATAAAGAACAATACAATGTAAAACATACGAAAGATGTACAAAGACTTAACTATATCGAATTTAACAAACGGAATTAAAATGAATCAAAAACACAAGAAATTCGGGGTCCGATCACGGTGTCCTACTGGCTTCTCCGCTTAAACCGGTTTCCTCCCGCAGTCCATAATGTAATTTTGGACTAATTTGTATGACAATTAAGCTTGCTCAATTAATTCGTCAGCAGTTTAAACCCCATATTGATTTAAACTGTGCTAATAGGACAACTCATACTTGTCCATAAAAGTTCCAAAGCACATAAGATACATATGTTTTTTATTACGATGTATTTATACTTTTCCTAGTCGAACTGACTCATCGTAGGCTATATGTAAACACCATAAGTTGGTTTGATAAATAAGTACAACTTAAAATCTCAACAGTTAAAAAATAAAATCTCATTAAACATTTTTCAGCGAATTCTACTGAAGGGTTTCCTTAATTAAAACTTTTATAGAATGCGACTGATTCTAAGGACTTCGATTAGAATTATAGCAGCTGTTTGGATTGACTGTCCATGACTAATTATGTCCACTGCGGTTTGTGTTTATTCAAGTTATTAATGATTATTCAAACGTGCTGTTGAATGTAACTATTTTAAGTTGTCGTTGTTTTATTGTTATACTGTGTCTTTGTGGGCTACCGTCTATGAGCATTTTACTCAGTTTAGTAAGGTGGAGTATATTTGGTTTTCTTTTATCGCAATATTAATCTTCTTGGCTAAAATAACAATCGCCATTGTTGTCAATTACCTGCCTTTAGGGCGTTTTTAAACCGCCCATTTTAAATGTAATTGTGCTTTTCAACTCACTTGCCGAGTCTACAGTTTTTGCTACTGTACACAAGAGTACAAACTAACGTATGGATTGCTATTAATAGCCCATAAAAAAACCGCATTGCTCATCAAGTATTTTTCAAACACTCACACGCCAACATACGGTTGCCAATGTCATACGAACCATTACACTGTTTGCTGCAGCGAACACCCACACGCAAAACGAACCGTTCTCTGCAGTATGTGGTTGGTGGGCCTGTAGTCCTTGCAGCCATTTGAGACATTTAATGTGTTTATGTGGCGTGTGACTCAATTTAAATAACTGTTTTTTTTTTCCATTTTGCATTGAATGACTTCTAACAGCGTGTCCTGTGCATTTTAACAAGTCAACTTTGGTAACATTCATTCTTCTTGGCTAGACACAAAGTGAAAGTATACAAACCAAAATTCAATTAGAAATAACCAAATCTTCCATTGGTTCATTATTACACTGCTAAGGTTGGATTTGTTGCATCTTTATTATTTGATTAATATTGTTTGATGTTGAATTAATGGAAATTTAATATAATGTCAAAGGGGCAAATTGCTATATAGAAATGTAGTTTAATTCAGTAATAACAAGTTTACGAATAATTAATATATCAATTCTTATTTTAATTTGGGACGCTTTACAAAAATTGCGAGTAGGTGGCTCTGTCAATAATATTCTGTGTAAATTAAATGTCAAAGAAGAAGAAAGTTTTTTCTTTGTTGGTTGATGTACGTAGCTAGAGCAAGGGACGTTTGCGTTTATTGTGACCAAGTTTGGTATTCCTATTGATAAAGTACTGTAACTAGAAATCTGCTCTGTCGAACAGTGTTTGGTGGTCCTGGAACCTTCATAGGCATCGCAAAGCTGGGCCACACCCTGGATGGGACACCCGTCCATTACAGAACGCAGACACACCCACACACAGTCATTCATTAAATCAAATGCCACTTTGCCCACCTACATGTCTTTGGACTGCAGGAGGAAACTAGATTACCTGGATAAAACCTACATATGAGGAGAACATACCATATGAACTCCATGCATAGCAGTGATTCACAGCCACAGCCTGGCAGGACTGAGGCAACAAATGTGATGTCCTGCCATCAAAGCATGTAAACAATGCAATTATGTGCTGTCCATCACTGGGCTCACAATGATGCGATCTTTCAGGAGCAATGTATTGATTCACTGAGCTGTAGTCTTATTTATGCATTACACAATGACAGGCATCATATTTAATAGTCTTATGGATTATATAAATATCAAAACATCAGATGTATAGAACTGTTCTAATGTTTTCGTTTTGTCGTGCAAAAATACGAACACATCGGATGTGGCGCCATAATTTTTTTAAGACAGAGGTGTTAATGAAGCTCTCATATTACAGTTAAAGGTTAAAACATATTTAGTCTGCTGCTTGGTTTACATAATAGTATTACAATGACAGTCACACCCCTGAGGTTAACACATCGCTTCTTCACATCAACAGCAGTATAAATGCCATTATCAATACAGTTTTCTGACAAATTTGCTTATGACACCAAATGCATAGTTCAGTTATGGTTATGTTCGATGAAAATGCCACTGCCTGCTGTTTCTGGTTTAATACGAATAATGATTATTCTTTGATTCATTCATGAAGGACAGTAAGAAAGATCCCGCACATCATCTTAGCATTTAAATTAAATTATTTATTTGCTGGATTCCCTCCATACAGACTAATTGCAAATGAGTAGTGCATTAAGTTCACCTAAAATGCAGGTAATTAACAGCAAAACACATCTGCATCTGCACTATTTTGCAGCCTGCAAAATATACAATAAAAGCTCATGTGAGTCAAAGCGGTGCTAAAACCAACTGCAATGCTTATGACATTTCACTGTCACCTCTGCTGATACCACTTAGCATGTGGTGACTTTTATAGCAACAATGGGTGCACATTATAATGGGTGCACATTATTGCTGTCTTTATCCAGCTCTAAGTATGGTTTTACATTAAAGCTTAATAAAAGTTAATATTTTCCAAGTTTAAAAAATATTTTTTTTATCTTAATCGTAGTTCACCACAAACCAAACCTATATCTACAATCTGTATTTTAACATCTATAAAAAAGGAATTCTCTTTTCTGATGATTACCATTCTTATCTGTTAACTTCCACAGTTCATATCTCATGTTGATCATGGTTTACATGGAACTCAGTGAAGGAAAAAAAAAATGGCATGTCCTCGTCCAGAGACAGCCCACATGTTATGGCTTTGCGCCTTTACGGAAGGCCACTCTCAATCCTAATTTCCAGAAGTGCATGCTGGTGGGATCTTGATTAAACTGTAAATGCAAGTGTCCTGGCTTTCGTTGACATGGTTCTGTTCCGGTTTTCTTATGTTCAGCACAGAATAGAAATGACAGTCAGTTTCATCCATCTGTGAAAAAGGAGAAGGCAGTAATAAAACTAAAACAGCAGTAAAAAAGTATCAACAGCCTGAATAGTACTGATACAGCGGCAGCACGCAATAATTAGTAAACAGAGTTAATAATACTGTGTATCAGATTCTCAGGATTGTAGCATTATCGGTACCATATGGGATTAGACACTGGGAGAGGAGTTTCTACTGAATAAGACGCAGCTAATGTACCTCTAGTCTGGAGCTTTCTGTGCTTCTGTAGCCGGGCTCTTGATTTAGTTGCTCATTGGCTGCGGTAATCTCTGAAAAATAATAAAGGCAGCAACCTGCTTCAATGCGTTACAGGCCAGAAAAGGGAGACATGTATGCTATTTACATTCCCAGAGACCCCATCACTGCGTCGCTGTGCGTCATTCTGTGTCTCACCTGAAGATCTTCTATATCTGCAGTGGAGAACCATGCAGAGAAGTAGCAATGCGAGCAGAGAGGTGACCGAAGAGCAGAGCACCACCGCCATTTTATGGCTGGAGTCTTTTTTATCTGGCGACTCTGCAGAAAATGGAAGAGTTTGAATAAGTCGCCTACAACCTTGAGAGAAAACAGCTTTAAATATGTCTCTCTACGCCAGATGATTCATATGTGATCTCACATCCACATAGAATCCATATGCAGTTCTTAGAATGAATGTTTAGCATGTTAATGATTAGCGTTTGAAAGTACAGTAAAGCAGCGCATTACTCAGCTGTTTGTGGCGATGTTGATGTAAATAAACCTACTGTACTGCTAGTCTTATACAAATATAGCACAAACAGTTATGTATGCTATATAATACTCGATAATGATGACACATAACCATGTGACTGGTTAATGTATTTGCTATATTTACTGATTATCATTATTTAGGCTATACTGTACAGCCTAAGTGTGTGGAAGGTTACACCACCTCAGTCTAGGTAAGTACACTCTATGATCCCCGTCGTTACACAATGCATGACTGGGTGTCTGACAGAGCTAATTATTATTAATTATAAGAGATGGGTGTCATTTCTATTTCAGGATACTAAAGGCCGGAATCATTTTGAAGATCTTGTGTAATCAACACCAGTGTTTCCCAACCCAGTCCTCGGGGAACCCCGGCCACTTCACAGTTTTTGCTTCCTCTCAGCTCCCAGCGCACCTGTACCAGGTATTCGCTGTTCCTGATTGGCTGGGAGCTGGGAAGGAGCAAAAAAAAAAATTTTGGACTGTCCGGGGTTCCCCCACGACCCGGTTGTGAAACACTGATCTACACCATCCACCGTGGAGGTTGCTGACATTTCTCCTTACCATGGCCAGTTTGGTTCCAAGACTCAGTAGTTTGGCCCAAACCCCCATGGGTCACATTATCCACGGGGTTTCCTACCACGGGGAAGATCATGGACAGAAAATTAAGGCCATAGTCACCAAGCAGTTCACAAAACTCAAAATTAACCTCGGAATAAAAGCCGACCTTAAATATGAAACTTAACTGAGTCACGCCATGGGTTATATTAACATGCCTCATTCTACAAGTTTTTAGTCTATACTATCCCCAAGCACAAAGGATTAAAAAATAAGGAAATAAGAATCTTCCCAGTTTAGGGTGTTGTAGAGGAAGAAGAGATGCAGCGCTGAGATCAGTTAATTAATAAGCAGAATTAAACATCTTAGTTGGATCGGTTTAAATTCTTCCTGGTGCAAAAAATTGCAAATTTTTGGAAAAACAAAGTGACTGCATTATTTAGAGAAGTAAAATGCCAGCTTTCTGCTACTTTTTTTGACAAACTATTGATATTAAATATCTTGGGCTGAGAATCATGGTTATTTACTTTAATTTATGAATCTTTCCCAGAATTTTTTATAAGTTCTCCTTACCTGTCTGAACGTACAAGTTAACGGTTAGCAGGTTGATCCAATGACACGGTTCTCTCTGTATCCAGCAGCTGTAGTTCCCTGCATCACTGCTGTCAACATCAGACAAATAAATAGAACCGTTTGACAGCATCTTGCGGCCTTTCGGCTTTTCCGTAGCAGACCGACCATGGAGGGTGAAATTGATGACCGGTTTTCCAATTGATTCAGATGTCCACTTCACAGTGGCTGGACTGTCCATCTTATCTGCCTCTTCGGTTGGACAAGAATGAGTAAAAACACTGCCCAGCGCGGCGATCGCCTTTGTTTTGTTCCCCAGATATGTCTCTACGGCGAGTAATTAAAGGTAAAACGGTGAAATCTGATCAACATGTAGTCAGCTGATATTTGTTTCATCAATATAACTCTTACCTTTTAAGAGTAACAGAGAAGCGTCTGTTACTTCGCACCGATTGTCTTTGTCGCACAGTTCACACGAGTAAGTCCCCTGAATCTCTCCTGTCATGCCCTCAATAATAAGTGAATTGTTATGTAAAAGTTTGATTTCTGTTTGTAAGTTTGCGTTGTGTGTCTTCACTCCATCTGCACCCCTGGAGATTAATAAGACTTTCGCGCCTTTTCTATAATAATTCCATTTCACTATTGGCAGTTTTCTTTCATTTCGACAAGGGATTTCAACTTTTTTCCCCGGCCGGGCGCATAACTGTTCAGCTGTGCAGGGCAAACAGAAAGAGAAACCTTAAATTACATTCAAAAAGTTCAACGGTCAATTAAAACTGGAATGTTAAGCCTGCGATCTCGAGTAGCCTAAATGCGCATAAATGAAACATATCAGTATTTTATTTAACCTACTTTTTTCCTTTCCGGAAAACGTCATAAGTAGATTTCCAAGATGAATTTCTAACTCAAATTACGATTGTGTGGTAGCATTTTTTAGTGCGTTAAACATGAAAAAAAGTTATATCTTAGCAAAACGACAAATCATAATGTTTAGTGTTCTTTAATAATATTCTATATATACCCGTAAATAGTGGTGTAGAAATATTAATAAACTGAAGAGAAATAAACCCAATAGCCCAGTTTAACAATTCATTGATCCATTTTATTAATATGAGGATCGAAATTTGGTTCTTTTTCAGAACTGCCGATGTTTTGCACAAATACGATCTGACGTTTACATTACATTTAAGGCATTTGCCAGACGTCCTCAGCCAGAGCGACTACCGTAATTGCTTAGAAGTCTCATCAGTGAATACATTCTGAGTTTCTTACCGTCTATTGATAAAATCTGGATCCAGATCAGAAACGGTAGCATATTGACAGCCGGGACATTGAACACCCTGACGCCAAGAAAACTGCACGGTCCGACAGAAATATGCAAAAAAAAAAAAAAACATCGCAGCATCGTGAACATTTCAATTCACTATTTATACACATACAAATGTCAGAGATTTCTTG